>OX377619.1:147715884-148266090 GCA_947397865.1 Polietes domitor
AAATCGGAGAGAAAACACCAGCAACAACAACATTCGTTGTGCTTTCAGTTCAAAGTGTTGAGAGAACGGCAATGATAAAGATGGCTAACGAGAGATAGGACGAGCGTTACCGCGCTCGCTCGCGGAAGGCAGCCGGAAATAGGAAATGAAGGGAAACCGTTGTACCGAATCGCAGTTAGTCCTTTTTCGATGGTATTGTTTTTGCTGTTGTTGTTTTTGTAAATGAATTCCTCTTTTTTGAAGTGGAAATGCATTTTAATTGCTGAAGTTTTTACATTACAAAATTTTGTTAGAAACCTAGAGAAATGGTAGACGTGAGAAGGGAAATGGATGAAATGAATGCATTCAAATGAATTTGGATTTGATACTTAAAATGGTATTGACTTGTGTGCTTGTTTGTTTGGTCTTTTTTCCCGCCAGAGTCGAAATTAAATAAAACGCCTTTTTTATTGAACGTTTGGCAACAAATATATATTTAAGAGCATAACGTAAAATTTAAAGAAGGAAAATTTAAAAGTACCTTTGGAATTCGTCAGTGAGAGATGTGACATGAAGATAACAGAGGAAGGAAAAGTGATTTTATATACAGTCTTGTATGAGTCTGTCTGTCATCAAATTTACTTCGTTCTTCGCTTTTTCTTCCGTTCCTCGCTCAGAGTGATTACGCCACATATATGGAAATATATGGCTGAGGGATCATATATTGTATTTTTGTTTGCAATTATCAATTATGACGTACGTAAATATATTAGCCTGAGTCAGGAAACATAAATTTAGATTTTTTAATTATCGTTTGCAAAATATTTCATCCCTTGGTCAAGCCATCTGTGAACTATACGCTCCTGCAAACACTCGCGAAAAATATATTTTTCTGGTGTAATTTATTTTTGTGTTGACGTTTTGTCTTCCTTTCATAACTATTTAATTATAAACTTTTATTTTTACCTATACTAACTTTGTCATTCCGTTTGTAACACCTTGAAATATCGACCTGAGACCCTATAAAGTATATATATTCTTGATCGTCATAAAATTCTAAGACGATGTAGCAATGCCCGTCCGTCTGTTGAAAGCACGCAAGCATCTAAACGAAAAAAACTAGGACGTCGAAATGTTACATAAATGCGCCTTATATTCGTAAATCACGAAATCGGCCCAAAGGGAAAAATGTTTCCCTCATAAGGACTAAAAATACTCATAATAACCCCTAATATTTTAGAGTATTTAAGCATACTTTTTCAATATATTTGCTTGTAGTTACTTGATATCGGGTATGTGCATTCCCCCTATAACAAAAACGTGCACCATAAAGTGATTTTTATTCGTAGAGAGGTGAAATGGGGCAAAAAGGGATAAAAATGGTACCTATTAAACGACAACAGAAAGATGAAATTCGGTGTCTACATTCCTCTAACTGAGTAGACACATAATAAAAAAATATTTTCTCCAAATTCGTACTTTCAAGGGATACAATGGGTACAGAGGGATAAAAAAAGTACCAACTAAACGACTACAGCTAGAATGATAAAATTCGCGGTGTACATCCCTCTAATTGCGTAGACACGTAAAATAAAGAGATTTTAGAAAGTCGTACTCTTAAGGTAGTAAAATATGAAAAAGGGGATAAAAATAGTACCAACCAAATGGCCGCAGCAAGAATCATGGATTTCGTTGTATACATTCCTCTGACTGCATAGACACGCAAAATCAAAAGATTTTTTCGAATTTGTACTTTTTATTTTTACGGCCAAAATTTGTTTGAATCATGAAGTTAGGTTGTTTTGCACTATGTACGTGAGATAATGGATTTTCAAAATTTGTACTTTTGGAATTAAAATAGAATGGAAATACAACTACCAATATTTATGGTATTAAAGCTTTTTGAAAATATAAATATATGAATACTTATTTCTTGTATTGACTTGAAGTATTATTTTGATATATAAACGTATTGTTAGCCTTGCCTTAAAAGCGTGTTTTGAAATAAAAAAAATATTATATTTATTTATAAAATTATTTTTTCAATATTTGTATTTGTTTTGGTTTGGCTATATTAAAAAAATGTATATTTTCCTGTATTTTTTTAGTTTTTTTCGTTTGTACTTTTTTTAGTCTGTAATCAATATTTGATTTGGACTGGGATATGGTCCTGGCTCAATACCATGTTGCATCTATATTTAATAGAATGAAAATTTATTTACAAATGGTATGGTGACATTTATTACTTGGCTGCAGACTACCACTATCATGATTTCCACCCTGTCAAAGGTTTGCTCAGGTGGCTTCTCAGCGACTTTTCAACACCAACACCTCTTTATGTAAATGTTTCTCACAAACGAACGCGAAGCACAACTCAAATGCCGAAATAATAAAGTACACATGCCATCTTACAAGCATCTCATTGATTTGCATATGTAAGTATGTGTATATGCAGGTATAGTTACCCAGCAATACTTGTACCGTGGCAACGCTCAATTGTTTTTGTTTTTTCGTCTGTAATCAATATTTGATTTGAACTCGGATATTGTCCTGGCTCAAGACCAATTTCCGGTAATATTACTGCATACTTGTTATATATATATATATATATATATATATATATAGGGTCCGCAAAATAACTTTTTTTTTTGAAAATGCTATAAAAAAACTACTGAATATTTTCTCAAATTCTTTTTATATTTGAAAGTACAATCCTTCCGGTTAATAATGGAAAATAATTTCATTCAAATGGCTGCCTCGGGCACCCCACAAATAATAGTCCAACGGTTGAATAGTTGAAAAAAAAAACGTTAGATGGCGTACCCTATATATATAGATGCATTAACATTGCACTAAAATCTTTTATACTGGGTCAAATTGCAAGCTTTTGATATGCTTCGATAAGGTTTGGGCTGAGATTTTAATTTTTAGCTGTTTTTTTGCTCAATACCAAAGTTTTCACGTCAATCATGAAAACCACAAATAAGAAGCTAGAATTTTAACTTTTCGATTATTATATCTCAGAAAAGCGAATTGATGGGACTGGGATTAAGCGCACTGAAGTTTCTCGATATTGACTCCAAACTTTCCAGTCTAGCAATTGACTTGATCTGTGGAGTATTTTGGTCCACTACAAAAAAATCATTTGACGATTATTTTAAAAATATATTTTAATAGTTTAAGTATATAGGATTCAAAACGGTGCCTTAAGGCAGTACTTGACACTCCCGTAAAAGCGACCTCATAAACCTTAAATTTATAGGTCTTTCAAATCCCAGTATTACTTTTCTTCTTACATTTGTTTTCCAAAAATCACAGGTGTGAATACGGTAAAAACTATAACTTTGCCCTGCTGATAGATAAAAATAAATTTCATTATTAACCCTCCGAGTACACACTTATTTTTGTAACACGGAATGCACACATGGTCACAATTGGCGGACGAGTATGAATTACGAAAAAGTGTATTTAGTGTCAATAAATAAATAATTTTTACTTTAATTATACCCTCCACCTCCAGGATGGGGGTATATTCACTTTGTCATTCCGTTTGTAACACCTTGAAATATTCATCGGAGACCCCATGAAGTATATATATTCTGGGTCGTGGTAAAATTCTAAGACGATATAGCCAAAAATTTTTTCCTCACAAGGACTGAAAATACCCCTAATATTTAGAGTATTTCAGCATGTTTTTAGAACATATTAGCTTGTATTTACTTGATATTTGCAATGCGAATTCCCTTTATACCATAAAAGGGCACCATATTCTATTTGTAGAGGGCGAAATGGGACAAAAAGGGATAAAAATGGTACCTATCAAACGACAACAGATAGAAACAAGTAATTTGGCGTGTACATTCCTCTAATAGAATAAAAAAAGAATAGAATAATTAAAAAGTATTTTTTCTAAATTCGTACATTTAAGGGGTTAAATGGGGATAGAAGGATAAAAATAGTACCAACCTAACGACTGCACCTAGAATAATGAAATTCGGTGTATACATTAATCTGATTGCGTAGACACGTAAAATAAAAGAACTTTCCAAACTTCGTACTTTTTGGGGTTCAAATGGAAAAAAGGGATAAAAATAGTACCTACCAAATGACCGCAGCTAAAATCATAAAATTCGGAGTATACATTCCTCTGACCGCGTAGACATGAAAAATAAAACGTTTTTTCTAAATTCGTACTTTCAAGGGATACAATGGCTACAGGGGATAAAAATAGTACCAACTAAACGAATACAGCTAGAATGATGAAATTCAGTGTGTACATCCCTCCAATTGTGTAGATACGTAAAATAAAGAGATTTTAGATAGTCGTACTCTTGAGGGGCCAAAATTGGAAAAATGGGGATAAAAATGGTACCAAAATGGCCGCTGATAGAATCATGGAATTCGGTGTATACATTCCTCTGACTGCATAGCCACGTAAAATATTTTTTTCCAAATTCGTACTTTATTTTTTTGCTTTTACGACAAAAAATGGAAGAATCATGAATTTGTCTTATACTGCGTACGTGAGAGATAAGGTATTTTCAAAATTTATACTTTTGAACTTAAAATAGGATGGAAATACAACAAACCAAACGACTGTAGCTGAAAATACACTCTCTATCCACCAATATTTAGGGTATTTATGATTGCTCCCTTATATTTACTTTATGAATTGAAGTATTATTTCCATTATATATATACATAGTTTACAAATATTGGTAGTCTTGGCTTATTAATTAAATTTCTGCTTTTCATAGAGTTCAAATTTGTTGCATAGACACGTAAAATAGAGGGATTTTTCGAAATTCGTACTTTCAACGGAAACAATTGGAAAAGAGGGATAAAAATGGTACCAACCAAACAGCTAAAGTAGAAATCATGAAATTCGGTGAATACATTCATCTAACTATGAAGTTACAATACAAAAATAATTTTTTCGAAATTTGTACTTTTTTACTTCTTGCTTATTGAAACAGCTACCAAAATAAAAATGAGCTTCATCTGAAAACACGATTTTACCGAAAAATTCTTCATCTCCTGCCAAACAATCTTCAGCCCATTGAGCGAAGTGGAGACGCATCGGATGTTCATGAGACTTCAGTTCTAGGACCAATTGAACTTTTTCAGTCGAGGTTTTTATGCAATACTCTTCTCAAAGAAGTGCGAGATATGTTCAGTTCCTGAGAACGATGACGAGTTGATGTTGATGGATGTTCTTGGACTGAGAATCAGCCACTACTTTAAAAGTAAATTTTATAATATTCCCCCATTTTGTTCGAGCGTGTAGCGTCCCATTTTGCAAGTGTCAAACATAAACTTGAAAATGAACACAAAAAATAACAAGTAAGGAAAGACACTCCACTGTCTATCCAAATACAATTCAATTCGGTAGTAAAGTGAAAACGGGAAGGATTTTTGTAACCTGTAAATGTATGTGTTTGACAAAAAATGTTAAATCGGAAAGGTCATTTGTATGGGGGTGTATTGAAACCTGGAATATAATATGTATAGTTTGGTCAAAATCGGTTAAACATTTGGGATCAACATTTGTATTGACGCTATATCTAAATCTGAACCGATCTTACCTACTTTCACCATAGGTGTTTTTAGGTGGATTATAAAATGTTGTGCCAATTTTAAAGAAAATCGTGAACAAGATGTGGTTTCTAGAGCGGTAAAAGTCAAATTGGGAACGACATTTGTTTGGTGGCTATATCTAAATCTGAACTGATCTTACCCACTATCAGCATAGGTGTTTAGAGTTGGATTATAATATGTTTTGCCAAATTTAAAGAATATCGGGCTCAATATGTAGTTTCTAGAGCGGCAAATATCAAATCGGGAGCGACTTTTGTATGGGGGCTATAACTAAATCTGAACCGATATGCCTCAAATTAAATAGCGTTCGTCCTTGATCCCCAAAACTTACTTGTGCCAATTTGTGTTAAGATCAGACTATAATTGCGACCTGTAATTTGATTACAACAATAGATGGACAGACAGACGGACATTGCTAAATCGATTCAAAACGTGATTCTAAGTCGATCGGTCTATCAATTAATAATTAACAATGGGTCTATCTCGTTTCCTTTTGGGTGTTACAAACAAATGCACAAAGACATAATACTCTCGTGGAGTGTATAAAAATTAATGTTATTCTATCTTTCAAAGACAAAGTAATGGGTAGTTCAAATTAAAATTTTTTAATGGAAATCTCAATGAAATCTATGCAGTAATTTTGGATTTCATTGCAAAATCTAACCTTCATTATACACTCCACGAGAGTATTATGTCTTTGTGCATTTGTTTGTAACACCCAAAAGGAAACGAGATAGACCTATTGTTAATTATATTTAAACTAGATATTTTATTTATATTTAAACTAAATATATTTAAACTAGGAACACCTGTGGTGAAAATAAATGAGATCGGTTCCGATTTATATATAGCTCCTTGACTTTTTCTGCTCTAGAACCCACATATTTTAACAGATTTTCTTCAAATCTTGTAAATTACCTTATATTTCAACTAGAAACACCCATGGTGAAAATGGGTCAGAACGGTTCCGATTTATATATGACTCCCATACAAATTTCGCTCCCACCTTGACTTTTTCCGTCCAGAAATCACGTATTTTCACCGAATTTCTTTATACTGAACTTGAACTGGAAGAACCTATTGTGAATGTGGGTCACTTCATTCCATGTTTGGATGCTGCACTGATATAAATATTCTTCTCGATTTGATAAATTGGGTAAGGTCATATCAGCCTATGACTAGGAAACATACAAAAAATCCTACGTTTTCACTTATTTACCGAATTGAATTGTATCTGGGTAGAAAGTGGAGTGTATCATATAGTCGGTCCCGTCCGATTTTAATCTTTCCTTACTTGTTTTATATATAGATAGCTATGTCTCAATACTGACAAGAAATAAATGTTTTGGAATTGTTATGAGAATCATCATAATATGGGAATCATCATAAAACATTCATAACATTATTTTGTGTCGGTTGCTGGAAAACATTTTCCTTCGCTTTTAATAGCCGCCGTCCGCAGCTCTATTTAATAGTTTCTTCTTTTTTCGCGTTTGTGTGGCTTTCGTCTGCAGATATAGACACTTTTTTGGGCAATTTTAAGTCATTTAACCTTAAAATCAGGAAATTCTTTGAATTCGTATATATAAAATCTATACCCTTTAAATTGTATTCTGTTTGTTGCCTTGTACATATGTATAGCAACTATTTGCACAAACTGCAAACTATTCAAAAAATATCTTCTTTTTTCGGAAACTCCACTTAAGGCAATTTAGGTGCTGATTTGTACACCGAAATGCTCGTAAAAGTTCATTAAAACAATCATTTTTTAACGTTTAGTTTTTTCGTTTGTTTCTCGGTTTCGGTTAATTTTTCAGATTGTTTCCATTGGCGGATGTGTTCTTTTATTCTGGGTTCAGTTCGTTTGCCTGGCCAACTTTTGTTTTTTTTTTGCGTTTCGTTTTGGATATGCGTGTTGTTTTGTTTAGTTTAAATTGCATAAAACAAAACTTTGTTTTAAAAAATTCTAATTGTTTTTGTTGTTTCGTTTTGGCGCTGGAAAATAAATTCACTTTTGTTTTGAGTCTTTTGTTTAATGAATTCATGCAACACAAGCACAACAAAAACACCGAAAACTAATTAAAAAGTGAAAATTTGTATGAAAGCCAGGTTGTTTTGAAATATGCACCAGAGAGTGCAAATAGTTGCATATGTTTGTGTTTAAAGGGCAACAAAGGCTGGCTGGGGCATTTATATGTGCAAAAAAAGGAAATTTCCACAACAATAGGGGCAGAACATCATAAATATTAATGAGTTTATTGACTGCTCGTGCAGTGTCATTTTAGCATACTTATGAGGATTTTCAAAGCAGTTGGAGAATATGTGGTATATTTCGTTGATAATTATTTTATTATTGAGTGAGACAAGAGAAACAATATTGAAAGTGTAATAAATATGACACATATACATACCTGAGTGTAAATACAAAGCCTCAGAGTCCGTTATCACGGAGCCAAGTTAGTACATTATATTAAACAACAACACTGCAACTTAAGCTCAGGCTCGAATAAACTTTGGACCACTGTCAAGTCGCTAGTCACTCCCTGGAAGAAAGGGGACGTGATATCGATATCATTCGTTAACACCATCGTATCGGACCCAAGGCGGTGCGCGAGCCATTTTGGCCGACAATTCATTGAGTATCCGTATAGAGACTTAGCGAAAAGGAGGAATGTGAAGAAACTCCGAGCAAGCGAGTCCACAATAGCTTATTTAAACAGATAAATAGCAGAGACCATTCCAAACGCCAAACCATCCAATGCAATTGGACCCGACGGTCTATCCATGCTGATGCTTAAGCATCTCGGCGATGCAGGAGTACCTTACCAAAATCCTCAACCTGTCTGTCTAATTGACAACACTATTAAACATCATCACGTACTAATATCTTTACCTCAAGATATCAATTGTAAAGTTTTACATATTGTTCAATTCCCACCTACTCTCAACGAAAAGTCTCGATTAGAACAACTCTTTTCCAATTCGAAATTGGCGGATCGTAAGCCATTGGAACTTTTCAGATATATGAACTTTACTTAGAAGTATAGTACCATATTAGGAAATTGTGATATTTTTTATGCACATGACGATCTTTGTTTACTATTTCTATAAGGAATATGCGCACTGTTTTAAATAAATAGTGATACTTCACTATTATAGTAATAATATAATGTGTAAATATAAACCTTCAAGAGTAATCAAAAAGTGAATCTTCAAAAATATGACCTAAAATCAGTAAGTCGTTATTAGGTAGAAACAATTTCCCTCAGGCCCGATTTTCCTCATTTTCAATTTCTTGATTCCAGCTACAGCCCAAATGTCCGTACCATTTTGATAAGAAAAGTACCAATATTTAATAAAATTTTTAATATTCACAGTAGAATGTACATACCTAATTTAACGATTTTAGCTTCAGCCATTTGCTTGATATTCAATTTCAATTTTATTCTCTTTTTCATTTTGACCCTAAAAAGACGGTTTTGGAAAAAGCCTTCTTATTTTTTGCGTTTAATACACGCATATCGAAAGATTTCTTTACTTTTCGGGTCTATGCAGTCAGAGCAATGTACAAACCGAATTTCACTATTTTAGATGCAGTCGTTTTGGTGTGGTTGGTACTATTTTTATCCCTCTTTTTCAATTGTACGAATTTCGAAAAATCCTTCTATTTTACGTGTCCACGCGATTAGATGGATGTACACACCGAATTTCATGATTCTAGCTGTTGTCGTATCGTTGGTACTATTTTTATCCCCTTTTCGTCCCAAAAGTACGAATTTAAAAAATCCCTCCATTTTACGCATCTACGCAATTAGAGGGATGTATATTCCAAATTTCATGCGTCTAGCTGTTGTATCATTCTATCATTGGTACCATTTTTATCCCTTTTTGTCCCATTTCGACCGCTAAAACTTTTATTTATATTATGATATAAGAGGAATGTTCAACGAATTTCAAGTGAATATAAAGCAGAAATTTAAAAACAAGTAAGGGAAGGCTAAAGTCGGGCTGGGCCGACTACATGATACCCTACACCACTCCCTGCGTATATACCTGGTTTTGATTACTAAACCCAGAGCGATAATTATAAAGTATGATATAAATTAACGAATATGGCGAAATTGATTGGCTTTAATAAGTTGAATCTGAAGTCGTATGTAAACAAATTAGAAACTGATAATGAGCGGTGGCAATTTCTTTGCGTAATTATCCACCTTTGCTGTAAGTGTTTCTAAATGAAATATAACGTGATGTAGAAAATACGTCTCAGGATCCATGACCCACATCATCAGTAAGTTTTCCTATGTGAAATAATCCATGATCTCAAAAATGTAATCCAGATCCGATGTAATATGAAAGATTTAAAACGATAATATTGAAAATTGGAAACAGTGACCCATATGGTCCAATTTTCGGGTAGGTATTCCGAGAGTAAATATAATACGATCTGGAAAATTTGATCCGATGACAAATGCCGATTTTACAGCGGTAATAGGATAAATTGAACGGACATTTGTAAGGGCCCTATAACAACACTTGGGGGTTGTACCATAACATGGACCATTATAGTTCCCTTTAGGCATTCCTAGTGGAAATAAGTCATGCAAAATTGTATAAAGATCCGATGTAAGATATAGGTTTTGAAGCGGTAATTGTCTAAAATGGGGGCCCATGAAGGACACATATATTTTACTTTCATAGTTGGTATTTCTAGTTTAAATAGAACATAATTGCAAAATTTGAAAAACTTCCGATATAAAATCTTGGTAATAGAGGGGTAATACTACAAATGGGGACCTTTGGTAAGGGCACTATATTAAAAAGTGGGCCCATATAGATCACTTTCAAAGTAGGTATTATTAGTTAAAATATAACATTATCTGCAAAATTGTATCGAGATCCAACGCACGATGTGGGTTCTAGAGCTGTAATAAAGCAGAATGGGGCACAATTTGTATGGGGTTATACCAAAATATGGAACCTTATATTTGACTTTCATAGTATGTATTCTTAGTTGAAATATAACATAATCTCCAAAATTTGATAAACTTCCGATGTAAAATGTGGGTCCTAGAGGGGTTATAATAAAAATGGGGGCCCATTTGTAAGGGCGCTACATAAAAAATTGGAGCCTTGTAGATCACTTTCAAAAGAGGTATTCATTATTGAAATATAACATAATCTGCAAAATTTTATCAAGATCCAATGTAAGATGTGGGTTCTAGAGCGAAAATATTGTGAACTGAGTGCCCATTTGTATGGGGGCTATACCAAAACATTGAACATTGTGTGGGAAATAAGATCAAGATCCGATGTCAAATGTGCATTTTAGAGCAGTAGTATTGTAAATACGAGGTACATTTGTATGGGGGCTCCACTTTCCTGTTAACTGTTTCTAGTTCAAATATAAGACGATCCTGAAAATTTTGTCATGATCCCGTTTGAAATGTGTATTCAAGAGCAATAATAGTGTAAATTATAGGGATATTTGTATGGAGGCTATATATAAATCTGAACCGATTTCCTCTAAATTCAATACCAATGGTTCTTAGCCAAAAAAAAAAAATTCTGCCAAATTTCGCGACAATCGGACAACAATTGCGACCTTTAGAGTGCGAACAAGCTTAGATGGATAGCAGACGGGCGGACAGACAGATTCTAAGCCGATCTGTATACTTAAAGGTGGGTCTAGCTCGATTACTTCTTGGTGTTACAAACATTTGGAAAACTAACTTATAATACCCTAGTCCACGTAGTTGTGTAGGGTATAAAAATGCTTAAATATTTTAAATATTAGGGGGTGTTTTCATTCCTTCTTAGGGAAGATTTTTTCCCTCTGGGCCGATTTCGCCCACTTTCAATCCCAAACGACGGCCCAAAGGGAAAAATTTTTCGCTAACAAGGACTAAAAATACCCACAATAATCCCTAATAATTTAGCGTATTTAAGCATGTTTTTTTTTTTTTGAATATGTCTGTTTATATTTGCTTTATATTTGATATGCGCATTCCCCTTATAGCAAAAACGTGAATTATAAAGTGATTCTTATTTGTAGGGGGTGAAATGGGGCAAAAAGGGGATAAAAATGGTACATATTAAACGACAACAGCTAGAAACACGAAATTCGGTGTGTACATTCCTCTAATTGAGTAGATACATAATGTAAAAGTATTTTTTCCAAATTCGTACTTTCAAGGGATACGTACCCATTGTATTGGAGGGATAAAAATGGTACCAACCAAACGGCTGTACCTAGAATAATGAAATTCGGTGTATACATTCCTCTGATTGCATAGACAAGTAAAATACATGGATTTTTCAAAACTCGTACTTTTTGGGGTTAAAATGAAAAAAGGGGATAAAAATAGTACCAATCAAATGAACGCAGCCAGAGTCATGAAATTCGGAGTATACATTCCTCTGACTGTGTAGACACGGAAAATAAACTGGTTTTTCGAAATTCATACTTACATAGGGTCAAAATAGAAAAAGGGGATAAAAATAGTACCACCAAATGACCGCAGCTAGAGCCATCAAATTCGAAGTATACATTCCTTTGACTACGAAGACATGAGAAATAAAAGGTTTTTCCAAATTCGTACTTTCAAGGATACAATGGGTACGGAGGGATAAAAATGGTACCAACCAAACGGCTACACCTAGAATAATGAAATTTGGTGTATACATTGCTCTGATTGCGTAGACACTTAAAATAAACAGATTTTTCAAAATTCGTACTTTTTGGGGTTAAAATGAAATTCGGAGTATACATTCCTCTGACTGCGTAGACACGGAATATAAAATGATTTTTCGAAATTCGTACTTTCAAGGGATACAATGGTACAGAGGGATACAAATAGTACCAACTAAACAACTACAGCTAGAGTGATGAAATTCTAATTTCGTAGAAACGTCATGGAGGTAAAAATGGTACCAATCAAATGGGCGTAGCTGGAATCATGGAATTTGGTGTATACATTCCTCTGACTGCAGAGACACGCAAAATAAAAAGTTTTTTCCAAATTCGTACTTTTTCTTTTACGGCAAAAATTGGTTGAACCATGAAGTTAGCTTATTTTGCACTGTGTACGTCTAATAATGGATTTTCAAAAATTGTACTTTTGGAATTAAAATAGAATGGAAATACAACCAACTGTAGCACCCACTATCTACCAATATTTATGGTATTTAAGCTTTTTGAAAATATAAATATAAGAATATTTATTTTTTGAATTGATGTATTGGTAGCCTTGCCTTAAAGCGTGGTTTGAAATAATTAAAATATTATATTTATTTATAAAATTATTTTTTCAATATTGTTTAATTTTCTAAATTTAATTTATATTTTCCTGTAATATTACTGCACTTCTACGAAAACCCACAACCTCTGTGGAATGCAATCCATGGTGGAGGGTATATAAAATTCGACCCGGCCGAACTTAACGCCGTTTTTACTTGTTTCTACTATTACCACTCCATTTGATATGTTTGAGTTTTCAAGATTAATAGATACACCAAATCACCGATTAAATACATTGAGATCCCAATAGGTCGTTACGTGAAATAACTTGGAAATCAGTCAATTTCATGTACTCCGGATGCGATAATTTTTTCTGTGTAGATAACCTTGACATGAGCTCGAAAAACGCAATAAATTTTTTTCGTTTGGTTTTTTTTTTATTATTTTTTTTTTAAATTTTAAAAATTTTTTTTTGGTTAATTTGTTTCGTCCGGCATAACTCGGGAACCACTAGCCCGATTTAATTGAATTAAATTTTAAAAAATTTAAAATTACAATTCCCTTAATCTGTTCATATATTGTTTTCCTATACAAGCAACAGTTTCCAAGTTAAAAATGAATATATAAAGGAAAAAACTTATTTTTTGCCTAAAGATTTATTTTTTTTTTTTTTTTTTTAAATCCATAAAAAATCCAAAATGAAAAAAAAATGTCAAATCTTATTACTTTTACGTAAAGTCACATAACCTATGAGCAAAATGAGACAAAGATCATGAAAATCGATGCACGCGTTTCGCTTTTATTCGCAATTGAGTAAAGGTATGAATTTCAAAAATTTGCTCGACATATGCACAACTTTGTCTATGGTAAGGTTTTTTCTTTTTTTTGATTCTCAGAATTAACAAAACGGAATAAACAAAGGGTTATTTAATTTTTATGATTGCGTAAGCAAAGTAATAAACGCTAATAAATGTGCGTGAACAATTAAAAGGAAAAAAGGAAAGGGGACTTTTTTAATTATTTGGGTTTTCCGTTGGCTACCTGTATGATTTTTTACAGAAATGCAACCCACATTTAAGGGTGGTCATTATTCGGAAAATTTAAGACTCACACATGGTGAAACAGGTATGTAGCCACCGTAAAAAAATATACACCCATTTATAAGTACCTGTCAGTAAAATACTAAACAATACACAGTATAAATAGGTCTTCATTGATCGATTTTACTCATTCAACAAGTGTCGACGAACGCGATAGTTAAAATGAGCAAACGTTCGCGAGGATTTGAATGCAATACCAATCCAAGTAATTTTTGTTACATGTGCGGAGAATACGTTTCTGAAAAAAACAAGCGTTGTTTTTCACCTAAATTGAGAGATTCATTTGAAGAGAGCTTCAATTTAAAGGTCTCAAACATAGATGAGCGGTGGACACCAAGTGCTCTATGTCCAAGGTGCTACGTACAGCTAGCTGACTCAAGGTAAGTGTAGATTACGAAATTCAAGAACATATATAACTTATTATTGAAATTCTTTCAGACGACAGCCGAGAATCATCATGCCAATGCTTTGGAGAGCTCCGCTTTGCCATGTAACAGATTGCTACTTCTGTCTTAGCAAAAAAACAGGCGTGGGAAAAAATATACGATGGACTTACGCTGCTGTTTCAACAGTGAATTTTCCAGTGCCATTTTGCGAAGAACCAGTGGACCCGCAACCGTCCGTTTCAAGATGGGCATCTAATAATGAGGCGATACATCCAACATCAGATCCGGAGACAGTAGAAACCACATCAGAATGCGAGTCAACATATACATTGCATGGAGGTCAACGCTTATGTTCCCAAGCAGAACTGAACGATTGGGTTAGAGAATTGAAACTCTCCAAGGAAGATGCAGAGTTGCATGTATCGCGCATGCAACAGTTCGGTTTCTTGGCTCCTGGTGTGGTGACAACAATCTACAGGAAGCGTCATGAACCATACGCAAGGTACTACACAAAAAAAGACAACATCTGTTTTTGTAAGGACATTCCCGGATTATTTGGTGAACTCGGGTACTCTTACGATCCAGGAGAGTGGCGTCTTTTCATCGACAGCAACAAGCAGAGCCTTAAAGCAATTTTACTGCACAACGGCAACGAGAAACCTTCGATTCCAATTGCTCATGCCGTTGACACCAAGGAAACATACGAAGTCATGGACAATCTACTAAAGTGCCTTAACTATGAGAGGCACGATTGGAAAGTTTGTGCCGACCTTAAGGTTATCGGTATCCTTTGTGGATTACAAGGTGGATTCACAAAGTACTGTTGTTTTCTCTGCCTTTGGGAGCCGCGATCGTCAACATCATTACAGAAAGAGTTAACTTCATCCCCGGCAGCGACAACGTGAAATATACACCACTCATAAAAAAGGAAAATGTTTTTCTCCCACCTCTTCACATAAAGCTCGGACTCATAAAAAACTTCGTGAAAGCTATCAACAAATAGGGCGAAGCGTTCGCCTATTTAAAAACCATTTTTCCTCACCTTTCATCGGCAAAGATTAAGGAAGGCGTTTTCGACAAATTAAAAAGTTGTTGCAAGACCAACAGTTTGAGCACATTTTATCACCAAATGAAGCTGCAGCTTGGAACTCATTTCGGCAAATTGTTTCCGGATTTCTTGGAAACAACAAAAGCTCAAATTACAGAGAGATCGTCGAACAACTACTCCAAAATTATAAAAAAATTAGAGCAAATATGTCGCTTAAGATACATTTTCTACACTCGCACTTGGACTTCTTTCCGGACAACCTGGGCGATGTGAGTGACGAGCATGGCGCACATGTAACAAAAATTACTTGGATTGGTATTGCATTCAAATCCTCGCGAACGTTTGCTCATTTTAACTATCGCGTTCGTCGACACTTGTTGAATGAGTAAAATCGATCAATGAAGACCTATTTATACTGTGTATTGTTTAGTATTTTACTGACAGGTACTTATAAATGGGTGTATATTTTTTTACGGTGGCTACATACCTGTTTCACCATGTGTGAGTCTTAAATTTTCCGAATAATGACCACCCTTAAATGTGGGTTGCATTTCTGTAAAAAAAATAATTCAGGTAGCCAACGGAAAACCCAAATAATTAAAAAAGTCCCCTTTCCTTTTTTCCTTTTAATTGTTCACGCACATTTATTAGCGTTTATTACTTTGCTTACGCAATCATAAAAATTAAATAACCCTTTGTTTATTCCGTTTTGTTAATTCTGAGAATAAAAAAAAAAGAAAAAACCTTACCATAGACAAAGTTGTGCATATGTCGAGCAAATTTTTGAAATTCATACCTTTACTCAATTGCGAATAAAAGCGAAACGCGTGCATCGATTTTCATGATCTTTGTCTCATTTTGCTCATAGGTTATGTGACTTTACGTAAAAGTAATAAGATTTGACATTTTTTTTCATTTTGGATTTTTTATGGATTTAAAAAAAAAAAATTTAAATCTTTAGGCAAAAAATAAGAATTTTTCCTTTATATATTCATTTTTAACTTGGAAACTGTTGCTTGTATAGGAAAACAATATATGAACAGATTAAGGGAATTGTAATTTTAAATTTTTTAAAATTTAATTCAATTAAATCGGGCTAGTGGTTCCCGAGTTATGCCGGACGAAACAAATTAACCAAAAAAAAATTTTTTAAATTTTTGAAATTCATACCTTTACTCAATTGCGAATAAAAGCGAAACGCGTGCATCGATTTTCATGATCTTTGTCTCATTTTGCTCATAGGTTATGTGACTTTACGTAAAAGTAATAAGATTTGACATTTTTTTTCATTTTGGATTTTTTATGGATTATTTAAAAAAAAAATTAAATCTTTAGGCAAAAAATAAGTTTTTTCCTTTATATATTCATTTTTAACTTGGAAACTGTTGCTTGTATAGGAAAACAATATATGAACAGATTAAGGGAATTGTAATTTTAAATTTTTTAAAATTTAATTCAATTAAATCGGGCTAGTGGTTCCCGAGTTATGCCGGACGAAACAAGTTAACCAAAAAAAAATTTTAAAATTTAAAAAAAAAAATAATAAAAAAAAAACCAAACGAAAAAAAAAATTTTTATTGCGTTTTTCGAGCTCATGTCAAGGTTATCTACACAGAAAAAATTATCGCATCCCGAGTACATTTTGACTGTTGACTAGTTTAATTATGGCCCTCGTCTTGGTGTTCCTATTAGAATCACTGCTGATCAAGGCTCTTAGTTTACTTCATCTCTTTTTAACGAATTCACTAATTTAATCGGAACCCATAAGATCCATACATCACCATATTATCCCTAATCTAATGGAATAGTGGAAAGATTCCATTAACAAGTCAAAACTGCTTTGATAACGACTTCTAACTCAGTGAGATGGACAGACTGGACGAAAAGTCTTTTTTAGTTAATTTTGATGAATTTTTAAATAATAAAAATTTGCAACGCAAGTGCTAAAATTGTCCTCAATATTTCAGATACATAACCTATACGACAATCCTTGTAACCCCTAGGAACTAGCAAGAATTATTTCATCACTTTTTGTCAAAACTGTTCAAGGCTGTTCAACCATGGAAATCGTTATGCAAATCTAAGACTTTCAATAAATTCACACAAATATTCAATTCCAATTTTATACCAGCTCTCCCAACATTCATGCAGATTTATGCATAAAACTTTTGGTTAATAGCCTAAATGTCACATCTGAAATATTGATGTAAATCTTTGCCTTTGCATGAACAATATTTTATCAACAACTAAAGAATATTTAACATTTCAAGAGGGATGGCAGCAGCCAGCAAGCAACTGGCAACGGCATCAGCAACCTATCCTAAATAAAATGTTGGGCAAATAAAATGCTCATAAATTTATTTATGAGCCATAAGGCTATTAACTACAAACAAAAGTATGAGAAAATAGGCTCTCACACACAGGGACACAATGGGAAACTGGAGGAAACCAAGAAATCAGGACAACCCAAAATGCAGCAGCAACATGCTGCTTCTGTTACAGCAACATAAGATGGCCAGGGATGATGGTGCTTCTGCTGCTGGTGTTGGTCCGTTGTTGTTGGCTACACTACGAATACCATTTGCATTTCGATTCAGCCATAAACAGACGACGACGACAAATAAAAGAAATGTAAGCCGGGACCAGAAGAGAAAAGAAATCATAGAGAATAAAATGGGCACAGGAAAAATGTATGTATGAAACTACTACATATTTTTCCTACACAAAACTTTTCTCTTATTTTCTTTTCACTTCGCTTTCCCTATTCCTTTTCGTTCTGTTCCATTATGGTTTTATTATCAGACAACATGAAACACGAATGCTGTCTGCAAAATTATCATAATAATTCAAATAAAGTGTTGTTTGCGAAACTCAGCCACCCAACACCAACTATCACCATCCGAAGACGGAAGCGTAAAATTGTTAACACACACACGCGTGAGCATGGAAATCTGCAGGAGCACACTCGTACGGACGAGACACATGCATATGGTAATATGCAATCAGCACTTACTAGGGATTGCAATCACAGAATTTTTTGAAATAAATTCAGAATTTTTTGAAATAAATTCAGAATTTTTTTAAATAAATTCGTTAAATATTTCAAACTATAAAGGGTGGTTAAATTGTAAGGGCCGATGTCGAATGTGAACCACACCTAAACGTAAAGTTTTTTCTGCATTTCATTTGACATTTCTCAATATCAGACTAACTACATTTGTACCATGGAAAGATACACGATCGAACAACGCGTTAAAGTTATTCAGGCTTATTATGAAAATGGGCGTTGAAATCATAATGCATATCGTGCACTTCGTGATTTTTTCGGTCAATTTGATGAGGCTCATTTTCACCTCAGTGGATTCGTCAATTTCCGCATTCGGGCGAATGATAACACTGTGCAACATTTTTGAAGTCATTTCAAAATAACCATATACGGACACCGCTACATGATAAAAGACCAAAAAAAAGACCCGTGTTTTTTTCCCCCCCAAAGTCATGCACTTTTTTTTTATGGGCCCCCAGAGATTTGAGGCCTCGGTGTAATTTTTGGAAAAAAGTGATCATATTCTCAGGCTCATATCTTGCAAACCGTTCGGAATTTTGATTTACTCTCTGAGGCAAAGTTCTATCTCTTGTCATAAAGAACAAAAATTGTGAACATTTTGTTTGTTGATTAAGTTTTTTGCGATTTTGACCTTGAAGATGAAGTTTTTTTGATTTTATATGTTCACAATTTTTGGTCTTCGCTATCGTGAGATGATAACAAACTTTTAATGGTCCGAATTATAAGATATGGATGTGGACGATATGTGGTTTCAACAGGACGGTGCCACTTACCACACAGCTAACGAAGAATGGATGGCTCTTTTGCGCGACAAATTCACTGGCCGTGTTATCTCACGTGGCACAGTGTATTATCAGCGGTCAAAACTTCCAAATTTAATGCGCCCAAATTTGAACTTTTCTGATTGAATTTTGCAAAGACCATATTCTAAAAGATTTTACCAATATCGCGGTTAATTTTAGCTGTGGATGCATTTAAAGTTCATAAATGCTAAAATAGTTGCAAATTTCATCATAAGAGAGGTTATTTTATTGGGATGTATCTCGGAAACCATGTACCGTATAGTAATTTAGTTTAGTTCATAGAAAATAGGAGCTCTTGAGGTTGATGTTTTTGCTTTCCTTTTCAGACAGAGGTTTACCTGAAGGTTGTATTTATTCCGTATTGGTAATTTTCTACAGTATAAAACTATATTCGCGAGGCCGACCGATGCCTCGGCATTTACAAATATCGTTAAACTATTGTCTTATTTATTCATTTTAAAAAGAATATTCTGCTGCTAACATCTATTTAATTACTGAAATAGTAAAACCTTCTAAGCCAAAAATGAAGCAATACTTTCTTCGTTGTTCGCTGTTAATGTATTTAGGAAAATTTATTTAAAACATAATTTAAGAATATAAGGTTTTAGAGCATGCAAACGCATATTGGTTCTGTATTAATCTTAAGATATTTATAAAGTTATAATAGCCGTGTGTCATCGATTAATGAATATAATAATTTTTATACAAAATTTCGAAAATCGTAAAAACCAAAAATTCTATTTGGGCGTGGGCACTGACAATTTTCATTTAATTGTGGACTCAAATGAAATCACTGGTAATGATTTGTATTCACAAATAAATATATTAAAATAAGCTATTTATGACGTTTTTATACCCTACACCACTTCGTGGAATAGGGTATTATAAGTTAGTTTCGCGCCAAATGTTTGTAACACCACGAAATAATCGAGCTAGACCCACCTTTAAGTATACGGATCGGCTTAGAATCACCAGCTGAATCGATTTACCGATGTCTGTCTGTCCGTCCGTCCGTCTGTCTGCTCTCCATCTAAGCTTGTTCGCACTGTACAGGTCGCAATTGCTGTCCGATTATCATGAACTTTGGCAGAAGTTACTTTTTTTAACCAAGGACGATCGGTATTGAATTTGGAGGAAATCGGTTCAGATTTAGATATAGTCCCCATACAAATGTCGCTCTCGATTTGACATTTTCCGCTCTAGAAACCACATCTTGTACCCGATTTTCTTTAAATTTGGCACAACATCTTATGATCCAACTAGAAACACCTATGCAGAAATTGGGTAAGATCGGTTCAGATTTAGATATAGCCCCCATACAAATGCCGCTCCCGATTTGACATTTTCCGCTCTAGAAACCACATCTTGTACCCGATTTTCTTTAAATTTGGCACAACATATTATAATCCAACTAAAAAAACTATGATGAAAGAGGGTAAGATCGGTTCAGATTAAGATATAGCCCTCATACAAATGTTGCTCCCGAATGTTTAACCGATTTTGGCCAAACTTAGTGGCCATTTTGGCCAAACGAAGTGGCCCAAAGATCTGTTATTTGTGGTTTCTAGAGCAGGAAAAGTCAAATCGGGAGCGAAATTTGAATGGGAGCTATATATAAATCTGAACCGATCTAACCTATTTTCACCACAGGTGTTCCTAGTTTAAATATGAGATGTTCTGAAAACAATCTGATAAAATATGTGGTTTCTAGAGCGGAAAAAGTCAAATTGGGAGTGAAATTTGTATGGGAGTTATATATAAATCTGAACCGATGTGACCCATTTCCACCTTAGGTGTTTCTAGTGGAAATGTAAGATATTTTGCCAAATTTGAAGAAAATCTGTTAAAATATGTGGTATCTAGAGTGAAAAGAGTAAAATCGGGAGTGAAGTTCGTATGGGGGCTATATCTAAATCTGAACCGATTTTCTTCAAATTAAATAGCGTTTGTCCTTGTACCGAAAAACTTCGTTGTGCAAAGTGTCATTTGGTTCTGTCTACAATTGCGACCTGTATCATGATTACAAGAATAGATGGACAGACAGACAGACGGATATTGATAAATCGATTCAATAAGTGATTATAAGTGGATCGTGCTTCCATCTTCATTAGTTTAGAATAAATGACCAGTTAAATTTTAGTTGTTTTATTAATATTTAAATTTGAAAAAAAATCGATGGGTTTACTTACTTTGATGTCCAGTCCCGCATATTCGTTCTAAATTATTTTTTCGTAAACTTTGGCTTTATTTTTTAAATGGACAGACAAGATTATTAATAATATTTTAATGTTTTTTAATTAAAAAAGACTAATGAGTCATTCCATTTATATATTTCAGATTTTTTGTTATTTGGAGATTACCTCGGAAAATAATAGTATTTAACACATATCCCTTAAATGAAATTAGAATTTCGTTCCCTAAAATGAACAGTTAACCAGACTAAGTAAAAAAATAATTAAAAAAAAATTAAAATAGAAAAACCTTTATATTGTTGTTGACGGCAATGTGAAGAAATGTTTTTTCACAAAAAAATATTTAACCTTTATTTTATTTTTGTTATCGCAGCTCAGTTATCCAGTCAAAAAGAAAAACACATACACAAACATACAGAATATTTTTATAGGTCTTGGACTCAACATTAATATTTCATATATATATATATATATATATATATATATATAGATAAAAGTGTTGCGTTACTGACTCACTTACCATTGACCAGCGCCCAAACCAAACGGCTGAATCCAGGGGGTGAAATGGGTTAAAAAGAGATAAACATCGAACTTTATCCTGTCTAAACGGCAGTAGCTAGAAACATGAAATTCGACTTGTTCCTTGCACTGGCCATGCAGACGAGCTAAAAATAGGGATTTTTGTAATTTGTACTTTTAAGAGATACAAACGGTACCAACTAAAGTATTGCAGCTATAGTCGTGGAATTTCGTGTGTAAATTCCTCTGACAACGTAGAAGCACAATCTAAATGGATTTTTCGAAATTTTCAATTTTAAGGGGCAAGCGGAACAAAAAGGGATAAAAATGGTACCAACTAAGATATTGTAGCTACAATTCTCAAATTCGGCGTGTACATTCCTCGCACCACGTAGGCACGCAACATACATGAATTTTTCTAAATTTGTACAAAAATGATACTGCCTAAGTATAGTCGTAAAATTTGGTATGTACATTCCTCTGACAACGTAGAAGCGCAAATCAAAATAGATTTTTCGAAATCTGTACTTATAAGGGGTGAGCGGGACAAAAAGGGATAAAAATGGTACCAACTAAAGTATTGCAGCTAGAATCGTGAAATTTGATATGTAAATTCATCTGACTATGTCGAAGCGCAGTAGAATTTGATTTTTCGAAATTTGTACTTTTATGGGTTACGTGGGATAAAAAAGGATAGAAATGGTACCAATTTAAGTATTTCAGCTATAGTCATAAAATTTGGTGTGTCAATTCTTTGCCAACGTAGAAGAGCATAACTAGATAGATTTTTCGAACTTTGTACTTATAAGTGGTGAGCACGACAGAAAGAGATAAAAATGGTACCAACTAAAGTATTGTAGCTAGGTTGGTGAAATTCGGCGTATACATTTCTCTAAGACGTGCAACATAAATGGATTTTTTGAAATTTGTAGTTTTAAGGAGACAAAATGGCACCAACTAATTTAATACAGCTAGAATAGTGAAATTTGGTATGTAAATTCCTCTGGCCATGTAGAAGCGCAGTAAAATTGGATTTTTCGAAATTCGAGGGACAATAAGGCATAAAAATGATGTACAGCCCTTTAATTTCGTAGACGCGGAACATAAATGGATATTTCAAAATTTTTACTTATAAGAAGGATGCGGGACGAACAGGGATAAACGTGGTACCAAATAAAGTGCATGCTTTTAGGGGAGAAGCAAGAACACATGTTAGTTAGTGATTTTTCCAAATGTGTATTTTTGGGAAAGAGGTGCAAAAACTTATAAAATGTTCGGTTATATCAAGAAACATAAGATCAAGGACATAAACGATTGAAACTGGGTAGAAAATGATACATACGAAGGGAGTTCAGCTAAAATAGTGCACTCAACAAACACACTCCTTTGGTTGTATGAGTACTATAGGAGGTTTCCAAATTACTATTTTAGATTTATCTATATCCACCAAAAGAACATTCAATAAATACTATCCAAAAACATGGATGAAACTGATAACTGACTCTTCCGCGTGCGAAGTAGCTGGCACTGCATGACATTCAATTTTAATTATAAAATGTGAAATTAGTTCAATGATAATTCTAGGAAATATTATTGTAGAAGCAAATTTAATATAAATGCCAGCGGGCATCATAATTTTGAAAATTCCGAATACCGGGATATGAAAAACGTAGTCCCGATCGACGACCCTAGCCCTCACATATTGCAATACTGTTGTTAACAGTACAAAAGGAACTACTTTGCCATCTCTTCTATGTGGTTGTGTGATTGTACGACACGGCAAGGCAATGCGGACTCACTCATCCTCACACACACATTACAATTCCAGTAGTAAAAGAAGGTGATTAGAAGGCCTGATACCAGGCCTCATTTCGGAAACGCGAGGTCTGCCCAATTTCATATCTTTTTGACAAAATTTGCTGTTGCGCTGGAAAGAAGGTCTGATGAAGGATTTATGTAAGTACGTCTGCTTCTGTAGGTCTAAAATGATGCTTTAGAAAAGGTAAAAAAATAACTATTCAGAAGAACATAAATAAATAAATATCGAATGTCACAGTAAAGAAGTTCTGATTTTATCTCTACAATAGAAGACACGCAGCAGATAATCCTCAAAATACCTTCCTGTATATCCAAAAGTTTTAAATAATATTTTTAGGGTTAAATCAGATATCATAATTTTAATATTGAGCTGAAGCTTTACCAAATATGTGTTCATAACTTTTCTTTCCGCTATATTTTCGAAATACTGCAACATCGCAATGTACTCAAATATATATTTTGTATGTTGCGGGACTGCATCTGCATTTTTAGTGAACGGGGTTTGGTGTATATACTTGTATTTGACATCTTTTGCTTAGCTCGCTGAAATGTATAAAAGACAACACATTCTACTCTCCTACATTATGGAAATGATGCTGCCCTCTTCAGGACAGCATAGGTAGTGTAGATCTGATAAACGACATTTCTAGGAAGAACAGCAAGCAGCATATCTGAGAAAATACGGGAAGATGGGGGACTCGTACTTGTTTAGCAGCATTTCTAGAGAAACCATTGGTGCATAAAAATATCATGTGTTAGAAGGCCTGTTTCGAGAAGGCCCACCCAATTTTGCCACTGGGATATTGTTGTTACCAACACAAGGAAACTACTTTGCCGACTATTCTGCATGTACGTGTGGCTGAGTGCGTAAATGAACAATAACAATCCACCAAGTGTTGAGTTTAGAGTGTGTGTGTGATCATAAACGACAAACGCACTGTGGGACATACCATTAAAAATTTGCTTAACTAGACACAATCTGGCAAAAGAGCAGACACATTTCATACTACAGTTAGACTAATTTATGACGAATGAAGTTATGAAACATAGTAAAGAGTGATTTTTTTGAGGTTAGGATTTTCATGCATTAGTATTTGACAGATCACGTGGGATTTCAGACATGGTGTCAAAGAGAAAGATGCTCAGTATGCTTTGACATTTCATCATGAATCGTCTTACAAACGAACAACGCTTGCAAATTATTGAATTTTATTATCAAAATGCGTGCTCTGTTAAGAAAGTTCATTGCGCGCTTCCATTTTATGGTCAGTTTAATCGACCCACTGAAGCGGCTATTCGGGCTATTGTGACTAAATTTCGCACCAAATTTACATTGTTGGACATTAAACCACCAACACGCTTACGTAGAGTGCGAACTGAAGAAAATATCGCAGCTGTATCGGCCAGTGTTAATGATGACCACCAATTTTCGATTCGTCGCCGTTCGCACCAATTGGGTCTCTGTTACTCAAAAACGTGGAAATGCCAAAATTGGACTAAGCGGATGGACCACCTAAGACGCAGCCGCGGTCAACATTTAAATGAAATTATCTTCAAAAAGTAAATGTCATGGACCAATCTAACGTTTCAAATAAAGAACCGATGAGATTTTGCAAATTTTATGCGTTTTTTTTTAAAAAAAAGTTATCAAGCTCTTAAAAAATCACCCTTTAATATGCGCATAATTTTAAATTTAATTTTTAATTCAAAAAATGAATGCAAAGACTTTTCTGAGTGCGTAAACCACATTCACCTAGGAATCTCTACCGAAAATGTAGATTATATAGGTCCATGTTTTCATTTAGCCGCTATTTCTATATTGCCGTTTCAGAACCCAAATATTAATTAGGATCTTTTTCAAATTTGCCAGATGATCTGAAAATATCTTCAGTGAACGGCCATTGTCTCCAATAAAATGTCCCTATTAACGCTTAGAAATTTACTTAAAGGTCTGGACACTACAAGTTCAAATTTAGATATGGGCTATGGAAAACGTTCACAGTTTTAAAACACCTGGTTTTAGTAACGATGGGTTAAAATTGAATTTCCATAACACGAAGGAGAACCACACTCACCCATACACACATTTGACCATATACGTATTTCTTAAAAAAAACATTAATAAAAATTTAATTTTTCGTTCAAAATAAAAAAATTATTTTTTTTACATTGTCGCCAACTACAATATAAATATATGTATCAAAAGAAATTTTCAAAAAATTATTTTATGTCGACTTTATTGGACTTAGCCTCGATATCCATCATTTTGACTTACACTGGAAAACACTAGTCAACAGTCAAAATGTACTCGGGATGCGATAATTTTTTCTGTGTAGATAACCTTGACATGAGCTCGAAAAACGCAATAATTTTCTTTTTCGTTTGGTTTTTGTTTTATTTTTTTTTTTTTTAATTTTAAAAATTTTTTTTTTGGTTAATTTGTTTCGTCCGGCATAACTCGGGAACCACTAGCCCGATTTAATTGAATTAAATTTTAAAAAAATTAAAATTACAATTCCCTTAATCTGTTCATATATTGTTTTCCTATACAAGCAACAGTTTCCAAGTTAAAAATGAATATATAAAGGAAAAAACTTATTTTTTGCCTAAAGATTTAAATTTTTTTTTTTAAATCCATAAAAAATCCAAAAAGAAAAAAAAATGTCAAATCTTATTACTTTTACGTAAAGTCACATAACCTATGAGCAAAATGAGACAAAGATCATGAAAATCGATGCACGCGTTTCGCTTTTATTCGCAATTGAGTAAAGGTATGAATTTCAAAAATTTGCTGGACATATGCACAACTTTGTCTATGGTAAGGTTTTTTCTTTTTTTTTTTTGATTCTCAGAATTAACAAAACGGAATAAACAAAGGGTTATTTAATTTTTATGATTGCGTAAGCAAAGTAATAAACGCTAATAAATGTGCGTGAACAATTAAAAGGAAAAAAGGAAAGGGGACTTTTTTAATTATTTGGGTTTTCCGTTGGCTACCTGTATGATTTTTTTACAGAAATGCAACCCACATTTAAGGGTGGTCATTATTCGGAAAATTTAAGACTCACACATGGTGAAACAGGTATGTAGCCACCGTAAAAAAATATACACCCATTTATAAGTACCTGTCAGTAAAATACTAAACAATACACAGTATAAATAGGTCTTCATTGATCGATTTTACTCATTCAACAAGTGTCGACGAACGCGATAGTTAAAATGAGCAAACGTTCGCGAGGATTTGAATGCAATACCAATCCAAGTAATTTTTGTTACATGTGCGGAGAATACGTTTCTGAAAAAAACAAGCGTTGTTTTTCACCTAAATTGAGAGATTCATTTGAAGAGAGCTTCAATTTAAAGGTCTCAAACATAGATGAGCGGTGGACACCAAGTGCTCTATGTCCAAGGTGCTACGTACAGCTAGCTGACTCAAGGTAAGTGTAGATTACGAAATTCAAGAACATATATAACTTATTATTGAAATTCTTTCAGACGACAGCCGAGAATCATCATGCCAATGCTTTGGAGAGCTCCGCTTTGCCATGTAACAGATTGCTACTTCTGTCTTAGCAAAAAAACAGGCGTGGGAAAAAATATACGATGGACTTACGCTGCTGTTTCAACAGTGAATTTTCCAGTGGCATTTTCCGAAGAACCAGTGGACCCGCAACCGTCCGTTTCAAGATGGGCATCTAATAATGAGGCGATACATCCAACATCAGATCCGGAGACAATAGAAACCACATCAGAATGCGAGTCAACATATACATTGCATGGAGGTCAACGCTTATGTTCCCAAGCAGAACTGAACGATTGGGTTAGAGAATTGAAACTCTCCAAGGAAGATGCAGAGTTGCATGCATCGCGCATGCAACAGTTCGGTTTCTTGGCTCCTGGTGTGGTGACAACAATCTACAGGAAACGTCATGAACCATACGCAAGGTACTACACAAAAAAAGACAACATCTGTTTTTGTAAGGACATTCCCGGATTATTAAGAGAACTCGGGTACTCTTACGATCCAGGAGAGTGGCGTCTTTTCATCGACAGCAACAAGCAGAGCCTTAAAGCAATTTTACTGCACAACGGCAACAAGAAACCTTCGATTCCAATTGCTCATGCCGTTGACACCAAGGAAACATACGAAGTCATGGACAATCTACTAAAGTGCCTTAACTATGAGAGGCACGATTGGAAAGTTTGTGCCGACCTTAAGGTTATCGGTATCCTTTGTGGATTACAAGGTGGATTCACAAAGTACTGTTGTTTTCTCTGCCTTTGGGAGCCGCGATCGTCAACATCATTACAGAAAGAGTTAACTTCATCCCCGGCAGCGACAACGTGAAATATACACCACTCATAAAAAAGGAAAATGTTTTTCTCCCACCTCTTCACATAAAGCTCGGACTCATAAAAAACTTCGTGAAAGCTATCAACAAAGATGACGAAGCGTTCGCCTATTTAAAAACCATTTTTCCTCACCTTTCATCGGCAAAGATTAAGGAAGGCGTTTTCGACGGTCCGCAAATTAAAAAGTTGTTGCAAGACCAACAGTTTGAGCACATTTTATCACCAAATGAAGCTGCAGCTTGGAACTCATTTCGGCAAATTGTTTCCGGATTTCTTGGAAACAACAAAAGCTCAAATTACAGAGTGATCGTCGAACAACTACTCCAAAATTATAAAAAAATTAGAGCAAATATGTCGCTTAAGATACATTTTCTACACTCGCACTTGGACTTCTTTCCGGACAACCTGGGCGATGTGAGTGACGAGCATGGTGAGCGTTTTCATCAGCAAATGAAAGAAATTGAGCACCGATACCAAGGATTTTGGAACGAAGCTATGATGGGGGACTATATCTGGTTCCTGATAAGAGAAACAGACCCACATTGTTTTTTAATTTAAAGTCATATATTTTTGACACCCAACAAATTTTAATTTTTTTTTGTAATAAAAAAGAAAAAACCTTACCATAGACAAAGTTGTGCATATGTCGAGCAAATTTTTGAAATTCATACCTTTACTCAATTGCGAATAAAAGCGAAACGCGTGCATCGATTTTAATGATCTTTGTCTCATTTTGCTCATAGGTTATGTGACTTTACGTAAAAGTAATAAGATTTGACATTTTTTTTCATTTTGGATTTTTTATGGATTTAAAAAAAAAAAATTAAATCTTTAGGCAAAAAATAAGTTTTTTCCTTTACATATTCATTTTTAACTTGGAAACTGTTGCTTGTATAGGAAAACAATATATGAAAAGATTAAGGGAATTGTAATTTTAAATTTTTTAAAATTTAATTCAATTAAATCGGGCTAGTGGTTCCCGAGTTATGCCGGACGAAACAAATTAACCAAAAAAAAAAAAATTTTAAAATTTAAAAAAAAATAATAAAACAAAAACCAAACGAAAAAAAAATTTTATTGCGTTTTTCGAGCTCATGTCAAGGTTATCTACACAGAAAAAATTATCGCATCCGGAGTACATGCAATTTTTTTCATTTTGTTGAGTGTAATTATCCAGGTTAAGTCAAACATTTTTAACACAAAATTATTTTTTCAAACATAGTTTTTGGCGACAATTTTAAAAAAGAATTTTTTATTTTGAGTGAAAGTTTTACATTTTATTTAGATTTTTGTAATCACAGCTTAGTTATCCAGTCTTAAAGAAAAACAGCCATATTATGTCATCAGTTGTATATGAGTTATTCCATGTCCAGTGGTACGGTTATTGACCTCGATAGCTGCGATTGTTTTGAAAGTTTGTGTATGTATTCTTCTCATAAAAATATTTTATACGTATTTTTGGAAAAAAATTTGAAAATTGTTTTCACGATTTATGACCAATTGAACAGTGAACAAGTAAAAACGGCGTTAAGTTCGGCCGGGCCGAACTTTTTATACCCTCCACCATGGATTGCATTTCATAGAGGCTGTCGATTTTCGTAGAAGTGCAGTAATATTAGAGGAAAATATATATATATTTTTTTAATATAACCAAACCAAAACAAACACAAGTTTCGAAAGTACGAATTTGGAAAAATCTTTTATTTTTCGTGTCTACGCAGTCAGAGGAATGTATACTCCGAATTTCATGACTCTAGCTGCGATCATTTGGCTGGTACTATTTTATCCCCTTTTCTATTTTAACCCCAAAAAGTACGAATCTCGAAAAAATCCGTTTATTTTACGTGTCTACGCAACCAGAGGACTGACTCTAGCTGCGAACATTTGGTTGGTACTATGTTTATCCCCTTTTCTATTTTAACCTCAAAAAGTACAAATTTCGAAAAATCCGTTTATTTTACGTGTCTACGCATCAGAGGAATGTATACACCGAATTTCACTACTCTAGCTGCGAACATTTGGTTGGTACTATTTTTATCCCCTTTTCTTTATTAACCCCAAAAAGTACGAATTTCGAAAAATCTGTTTATTTTACGTGTCTACCCAATCAGATGAATGTATACACTGAATTTCATTATTCTAGGTACAGCCGTTTGGTTGGTACCATTTTTATCCCTCTATTCCCATTTTATCCCTTAAAAGTACGATTTTAGAAAAAATAATTTCATATTATGTACCTACTCAATTAGAGGAATGTATACAGCGAATTTCGTGTTTCTAGCTGTTGTCGTTTGATATGTACCATTTTTATCCCTTTTTGCCCCATTTCACCCCCTACGAATAAAAATCATTTTATGGTGCACGTTTTGGTTATCGGGGGAATGCGCATACCCAATATCAAGTAAGTACAAGCAGACTTATTGAAAAAAATATGCTTAAATACTCTAAAATATTAGTGGTTATTATTGTTTGTGTTCATTCAATCGCCTGTAATTCCTGTAAGACTTTACCGATTTTAATGTGCTATACCTCGTTTTGAAGATAATTTCAATATCTTTTAATATATTGAGTTGTTATGTAATAGCAGTGTTAGATTTTTTAAAAATGTTTGCAATTTTAATTCTTTTATTTTGATTTTCAAAATAATTACACCAATTCATTTTGTTGAAATTTTAAAGTAGTGTGGTCTTAGGTCTATTGTTAAGCGACTGTGTGAGTTTGAAAGTGGTGAAATGATGGCTTCTATTTTTTACAATTTTTTTTTGATTTATTTTTTATAAAACCTAAAATACATACCTAAACTTTCAAAACAATCGCAGCTATCGAGGTCAAAAACACCGCCGCTTGATATGGAATGACTCATATAGATGTATCTACATTTTATGAAAATCATATATGCGTATTATATGTATACACCCGAAAACCTCGCCGCAAAGCGTTTTGAGGAGCGTTGTGTTCTACCTGAAACCTTTCTCATTACCATTTGCTGTAGGCTGATGGGTTTTCAACAAGATACAGCCTTTTTTCCCACGAACTTATTAGACTACCACCCACTACAACAATTTGCTTCACACACAAGCGAAATAATTGATGATATGTATTTGTAGTCGGCCCCACCCGAATTTAGGGTTTGTTTATTTGTATTTTATATTTTAAGGGAAGGACTATTATATTGACTGAAAATATCATTATTTATTGTTAATTTATTGAAAGAAGATGGTAACAACGATGACCATCTATTTTATTTCAATTTGTGGTATTATTTTATTGTTTCTCTTTCCGTAGATTTGTCCAAATATATTTGACAATTCAGTTGCTATTTATCGGCGACTGTTGAAACGATTCATTTGTATTTTTACTTATAATGTTTGTTCTATTCTTCTACAAAGCTTCCTATTTAGTAATATTCTCGAATTGTTTTGAAACAAAACTAGTTGTTATACTTTTTTTCTGCCTTTCAGTGTGACGACTACCCCATAGCAATAAATTCGTATATAATTTAAATGAGATATCCAGAACAACTTTTAAAAATATTGTGAATATTTTTACATGCCTTAGGAGACGCTACGTGATAAAAAATTTATTGTGATTCAAAATGCTTTGGTTTGGTATATTATTTGTTTTCGTCCAATATATTTGACATTGATTTTGATCTATCTATATCTTCTGAACGATAAGCTTTAAACAAAAATAAAAATTTTTCCCATCTTCAGATGACCAATATTACCTTATATACAAATTTTCATTTTACTCATCATAAAATGTATTCGGCATGGAAAGGACCAATGGTCCAATTCTATATCATATTCTATATCATTTTTGGGATAATATTAATCATACGCTTAGCAATGGGGCTGGCCAGAAACGAAAATCGCCCTAAAACAAGTAAGGAAAGGCTAAAGTCGAGCGGGGCCGACTATATAATACTATGATAATGATACAATTTGCCGGCACACAAATACAAATTATACAGTAGTACTAGGATGAATCGGAACGACATTTGAAAGGGGACCTATAACAAAACTCGGGGCCTGGCCCAAAACATGGGCCTATATATTTCTCATTTACGGTTGGTATTCCTAGTTGAAATATATCATGATCCGATGTAAGACGTAATATCTTGAGCTGTAATAGCATTTGGGTTATACTAAAGTAAGGACACATATATTGGACTTTCATAGTATGTATTCTTAGTTGAAATATAATATAATATGAAAAATTTGAAAAAAAAACGATGTAAAATTTGCCCCTTGAGGACATTTGTAAGGGCGCTACAAAAAAGTGGTTCCATATAGATCACTTACAAAGTAGATATTCTTAGTTGAAATATGACATGAAATACAAAATTATATCGAGTTCCAATGCACGATGTGGGTTCCAATTTGTATGGGGTTTAACCCCATATATGTCTCTTTCATAGTATGTATTCTTAGTAGAAATTTAATATAATCTGCAAAATTTGAAAAACTTCCGTGAAATGTGGGTACTAGCGAGGTAATAATTAAAATGGGGGCCCGTTTGTAAGGGCTCTACATTAAATTGTTTTTAGTTGTAAAGAGTGATTTTTTTGAGGTTAGGATTTTCATGCATTAGTATTTGACAGATCACGTGGGATTTCAGACATGGTGTCAAAGAGAAAGATGCTCAGTATGCTTTGACATTTCATCATGAATAGACTTACTAACGAGCAACGCTTGCAAATCATTGAATTTTATTACCAAAATCAGTGTTCGGTTCGAAATGTGTTTCGCGCTTTACGTCCGATTTATGGTCTACATAATCGACCAAGTGAGCAAACAATTAATGCGATTGTGACCAAGTTTCGCACTCAGTTTACTTTATTGGACATTAAACCAACCACACGAATGCGTACAGTGCGTACAGAAGAGAATATTGCGTCTGTTTCTGAGAGTGTTGCTGAAGACCGTGAAATGTCGATTCGTCGCCGTTCGCAGCAATTGGGTTTGTGTTATTCGACCACATGGAAGATTTTACGCAAAGATCTTGGTGTAAAACCGTATAAAATACAGCTCGTGCAAGAACTGAAGCCAAACGATCTGCCACAACGTCGAATTTTCAGTGAATGGGCCCTAGAAAAGTTGGCAGAAAATCCGCTTTTTTATCGACAAATTTTGTTCAGCGATGAGGCTCATTTCTGGTTGAATGGCTACGTAAATAAACAAAATTGCCGCATTTGGAGTGAAGAGCAACCAGAAGCCGTTCAAGAACTGCCCATGCATCCCGAAAAATGCACTGTTTGGTGTGGTTTGTACGCTGGTGGAATCATTGGACCGTATTTTTTCAAAGATGCTGTTGGACGCAACGTTACGGTGAATGGCGATCGCTATCGTTCGATGCTAACAAACTTTTTGTTGCCAAAAATGGAAGAACTGAACTTGGTTGACATGTGGTTTCAACAAGATGGCGCTACATGCCACACAGCTCGCGATTCTATGGCCATTTTGAGGGAAAACTTCGGAGAACAATTCATCTCAAGAAATGGACCGGTAAGTTGGCCACCAAGATCATGCGATTTGACGCCTTTAGACTATTTTTTGTGGGGCTACGTCAAGTCTAAAGTCTACAGAAATAAGCCAGCAACTATTCCAGCTTTGGAAGACAACATTTCCGAAGAAATTCGGGCTATTCCGGCCGAAATGCTCGAAAAAGTTGCCCAAAATTGGACTTTCCGAATGGACCACCTAAGACGCAGCCGCGGTCAACATTTAAATGAAATTATCTTCAAAAAGTAAATGTCATGGACCAATCTAACGTTTCAAATAAAGAACCGATGAGATTTTGCAAATTTTATGCGTTTTTTTAAAAAAAAAAAGTTATCAAGCTCTTAAAAAATCACCCTTTATTATAAGATGTTTTGCCAATTTGAAAGAAAATCGGGAACAATATGCGGTTTCTAAAGCGGAAAAAGTGAAATCAGAAGCGACATTTGTATGAGGACTATATCTAAATCTGAACCGATCTTACCCACTTTCAGCATAGGTGTTTCTAGTTCAATTATAAAATGGTGTGCCAATTTTAAAGAAAATCGGGAACAATATGCGGTTTCTAAAGCGGAAAAAGTGAAATCGGAAGCGACATTTGTATGGGGACTAAATCTGAACCGATTTTCTCCAAATTCAATACGGATCGTCCTTGGCCAGAAAAAGTAACTTCTGCCAAATTTCATGATAATCGGACAGCAATTGCGACCTGTAGAGTGCGAACAAGCTTAGATGGACAGCAGACGGTAAATAGATTCTGCTGGTGATTCTAAGCCGATCCGTATACTTAAAGGTGGGTCTAGCTCGATTATTTATTGGTGTTGCAAACATTTGGCGGAAAACTAACTTATAATACCCTAGTCCACGAAGTGGTGTAGGGTATAACAAGTAAGAAGGCGTTAAGTTAGGCCGGGCCGAATCTTATATACCCTCCACCACGGAGTGCATTCCACAGTATTACCAGCAGATTAAAGGATGCCGACATAGAAGTACAGAACCATATTACGAAAATTGTGATATGTTTATGCACATTACTATATATGATAACAATTTCAAACTATAATGTATACTTATACGCACTGTTTGAAATCTACTACTATAAATAAATACAATGCTGTAATTGTGAAAGTGAACATGCCGAAAATATAAGGCGATTGTCAGTCGACATTAGGGAGAAGCATTTTCAGATACAGACAAAGTGACTGAATTATTTTGATAAGAAAAGTACAAATTTTAAAGACATCCCCATTCGACCCATTCTCCGCCCAAATGTACAAATTTGGAAAAAAAACCTTTTTGTTTCGAGTCTTCATAGTCAGACCACCGAATATACACCGAATTTCATGATATCAACTTCAGCGGTTTGGAAGGTCCCATTTTTACCCCTTAAAAGTACGAATTTCGAAAAATCCCTCTATTTTACGTGTCTATGCAATTAGAGGGATGTACACACCGAATTTCATGTTTCTAGCTGTTGTCGTATCATTGGTACCATATTTTATCCATTTTTGTCCCATTTCGCCTGCTAAAACTTCTATTATATTTGTGGTTCTTCCAAGCTACAAGAGGAATGTCCGCAAGAAATTTTAACTGTATGAATATCAGAAATTTAATTAATAAGCCAAGACTACCAATATGTATATATACAATGGAAATAATACTTCAATTCATAAAGTAAATATAAGGCAGCAATCATAAATACCCTAAATATCGGGGGATAGAGAGTGTATTTTCAGCTGCAGTCCTTTGGTTGGTTGTATTTCCATCTATTTTAAATTCAAAAGTATGAATTTTGAAAATACCTTATCTCTCACGTACGCAGTGTAAGACAACTTCATGATTCTACCATTTTTTGTCGTAAAAGCAATAAAATAAAGTACGAATTTGGAAACAAAAATTATTTTATGTGACTATGCACTCAGAGGAATGTATATACCCAATTCCATGATACTATCTGCGGCCATTTTGTTCGTACCATTTTTATCCCCTATATCGCATTTTACTCCTTTAAAGTACGACTTTCGAAAATTTCATCATTCTAGCTGTAGCCTTTTAGTTGGTAACATTTTTATCCCTCTACTCCCATTGAATCCCTTGAAAGTACGAATTTTGAAAAAAGTTTTTTTTGTTTCACTCAGTCAGAGGAATGTATACCGCGAATTTCATAGTTCTAGCTGCATCCATTGGTTTGGTTCAATTTTTATCCCTTTTTCCATTTTACGCCCTAAAAGTATGAATTTCCTTTATTTTATGTGTGTACGCAATCAGAGAAATATATGCACCGAATTTCATTATTCTAGGTGCAGCCGTTTGGTTGGTACTATTTGTATCCCTCTATCCCCATTTAACCCCTTAAAAGTACAAATTTAGAAAAAATACTTGTATATTATGTACCTACTCTATTAGAGGTATGTACACGCCAAATTTCGTGTTTCTATCTGTTGTCGTTTGATAAGTACTATTTTTATCCCTTTTCGTCCCATTTCGCCCCCTACAAAGAAAAATCACTCTATGGTGCCCTTTTATGCTATAAAGGGAATGCGAATTACAAATATCAAGTAAATACAAGCTATGTTCAAAAAACATGCTGAAATATTCTTAATATTAGGGGTATTTTCAGTCCATGTGAGGGAAAAAAATTTTCGCTCTGGGCCGATTTCGCCCAATTTCAATCCCAGCCGATCTGCAACCATAGGACACATTTAGGAAAAATTTGAACCTCCTAGCTCATTTCGTTCGGCCACTATCGTGCTTTCAACAGACAGACAGACGGACATGGCTATATCGTCTTAGAATTTTACAACGACCCAGAATATATATACTTTATGGGGTCTCTGATGAATATTTTAAGGTGTTACAAACGGAATGACAAAGTGAATATACCCCCATCCTGGAGGTGGAGGGTATAAAAATTAAAAGATACCGAACTCTTAACCAATCTGCCACACTGTGCGACAGGGCTGCTAGCTCTGGAGCTATTGTTGTTGTCGCTGCTTCGTTTGCTATTACAATTGCTGCCACTCTTGTTGTATTCGTATTCGTGCCTAAATAGCAGAAACAGATGCATATAAATGCAGTTTTTATACCAACAACAAAACGAAAGTACAAAATAATGCCTCAATTTCTGGAATGAATGAAAGAATGAACGAATGAATGGATGGATGTACAAATAAACAAATGGCAGTGGGTAACATACAATTGTATAGATGTATTCTACCAATTGTTTGTTAGGCGTTAAATGTGTTGCTGCTCATTTGCGGCGCGGATAATACACATTTTCCGCCATCTGTTGATGATACTTGGGCCGAACTTAAACCAACTGCAATAGCCAAAATTGTATCAAGAAAATAGTTTTTAACAGATACAACACAAGCACGCAAAGTAACCGTCAGAGTCGGAGAACAAAAAGATGCAAAAGCAAACGAAAACTTTAAGGAAATCTTTTTTGCCAAAAAAAGAAAACCACAGCCTTGATCCAAAACGCTGCGTTCCATTAAGCTTTCGGTTTCTTTGCTTATTTTGTTACAGTCAGTCAGTTGTTGTTTGTTGCCTGTTGAGTTCTTAAAGCCAAAGTCCTTTGGAGTGTCCTAGGACCCACTCACACACAAACAGATAAATGTAATTTCTCGTGAATTTTATTATTTGTCAATGTATTGTTGTGTTATTTCTATTGTAGTCAGTGAAACGTTTGCATAAGATAAGTATCCTGTAGTTTGTGAGACGACAACGTAAACGTTTCGTTTCCTCCATCATCGTCGTCATCGTATTTGCTTTATTTCGCTTTTCAAAAATCCGTTTTACAAAGAATTTATTTACATTTTTCTACGAATAAATATTCATCTTTGAGTCTTGTTAACAGCGGAAGCTATCCATCAAAGGAAAGTGAATGTGGTTGCATTATGCACTTTTTTTGGTTTTGAGAACACTTTAACTTGAATGACAATTACGACTAGGGGTGTGTTTCCGTGAGTTTGTAGCTACCGGGATGGCAGGTACTTCGCCTTGATTTAATTCATGTATGTTGCTACTTAGGAGTTTCACATTAAATCCAGGGGACAATTTCGAAGGAGTCACGACTTTGATGAAAAGAGCTTAAAAATTATGTCAGACAAATTATTTTGAAAACTTTTATTCTCTTCATTTATTTTCAATAAATTTTATCTGAACGGGGTTTTATAAAAAAGCGTCGGAAATGGTACCATTTTTCACATTTAATCCATTCAGGACCAAAAAAAATTTTAAAGCGTCCGGCTAACTGATGAAGGCTGCTACCAATAATAAGCATTACTGTTTATATACCTTCCACCATAGGATCCGAGATACAAGCCGACCGATTTTAAGCCGACAAGCTGCCGCCGCCGCACGAGCCGCGCCGCCGCCGATTTCATCGGCTCAAATCGACTTCAACCACGCCGCCGATTTCATCGACTCATATCGACTTCAACCACGCCGCCGAGATTTGACGGAGTTCTAACTCAGTCTAATCTTACTAGCCAAACAGACAACCCACTTAAAATGTCGACTTAGACAACCTACTGCTGTGAAATATATTGACCTTTCTTTGAATTTGGTATCCCGCTATATGATGACGGCTATAGAAAATTGAATGATTGTATTTTGATTTGAAAGTCGCATTTTTATAAGTCAATTCCAGTACGTGTGGCCATGTGTTCCTATAAATAACAATGAACAACAGCTCCTCTATTGTGCTTCTTTAGTGTGTCAAAGTAGGTAGAGTATTATTATTCTTTGGAAGGATTATGATATTCAAGCCTCACATGAAAAGCTGTAATTATAAAAATATTTATTAGATTCATCCATATTATAAATTTTGGGAATGAATTCCCACTCCCCAAAAATTATTGTATGGGATAACAATTAGGGTGTCCATCCGCGATTAATCGAATAATTTTTGTCAAATATTTGTTCGAATAATAAAAAATCATGATTTTCGAATAACGAATAATTCGAATAAAATGTCCCAAATAATCGATATTATAAGTTTTGCCTTAAAAACTAATGAAATCGTCGTATGCTTTGATAAATTGATTTTGAATAGCCAGTTTGCTCCATTTGGGTTAAAAAACTATGAAACACCAAATATAAAACCACATTTTTTTCGATTTTTGATTTGTATGCTCCACAGATATTAAAATAACGATTTATCCGACATCATTTAAAAATAGCAAAAACTGGCCAATAGCTTCGAAATTATTTAAAATTTAAAGAATAGCAATTTCATAGAATAGTAAATTCATAGAAAAATTGAGGTTAACGCCGCGATAATAAAGTCAGTTCTGTTATAAATCATATGATCCATATTATCAATGGATAACTTCTGATATTGTGCTCATTTAAGGGAATGCTCTTTATCTTGATAAGATATTAAGATTTTTGCCAACTTCTAATGAATTTCGAATTTGATATTACAATTTTTAAATAAAATCAGATACGTAATAAACGTTCAATATATAGTGGAACTACCCGCAAACTGGCGTGTTTTGTCTATATAACTCTTATTAATTATATTTTATTTAAGTGGACAATTGTTCGATTAATCGGTTAATCGAATAACTCTCGACTTCATCATTTGATTAATTGGAATTTTTTTGTTTTCAAATAAACGATAAATCGAATAACATAAAAGTCCGAATAACTGGATACCAAATCAGCCGAAAGCCGCCGCCGCCGATAATTATAGTTCGGCATGTAACTCTGCACAGGATGGGGGTATACTAAGTTTGTCATTCCGTTTGTAACACCTTGAAATATCGACCTGAGACCCTTTAAAGGATGTCCTAGCTAAATGCGTCTTATAGTCGTAGATCGGTTGGGATTGATTTTGAGCGGAATCGGTAGAAAGGGAAAATTTTTTCCCTCAAAAGGACTACTTTATATGCACTTGAAATTTGTTGCGTACATTCTTCTTGGAGATTAAAAACACCAGGGCTATATCTAAATCTGAACCGATCTTACCCATCTTCAGCATAGGTGTTTCTAGTTGGATTATAAGATGTTGTGCCTTATTTAAAGAAAATCGGGTACAATATGTGGTTTCTAAAGTGGAAAAAGTGAAATCGGGAGCTACATTTGTATGGGGGCTATATCTAAATCTGAACCGATCTAACCCGTTTTCGCCACAGGTCACAAAGAAACTGATATTGTTGTACCAATGATTTATTCGTTTTTCAGTCAAAGAAATGTACACACCAAATTTCATTATAATAGCTGCTGCAGTTTGGTTGGTACCATTTTTATACTCATTCGCCTCATTTTCCGTCTAAAAGTACAAATTTTGCAAAATTCCTTTATGTTTCCCATCATGATTTGAAAGTACAATCCTTCCGGTTAATAATGGAAAATAATTTCATTCAAATGACTGCTGAGGGCACCCCACAAATAATAGTCCAACTGTTGAATAGTTGAAAAAAAAAGTTAGATGGTGGACCCTATACTACCACTAAGCAATTCTCTTATTATCTTAGACTAACATTTGAATTCTACAGATCCCAAACAACCTTTCCGAGAGTTTTTTAATTTACACTAAGCCACCACCTCATCTCTACTAAAAAATAACTTTTTCTCATCAACTACAGTTTATTACCGCACTCCATGACACGGGCGAGCAAAGTTTAACAAAATGGATGAATGTTGTTTACTATTACGCCACAGCTATTTCACAGGTAGAGTGAGTATGTGTTTATGTAACACTGGGAAATACAAAACTTTGCAGTCAAAACATTAAATATTGAACGTGACAATGTCGTCGTTTTTTAACACCGACAAAGATGAGAATTGGGTAAATATGTTACTTTTGAAACTAAATAAGTGACACCTTGGTCTTGAGCCAGGAAAATAAAAGCTGCAAGTAGAATTGATACAGATCTAAAGGTTTAACATATACCACAGAAAAACATTTAAACGGCAACTGTTATGGAAGACAAATTATGTTACGGCTAAAAACTAATGTTGTGTTTTAAATCTTTCCAAGATTCGAAATATAATGCGATCTTTCGATACTCGTAATTTTTAGCACAAAAAAGGATAATATTTATAAATTTCTCAGACTTGGTTGAAGAGGACGTCATTAGAGATATTGGTTGAAGAGTACCTCATTAGAGATCTTGGTTGAAGTCGACCTCATTAGAGATCTTGGTTGAAGTCGACCTCATTGGAGATCTTGGTTGAAGACGACCTCATTAGAGATTTTGGTTGAAGAGGACCTCATTAGAGATCTTAGTTGAAGACGACCTCATTAGAGGATTCGGTTAAAGACGATCTCATTAGAGATCTTGGTTAAAGACGATCTCATTAGAGATCTTGGTTAAAGACGACCTCATTAGAGATCTTGGTTAAAGACGACCTCATTGGAGATATTGTTTGAAGACGACCTCATTGGAGATATTGTTTGAAGACGACCTCATTAAAGATCTTGGTTGAATAGGACCTCATTAGAGATCTTTGTTGAAGGCGACCTCATTAGAGGTCTCGGTTGAAGACGACCTCATTAGAGATCTTGGTTGAAGAGGACCTCTTTAGAGATCTTGGTTGAAGACGACCTCATTACAGGTCTCGGTTGAAGACGACCTCATAAGAGATATTGGTTGAAGACGACCTCATTAGAGATCTTGGTTGAAGACGACCTCATTAGAGATCTTGGTTGAAGACGACCTCATTAGAGATCTTGGTTGAAGACGACCTCATTAGAGATCTTGGTTGAAGAGGACCTCATTACAGGTCTCGGTTGAAGACGACCTCATAAGAGATATTGGTTGAAGACGACCTCATTAGAGATCTTGGTTGAAGACGACCTCATTAGAGATCTTTGTTGAAGGCGACCTCATTAGAGGTCTCGGTTGAAGACGACCTCATTAGAGATCTTGGTTGAAGAGGACCTCTTTAGAGATCTTGGTTGAAGACGACCTCATTACAGGTCTCGGTTGAAGACGACCTCATAAGAGATATTGGTTGAAGACGACCTCATTAGAGATCTTGGTTGAAGATGACCTCATTAGAGATCTTGGTTGAAGACGACCTCATTAGAGATCTTGGTTGAAGACGACCTCATTAGAGATCTTGGTTGAAGAGGACCTCTTTAGAGATCTTAATTGAAGATGACCTCATTACAGGTCTCGGTTGAAGACGACCTCGTAAGAGATATTGGTTGAAGACGACCTCATTACAGGTCTCGGTTGAAGACGACCTCATAAGAGATATTGGTTGAAGACGACCTCATTAGAGATCTTGGTTGAAGACGACCTCATTAGAGATCTTGGTTGAAGACGACCTCATTAGAGATCTTGGTTGAAGACGACCTCATTAGAGATCTTGGTTGAAGAGGACCTCTTTAGAGATCTTGGTTGAAGATGACCTCATTACAGGTCTCGGTTGAAGACGACCTCGTAAGAGATATTGGTTGAAGACGACCTCATTAGAGATCTTGGTTGAAGACGACTTCATTAGAGATCTTGGTTGAAGACGACCTCATTAGAGATCTTGGTTGAAGACGACCTCATTAGAGATCTTAATCCACTTATTTGGTGTGTACATTCTTCTATGAGTAGACTCGTAAAAAAGGTTTTTCCCCAAATTCGTACTTTTAATGGGTGAAGTGGGAACAGAGGGATAAAAAGGATACCAACCAAACGGCAAAAGCTGGAATAATGATTTCTGCTGATATTTGGTAAGTTCAATAGTTCTGGGTAAGTCAAATAGTTCTAGCTAGAATAACGAAATTCGATATGTACATTCCTATGAATTCATTCTATTAGGGGGGTGGGGAGTAAAATGAAAAAGAAGTTACAAATTGTACCAACCAAATCTCAGCAGCTAGAGTCATGAAATTTGAAGTGTACATACCTCTGACTGCGTAGACACGACAAATAAAAAGGTTTTTCCAAATTCGTACATTCAAGGGATACACTGGGAACAAATGGATACAAATGGTACAGACTAAATGGCTACAGCTAGAATGATGCAATTTTATGATAAAAGAAACTCTCATTAAATTTTGAGAGAGTGGATACTGACGAATAGCTGCTGACGTAGTTTACAGAACAAACGGCATTTGTGATGAAATTAGAAGTGAATTGGGACGGATAATAGATGAACATTTTTACTGATGGTCCATAAATATTCAGCGCTACCAATTGTTATTAATCTGTCGGCTCGCAATGTACCAGTTGTTCTAACATCCTCTAAAGCAAACTTTGAAGATATCCGCGCTATAGAAACGCAAAAGAAGATAGGATAGGGGAAGTGTATATTATACCACTGTGTACAAGAAACAACGACGTTATTATTATTTAACGTTATATTCGAATTACACTGTAGATACAAATATAAAAAATACTTCATTTGTTAATAGCTATCATTCTAACAAAGACAACAAAGGCTATATCTATGGGTAAATGTTGTTTTCTGGATCGAAAAATCATATGAACAAATATTTTGTTCTACAAACAAATGTAGAAGTTATGGCCCTTCACGGGCCTCCACTAGGGTATTATGTCTTTGTGCATTTGTTTGTAACACCCAAAAGAAAACAAGTTAGACCCATCGTTTACTATACAGATCGGCTTAGAAGCACTTTCTGAGTCGTTTTAGCAATGCCCGTCTATCTGCCCATGTGTCCATCTATTCAAATTACTGGTCGGAATTATTGTCAGAACTTCAGAAAAATTGACACAAGTAAGTTTTGTGGGTCAAGGACGAACGCTATTTAATTTGAAGCAAATCGATTCAGATATAGATATAGCCCACATGTTGCTCCCGATTTGTCTTTTTCCAATCTAGTAATCACATTTCCGATTTTATTTAAATTTGGCTTAACATCTTATAATGCAACTAGCATCTTATAATGCAACCTGTGCTAAAAGTGGGCACGGACGGTTCAGATTTAGATATAGCCCCCATACTAATGTTGCTCCCGATTTGACTTTTCCCGCTCTATAAAACACATATAGTACCCGATTTTCTTCAAATTTGCTAAACACCTTATAATCTAACTAGAAATACCTGTAGAGAAAGCGGGTTAGATCGTTTCAGATTTAGATATAAATTTATTTCTAATATACAAATGTTGCGCCCAAATGTTGAACCGATTTTGGTCAAACTTTACATATTATATTTCACCTATAAACATACATGGTGAAAGCCATACAGATGTCCTTCCGATTTAAAATTTTTGGTCAAACACATACATTTACAGGATACAAAAATTCTTCCCGATTGTACTTTTTTACTGTCGGCTCCGTCCGTCTTTGCTCTTCCTTACTTACTTGCTTTTTTTTTTAATCAAAAGTAAAGTCTTTTTTCAGATCTCTTAAAATTATATACATATTTACAATTAATTAAAAATAATATTTTTAAGATTTATACTAAAATCAACGTACCAATCAACCAAAAATAAACATCAGCTATTCAGAAAACATAATTCTATTCAATTTCGTCTAAAACTGTATTTTTGAACAGCATTTTCCTACAACTACAATAAAATTTATGGGATCATGCGACTGCAGGGCCCCTAAACCGAACTACCATATCTATATACATATATAAAAATCTGTGTGTGAATCTGTGTATGTTTGTATGTTTGTTTGTTCTTTATATCAGCAACTATCAAACTACTGATCCGATCTTCTTGAAATTTCCATAGTATGTTCATGCTGAACCGGTGGTGAAAATAGGCTATATAAATTTTTGATATTCAGTGGGCGTTGCAACTCCCCCACAATTTGGGGATTTATTCGTTTTTTATAAATTAGCATATTCGGAATACTGTTGCAGCTAGAGTCTTGAATTTTTGTGAAGGTTCACTAATTATTAGTCTGCACAGTTGTGGCAAAAAGGAGCGGTATTGGAAAAGTGGGCGTGGTACCTCCCATACGAAGTTAAAACCCTTTTTAGAATATATTCCGTTCTATGACAGATACAATACTGAAATTTTGTCTGAGTGCATCCAGCATCAATGTGCGTAGCTGTGCCAAAAAATAGGCGGTATTGGAAAAGTGGGCGTGTCACCTTCCATACGATGTTAAAACCTATTATCGAATATATTTTAGAGTGCTGAAATTTTGTGTCATTGCATCTAGCATCAATGTGCGTAGTTGTGCAAAAAATGGGCGGTATTGGAAAAGTGGGCGTGGCACCTCCCATACGATGTTAAAACCTATTATTGAATATTGTCAGTTCTATGACACCTAGAGTGCTGAAAGTTTGTGAAACTGCATCTAGCATCAATGTTCGTAGCTGTGCCAAAAATGGGTGGTAAAGGAAAAGTGGGCGTGGCACCTCACATACGAAGTTAAGGCATATTATCGAATATATTCGGTTCTATGACACCTAGAGTGCTGAAATTTTGTGTGAGTTCATCCAGTGTAAATAGTTGTACAAAGATGGGCGGAAAGTGGTCGTGGCCCTTCCCATATGAAATGTTTTTGATTATATTCGACACCGAGATTCCTATATTGTTGTGTGAGTTAATTTAGTTGTAACCTGCTTAGACAATATACAAATGGGCGGTATTTAAAAGATGGGGCATTTTTGATTTGAATTTTGTAAAATTACACTTTTTCTTTTGATTTTCTTCTTTTCAAGAAAGCGGAAATTATATTAATTTTTTAGTTTTTGTGTTGTTTGATTAGTGAACAATTTGATTGATTTTCCATGTGTTTTGATTGTAATGTAATTTCTTCTTACGAATGAAGTGTTTTATTTAGGTAATGGAAAGGTAATGGAAAGGAGGAGAATCACGCTTAACAAAAAATCAATTAGATTTTTTACATTTCTTCCATTATTCGCCGTAAACTAACGTTCTTCATGGAACACATCCATTTCTTCAGTATCTCAGGGAAGTACCTTGATTATAATTGGTACATTATTACCGATCAGGAGAAACATTAATATGAAAGCAGATTTTAATTTTTCCGTTTGTTTTTTTTTTGCCTGGCGAAGCGGGCGGGGTTCGGCTAGTAATATATAATAATTGACATGATATAAAATATATTTATGCCTTCATATAACTATTGTTCACACTAACTACGCCGTCTTGTACATGAGAGTTCCATTTTCCTTTAAATACCAACAAACAATGTTCCAGACTAAAAGATGTAATGTGTCCGGGGTAACAATGATATATTTATGTGCTAAGGACATTAACAAGTTGAAACCTATTAGTAGCTGCACATAAAAGCCCTTGACAATTGTAATTGTAATCACAAATATATTTCATTTTGCACACAGTCGTATGCATACTTTTGTATGTTAGACTGCCTAGGAAAAAATGTGGCTCAAAATAATGATTGTATTATTAATGACGATTTCCTTTACGTTTCTGGAGATACTGACATTTTCAAATTGTTTTGCGATTTTTTAATTTCTGACTATTTACCTCTTACTTTCGATTCTGATGAAAATTGGCAGAACATTGTTTCGAGGGCATTCATGAATGGTATTCATATTTAACAATAGCGAAAAATAACAACTAGTGATCTAGAATCAACTTTCATCGTCCAAAATTCTTTTTCATGTTCTTTAATTTTTGAAATATGTGGTATCTGGTTCTTTATAAATTCTTCCGCCAATACTTTTTAAGTGATGGTAAAAAAGATTTAATATCTTTTAATTAAAATTGAATGCATAATATTCCCATGAAAAAGATTGTAGAAGGCTAGAGTGCAAATCTAATTTTACTAAGCGATTATGATGCTTTTCAGTCACTATAATACACTTGCTTATTTATGTATATTAACCGGGTTCGCGCTCTTAAAATAACTAGCTATTTCTGTTAGCATTTATTATTTATTTAATTTCTTTGCCGTTCCTAAAAAATACATTTGTAAATATCTGCAGAAATATTTGATTTGAACTGGGATATTGTCCTGGCTCAAGACCATTTTTCATCTATATTTAATTGAATGCAAATTTATTTACAAATGGCATGGTGACATTTATTACTTGGCTGCAGACTACCACTATCATGATTTCCATCCTATCAAAGGTTTCGTTCAGGTGGCTTCGCAGCGAATTTTCAACAATATACCCGGCCTATTAAGTAAATGATTCTCACAAACCAAACGAGAAACACAACTCTCTTGCCAAATTTGCGTTTAAAAAATCGCACCAAGTAATAAAGTACAAATGATGCCTAATTGATGAATTTCAGAAGGAAAATGACACAACAGCGTTCATTTTTGTAAAATCTGCTTTTAAAAACAATGCTTGTATTAAACAATTATTAAAAAATGGACTCAGTGACGTAATTTTCGTCCGGTTTTTATCATTTAGTCATCATTGGAAAGAAATTAGTATTACGAATTTATACTTGTTACTTTGTAGAACCATTAAGACATTACTATAAACATGCAATAATCAATGAGATATACTAAGGACCTTTTGATAATAAAAGAACATTCAAAGATTTATTTATTAAAAAAAAAAATAAAATTTGCAACATCTCCAGAAAACATGATTTTCTCTTCTGGCGTATGTCCAAAGAAGGCTATAGCAATTTTTTTCTCGAACCCCAGACCTAGCTCCTATGCTATTCTAACTTTATTGATGTGGTTATTCCACCTTAATGTATACAATGTAAATATGTATGCATGTAACTTATATGATACATTTGCAAACAATTTTAGGAATTATTCATACTAAATGACACGTGGTTATATATTTTTCTGACATTATATATACATATAGATTTTCTAAGTACGCTCAGAGAAATCGAATGCCTACATAAATCATAAATATAGAGATTTTAGGGTAACTACTATAGTGATCAAAACTAATTTAAAACAATTAGAAAGGAGTTAAGTTCGGTCGGGCCGAATCTTATATATCTGTAGATTAGAGCCGGTTGATAGGTAAAGTTTTTATCCCTCTATTCCCATTTTAGCCGTTCAAATTAAATAAAAATTGTCGTTTGATATGTACCATTTTTATCCCTTTTTGCCCCATTTCACCTCCTACGAATAAAAATCACTTGTGTTATAGTGTTATATTGAAAAATATGTTTAAATACTCTAAAATATTAGGCGTTAATATAGGTATTATATGGACAAATGTCTGAAAATCGTATATGTACCCCTCTTCCCTCCGATGTATAGTATAACAAGTAAATAAGTACTAATATTGTTTTTAAAAGGGAATGTTATATACTATTTCCATTATGAATAAAAACAGGTGTCACCGATTTAACCAATTTTTTTCCCGCCATAAAAACGACCACCTGTTTTTGGACCACTCTAGTAACTACTCTAATAACCTGCTAAAATATGCTATTGGTAGCAATTTTAAATATTATGAAACTATTCACCTTTATATCAAAAATTTTGTTTTGGGGTCATTATTCGAAGAACTGCAATCGTCCATTTGCCTGTGTCAAATATGATTTGAACACGCACGCTCCTGGAGAATGTTCTTTTGACTCTGGAAATAGTTTAGAACCATTTTGCGTAAATTGTTGTGAGAGGTGCCATCCTTCTGCCCTGCATACACCGAGATACTGCATACGCGAGATACTTTTATATGCGGAATAGGCAATTGGAGGAATCAAGATTACGCAAGGCATTGGCTGCGGAGAATGTCGGGAGGGCAGTATTCCGGAGAAATCCGGACATATAGATCGCTAGCCTCTTCAAAAACTCTAACATCGTTCCCGAACAGAACAGATCTGAAAGGTCAACTCTAATATTTGAATTTTTAACCTCAGGTTGCTTCATGGGCAAGTAGGATAGAGAGCTTTATCAAGAATTATAAGTCAGTGTCCAAGGACCAAGCTAAGAAAGAATTCTTAGCCATTCTTAAAGAGATCGATGACACCTATGACCCGTAGGTCTTTGAACTTAGTCATATTTAATATTAGATATCTGTTTCGTCGTAGTATAAAAGTTTAACTTAATAAATTTTTGTGAGGATATTTGCAGGATCTTTATTGTGTAACAAATATATCATACGGGCATGCCATAGTGCCAGTACTTAACTCCTCGTGCTATCTGGTTTTCGTTAAATTTCGTGTTTTCCTAGAAGATCGACCATGTTAAAAGTCTTTTCAAGTGGCTTCGCAGTGAGTTGTGATTCTCGTTCGTTTGTGTGAATTATCTCCTTATAGAGGCCGGGTTTGATGTTGAAAAGTCGCTGCGAAGCCACTTGAAAAGACTTTTGACATGGTCGAAATCATGATCGTGGTAGTCTGCAGCCAAGTAATAAATGTCACCATGCCATTTGTAAATAAATTTGCATTCTATTAAATATAGAAGCAAAATGGTCTTGAGCCAGGACAATATCCCAGTTCAAATCAAATATTGATTACAGACCAAAAAAAAATACAAACGAAAAAATTTAAAACTTTCAAAAAGTAAAATATTTAAAATAAAAATTGTTCATCTAGGAATATTTCCTGCGGTATATTTAAACGACCCATTGCAAGAACTATCGACAGGACTATTTCAATGATTTTTGTTTTTTAATGAATTTATTTAATTAATATTAATTTTTTATAATGTTTTCTATTATTTTTTGCTGTTTAGAATATTTTCCCCCTGTTTCTAAATTAAATACGTCATAACATTCTCAGCCATACCAATTTTTTTGTTTCCTTCAATTTTGAATATAGTGTAGCGTAGTGTCGGACATTTGTGTCTGTGATTTAAATGTCCAATTTTACGACGCCTTCAATTTTGACGATTAGTCTAGAGTAAAATATTTGTAAAATGAAAAATAATTTGTAAAATATTTTGAAAAAAAAATATTCTTTATAATCTATATATATAAAAGAGTTGCAAGAGACAACCAGTAAGGAAGGTTAAAGTCGGGCGTGGCCGACTATATGATACCCTACACTTAGTCATTATAACCTATGGTGTAGGATATAAAAAGGTCATTACATTTGAACCGGGTGAGATACGATGCAGCTATAAGAGGAGAATATACTACAAATTCCATACTTATATCTGTATTTGTAAGAAAATTTGAACACAAACTTTGAATGGGAGTTATATACAAATCTGAACCGATCTGACACATGTTTAGAAGAGGTTATCTAATTGAAATTTGGGAAAGAGAGCGGAAAGAATCAAATCGGGAGCTATATATAATCTGAACCGATGTGACCCACTTTCGCTATAGTAATTTATATTTGAAACATTAGCTGATGTGCCGAATTAGAAGAAAATTGGAGGAAAATATGCTGAAATATGTGGTTTCTAGAGCGGAAAAAGTAAAATCGGAAGCAAAAATTGTAAGGGAGCTATATCTAAATCTGAACCGATTTGCTTCAAATTAAATAGCGTTCGTCCTTACCCCATAAAACTTCGTTGTGCAAAGTTTCATTAAGTTCTAACAACAATTGCGACCTGGACTTTGATTACAAGAATAGATGGACAGACGGACATCGCTAAATCGACTCAAAAAGTGACTCTAAGTCGATCGGTATAATAAACGATGGGTCTATCTCGTTTCCTACTGAGTGTTACAAACAAATGCACAAAGACATTATACCCTGTGGTGTAGGGTATAAAAAGGTATAATGCAATTTAAGAATTGCAGATAGAATCCTGAAAATCGGTATTTACATTTCTCTGACAACGTAGACTTGCAATATAAACTGATTTTTCGAAATTTGTACTTATAAGGGGTGAGCGGGAAAAAAGGGATAAAAATGATACCAGCTAAAGTATTGTTGCTCGAATCGTGAAATTTGTTATGTAAATTCCTCTGACCATGTAGAAACGCGTTAATATTGTATTTTTCGAAATTTGTACTTATAAGAGGTGAGCGGGACAAAAATGGTACCAACTAAAGTATCGCAGCTAAAATCTTGAAATTTGATATGTAAGTTCTTCTGTCCATGTAGAAGCGCAGTAAAATTGGGATAAAAATGGTACCAAATAAAGTATTGCAGCTATAGTCGTGGAAGCGCAATATAAATGAATTTTGTACTTCTAAGGGTTGCGCGGGACAAGAAGGGATAATAATGGTACCAACTAAAGAATCGCAGCTAAAATCTTGAAATTTCATATATAAGTTCTTCTGACCATATAGAAGCGCAGTAAAATTGGATATTTCGAAATTTGTACTTATAAGAAGTGAGCGGGACAAAAAGGGATAAAAATGGTACCAACTTTAGGATTACAGCTAGAATCATGAAATTTAGTATGTAATTTCATCTGACCATATAGAAGCGCCATAAAAATTGTTTTTTTTTTCGAATAAAAGGCTCTCTCTTGTAATTTTTTGTTAAAAACTGGGTAGAAAATTATAAAAAAATATATATACGTAGGGAGTTCAGCTAAAACAGTGCACATCGACAAGCACATTCCTTTAACTGTATATGAGTGCTATGTTTCCAATATACTATTTTAGAAAAGAAAATAAAAAGAATACTATCCTAAAACAGAGACGGATAAAACTAATAACAAATACCTGCGAAGCAGCGGGTACTACTAGTTTGTAATATTTCAGTATTTTAAAAAAGCCCACTAGTTACTAAATAATTTCCAATATGGTAATTTACTGATATAATAATATTACTGATATTATGTAGTATTTATAGCTTTTTATTTAGTGTTTATTAAATATTTGAAGTATAAAACAATAAATTTGTATTTTTAAAAGCAAAAATATTTATATTGAAAAATTATACAAAATTAACATTGTTTATTAATAAAAGTAATAAAAACAAGTAAGAAGGCGTTAAGTTCGGCCGGGCCGAATCTTATATACCCTCCACCACGGATTGCATTCCAAAGTATTACCAGCAGATTAAAGGATGTCGACATAGAAGTACAGAACCATATTACGAAAATTGTGATATGTTTATGCACATTACTATATTTGATTACTATTTCAAACTATAATGTATAATTATGCGCACTGTTTAAAATCTACTACTGAAATTACTACTACTACTACTAATGAAAGTGAACATGCAGAAAATATTAGGCGATTGTCAGTCGCCATTAGGGAGAAAGTACAAATTTTAAAGATATCCCCATTCGGCCCATTCTCCGCCCAAATGTACAAATTTGGAAAAAGAAAAAAACCTTTTTGTTTCGATTCTTCATAGTCAGACCACCGAATACACACCGAATATATACACCGAATTTCATGATATCAACTTCGGCGGTTTGGAAGGTCCCATTTTCCATTTGAACCCCAAAAAGAACGAATTTTGGAAAGTTCTTTTATTTTACGTGTCTAAGCAATCAGAGGAATGTTTACATCGAATTTCATTATTCTAGGTGCATCCGTTAAGTTGGTACTATTTTTATCCCCATTTAACCCCTTAAAAGTACGAAATAATAAAAAATACTCTATTAGAGGAATGTACACACCAAATTTCGTGTTTCTATCTGTTGTCGTTTGATAGTTACCATTTTTATCCCTTTTTGTCCCATTTCGCCCCCTACAAATAAAAACACTCCTTTTATGGTATAAAGGAAATTCGCTTTGCAAATATCAAGTAAATACAAGCTAATATGTTCTAAAACATGCTGAAATACTCTAAATATTAGGGGTATTTTCAGTCCTTGAGAGGGAAAATTTTTTCCCTCTGGGCCGATTTCGCCCACTTCCAATCTCAACCGATCTACAACTATAAGACACATTTAGGCAAAATTTGAACCTCCTAGCTCATTTCGTTCGGCCGCTATCGTGCTTTCAACAGACAGACAGACGGACATGGCTATATCATCTTAGAATTTTACCACGACCCAGAATATATATACTCCGATGAATATTTCAAGGTGCTACAAACGGAATGACAAAGTGAATATACCCCTATCCTGGAGGTGGAGGGTATAAAAAAACAAACAAAAAATCCCAAGCCACGATTAGAACCCGAGACAAAAGCGGGTACAAAGCGGACACATTACCTCTGTGACCCCATACAGCAATTTATTTTCGTGACCCATGGACTTGGATGGGCGATCTTAAATTCAAGAACAGCCCACGACTGTCGCTCACTTCATGAGCGGTCATTTTTATCTGAGTGTATTTTTTTAAGACTCCAAACCAAGGTATGTTACCAATCTTTTAAAGTTTTTATATACGGACAGTCTGATTTAGACCATATCAAACAAGACCACAGCATTTCAACACTTTTACATTTAACTATGTCTGTTGTTGCCCTCCACCCTTTGGAGTATTTCAAAGGATAGAATCAGGTCCTTTACTCTTGTGGCCTAAACACACTGACCATTCCTTAATGTCATGTTAAGTGGACATTTCGAAATTAGTCTGTTGTTATGGATGTGTATGTGTATGTATGCCAAACATGTTGTGTGTTTCTTTAGTCTTGTTGTGTTGTGTTGCATGTCCTCGTTTACTCTTGTTGTTGCTGTTGCTCTGAGAGGATATTGTGCTGTGTTATGTTGTCTATGTTATTATTTAAGGACACTAGAGCCATCATCGCCAACAACAACAGCAACTGTGGGCATTTGTTAAGTGGATTTTCTTTTCAAAGTCCTTAAGAAAATTATTACACTTATTGCATCAGACATGTGACATGGTTGTATGTACATATGTATGTGTACATACATCCCATTGCCTGGCTACGAACGCTGTCAGGTCATTCTTCTTCCTCTATGTCTTCTTAACAAAAGTAAAGGATACATAGAGTGTCATGTTGAATGTATAGAATATTTTTGTAATTTTCCGGTTTGCTACTGCATTTGATGAGGATAACTAATCGAATAATAAGAAATAAATAAAAACATATTCGAAAAGTTTGGTTTTGAGTATTTAACATTGTTAGGCGAGTTTAAATGAAGAGCTTTTTGCTCCCCAAACCGCAAATGTCACGGCCAATTTAAAGCAAAAAAACTCGGTATTTCGTACAATATTCGTTTTTCCTTTCATCTTGAAGTAGTGTCAAAGTGTCCAAACCTCTTCATTGTTTGGCATAGAATTATGGCTGATTTAAATTTTTGTGACATTTCAATGAGCTATCATCATCTTGAAAGATAAAAGACTACAGTGAACCTTTAAGTTTTAAGTGAGTTATTAAGTTCTGAAAACATTGGGGAGGTTACCTGATAACTTTCTTAGAGATCATCTGAACAAGAGGTTAAGGGGACAAAGGCAAGTCGACTAAATCTGCATTTCACTAACTGGTTAGCACCCTTTCATCCCTTCATTATAAGAAATTCACAATGGTAGCCTTTCCAGATCTAGTAGGTGTGTAGTATAATAAACACTCTGGTGTGATAAGATCAGCGTTGTCCAATCCCAGAGTGAAACAAGATGAAGCAGATTTATAAACAGAGGCACAACACAGGGAGATGTCTTGTCTTATCTTATCTGAAATTCACCACTCAACGAAAAATTGCTATATTTAAAAAGTAATGGAGGTAAGTTGGTTGCGCTCGACGCACGGTGCCGTATTAGGTATCAAAATTGTGGATTAATTAAAACAAGTAAAAAGGGTCTTAAGTTCGGCCGGGCCGAACTCCACCATGGTTTACATTCCACAGAGGCTGTCGTTTTTCGTAAAAGTTTCAGGAAAATGTTATTTTTATACACTCCACGAGAGTATTATGTCTTTGTGCATTTGTTTGTAACACCCAAAAGGAAGGGAGATATACCCATTGTTAATTATACCGATCGGCTTAGAATCACTTTCTGAGTCGATTTAGCAATGTCCGTCTGTCCATCTATTTTTGTAATCCCGATACAGGTCGCAATTGTAGCCAGCACCAAACGAAACATTGCACAACGAAGTTTTTCGGGACAAGGACGAACGCTATTTAATTTGAAGAAAATCGGTTCAGATTTAGATATAGCCCCATACGAATTTCACTCCCGATTTGACCCTTTTCACTCTAGATACCACATATTTCAACAGATTTTCTTCAACATTGTCAAAACATCTTATATTCCAACTAGAAACACTTGTGGTAAAAATGGGTCAGATCGGTTCAGATTTATATATAGCTCCCATACAAATTTCGCTCCCGATTTGACTTTTTCCGCTCTAGAAACCACATATTGTATCATATTGTCTTCAGATTTGGCAAAACATCTTATATTTCAACTAGAAACACCTGTGGTAAAAATGGTGCAGATCGGTTCAGATTTATATATAGCTCCCATACAAATTTCGCTCGCGATTTGACTTTTTTCGCTCTAGAAACCACATATTTTAACAGATCCTCTTCAAAATAGGCGAAATATATTATATTTGTCCTAGAAAATGGGTCAGATCGGTTCAGATTTACATATAGCTCCCATACGAATTTCACTCCCGATTTTAATCTTTTCACTCTAGATACCATATATTACAAGAGATTTTCTTCAAAATTGGCTAAACATCTTATATTTCAACTAGAAACACTTGTGGTAAAAATGTGTTAGATCGGTTCAGATTTATATATAGTTCCCATACAAATTTCGCTCCTGATTTAACTTTTCCGTCCCAGAAACCACGAATTTTCACCGAATTTCTTCAAAGTGAGCATAACACATTATATTTGAACTGGAAGAACTTATTGTGAAAGTTAGTCACATTTTTCCATGTTTGGATATAGCCCCGATACAAATATTCTTATCGATTTGACAAATTGAACCAGGTGTTATTAGCCTATGATTAGGAAACATACAAAAATTCTTCCAGTTTTCACTTTTTTACTGAGTTGGACTGTATTCGGTTGGAAAGTGGAGTGTATCATATAGTCGGCCCCGCCCGACTTTAGCCTTTTCTTACTTGTTTTTTATTAATTATTAATACTACATAATACCAGTAAAATTAAGTAGTGTTAATTTATTTAATACTAATTTAAATTAGGATTAAATATATCTATTTGCGTTTTATATTAGTTCACATTATATAAATATTTTATATATATATATATATATATATTTTATATATATATATATATATTTTATATATATATATTTAAAAATTTTTTATAAATTTTTTAAGTTTCCTATTGTCAGTTCTAACGAACAAAATGATTTGCATTAGTTATTCACCATTCACAACAGAGGACAGCTGAGATGGTTAGAGTGCCGTAGTAGCAACAAGAAGGTCCGCTGTTCTACCCCCGGTAACGGCTGATTTTTTAAAAAAGAAATGGAAACAAGCTTTAATTTTACGTAGTTTAGGGTGATTTGCCAGAAGGGGCATGGTAAAATCCGCCATATCTTGCACGCTTAAAGTTCTTATAAAAACTTTGTCATATTTCAAAATATAGGTAATTCCGACTATCCGTGTGGAAGTTTCATCGGTTTTTATTTAACATTGGAATATGGACCATATGTGTGCGAGGTACAAGAAGCGGCGTGGCAATCAACGCTCATCCTCGAACTTAAACTAAGTTGGGAAAATATTGCCATGTACAGTTTCAATTGATTCCTTAACTCCTTTCGCGAGTTATCGTGTACACCAGCCAGCCAGATAGAAAGACGGACGGACGTACGTGGCTCAAACATCTTAAAATGTTGTGAAACGGACATGGTCCAAACATACTTGGGGTATTAAGTCACTCCTTCAATGCGTTACACTTTTTGCCACTTGTCGAACCAAATTGGCACGCTGGGTTTTGAAGCAAAATACCTTTGTAGATATTTTAAATTTTGTACATATACTTATAGTACTTACCAAAGTTTCCTAGCAAATTTTAAGTTTATCAACCTACTACTAATGATATGGTAGCATTTTTATACCCTACACCACTTCGTGGACTAGGGTATTATAAGTTAGTTTCGCGCCAAATGTTTGTAGCACCAAGAAATAATTGAGTTAGACCCACCTTTTAGTATACGGATCGGCTTAGAATCAACGATTAAATAATGTATGTCTGTCCGTCCGTCTGCTGTCCATCTAAGCTTGTTCGCAATCTACAGGTCGCAATTGTGGTCCGATTGTCATGAAACTTTCTTGCCAAGGACCATCGGTATTGAATTTGGAGGAAATCGGTTCAGATTTAGATATAGTCCCCATACAAATGTCGCTCCCGATTTGACTTTTTCCACCCTATAAAGCACATATAGTACCCGATTTTCTTAAAATTTGGCTTAACACATTATAATCAAACTAGAAATACCTATCGCGAAAGCGGGTTAGATCGGTTCAGATTTAGATATAGCCCCCATACATATGTCGCACCCGATTTCACTTTTTCCACTCTAAAATCCACATATTGTACCCGATTTTCTTTAAAATTGGCACAACATTTTATAATCGAACTAGAAACACCTATCCTGAAAGTGGGTAAGATCGGTTCAGATTTAGATATAGTCCCCATACAAATGTCGCTCCCGATTTCACTTTTTCCGCTGTAGAAACCGCATATTGTTCCCGATTTTCTTTAAAATTGGCACAACATCTTATAATCCAACTAAAAATACCTATCCTGAAAGTGGGTAAGATCGGTTTAGATTTAGATATAGTTCCCATACAAATATCGCTCCCGATTTCTCTTTTTCCGCTGTAGAAACTGCATATTGTACCCGATTTTCTTTAAAATTGGCCCAACATCTTATAATCCAACTAAAAATACCTATCCTGAAAGTGGGTAAGATCGGTTCAGATTTAGATATAGTCCCCATACAAATGTCGCTCCCGATTTGACTGTTTCCGCTCAGAAACCACATATTGTACCCGATTTTCATTAAAATTGGCACAACATCTTATAATTGAACTAGAAACACCTATGCTGAAAATTGGGAAAGATCGGTTGAGATTTAGATATAATCCCCATACAAATGTCGCTCCCGTTTTCACTTTTTTCGCTATAGAAACCGTATATTGTTCTCGATTTTCTATAAAATTGGCACAACAATCCAACTAAAAACACCTATGGTAAAAGTGGGTAAGATCGTTTCAGATTTAGATATATCGCCAATACAAATGTTGCTCCCTTTACATATTATATTTTACCAATAAACATACATGGTGAAAGTGGGTCACATCGTTCCAAGTTTCAATATACAAATGTCCTTTTCGATTTAACATTTTTGTCAAGCAAATACATTTACAGGATTCAAAAATCCTTCACGATTTCACTTTTTTACCCAATTGAATTGTAGTGAGATAGAAAGTGGGGTGTCATATTAGGGCGTACCTCAAAAAAAAAGTTCGCCGTACACCTTCGAATATGAAGTATTATTGAAAGGTAGTTTCAAAAAAAAAATTTTTATTTTTTTATGCCGAACGTAGGGGTCGCGCTTTTACATTTTTCTATATAACTTGTATTTATAAACGGATTTTAAAGTGTGATGCATCGATGTTTTTGTCTCGACGAGGCCGATTTTTTTGTCTTTGAAGTCATTGAGCTCAAGCACCCCCTTCTGGTACTTACCCATCATTTCTCAGTTGCTACTACCCTAATGTACCACTCTAATAATCGAAAATTAAAGCTCGCATAAAATCATGAATCATGTTTGAGCTCAATGACTTCAAAGACAAAAAAATCGGACAAAAACATCGATGTATCACACTTTAAAATCCGTTTATAAATGCAGAAGTTATATAGAAAAATGTAAAAGCGCGACCCCTACGTTCGGCATAAAAAAATAAAAAAAATTTTTTTGAAACTACCTTTCAATAATACTTCATATTCGAAGGTGTACGGCGAACTTTTTTTTTTTACTTGTAACCTGGTACGCTCTAGTGTCATATATCATATATCATATATCATATAGTCGGCTCCGTCCGTCTTTAGCCTTTTCATACTTGTTTGGGAGATGTCCATATGTCCATACTTTGGTATAACCCAAGTGGGGCCCCATTCTTCTCTATTACAGCTCTAGAAACCACATCTTACATCGGACCTTCATCAAATTGTGCAGATCATTATATGTTTCAACTATTAATACCTACCGTGAATGAGAAATATATAGACGCATGTTTTGGCACAGGCCTCAATTGTTGTTATAGTCCCCCTTCAAATGTCCGTCCGATTCATCCTATTACCGCTGTATAATCTGTATATCATTGGATCTAGATTAATTTATCCATATCATGTTATATTTACTTTACTCGGAATATCTGCTGGATCAATTACTTTATTATTTACCTTACTCATTAACTTTGACTAAAGATGAATTTATAGTAACTGCATAATTTATATGAACTACAGAAAAATTGCTCCAATGAAATACCTGGGTTTAGTAATCAAAGCGAGGTATATCCGCAGGGAGTGGTGTAGGGTATTATATAGTCGGCCCCGCCCGACTTTAGCCTTTCCTTACTTGTTTTCTTTGAGGATTACTAAAGTTCACTAGCAAAATTTTAAGTTGATCAATCTATTGCCATGTCCACTTTGCAATGATAACATGATAACAATGACATGGTGTAAAAATTGTCAAAAATAGAATGATTTTTCAGATTTCTTATAGGTTAGTTCAACGGATATCTGCGGATAAACACAGTTATTCTCCAATAACCACAAGAACAGGAATATTATAATGCAAGATATATATATTTATGAAATTTGACATATTACGTTAAATTTGGTTAAATATAGCTTTATAGTAGACTGGACAATTTATATGGACAATGTATATCATAATAATTTCTATGCATCTGATGATACCAATTCGTTTTCCAGCCATCTGTGCAATATATGGAAATTCTAACTGATTACAACATTAAACACGATGGAATAGTCACCGGCATTTGCTTAAATCCATTCCCCATGCAAGTTTCACATTACGTCTCGTCATTTCTTAATTTTTCAAAAATGTCTCCTAACTTTGCTGAAACAACCTGATGCTTTTTGACACCTCGTCTACTCTCTTATCTTGAGATTTTCACGAAGTTTACATCACCGGTAACCAGACGTCTTTCTGCGCAGTTATTTCACAGTAACTAATTCACATTTTGCGTTCGTTAATCCGAAAGTAAATAGGAAAAGTTACGGCGAGGATGTGCCCAAAAAAAGAAACGGAAACGAAAAGAGGACTTTAATGAAAAGATCCACTAAGTTCGGTCCTCAGTAAGGTACGAAAATAATGCTATAGCTTGGCTCCGCTGTACTTTTGATGTTAATGACTGGAGTACGCGCCGAAAATACGTAGTCCTTGTTGGTTTACATATCTGTGTGTGTGGCAAGTTATAAAGTCTTTTGCTACATCACACGATCTCTGAGGATATACTTACTATGTGTCTGTGAGTATAAATGAACTAATATGAGTTTCTCGCTGTATGGCAAGTAGTTCCTGTTCTCTTGGTTTGCCTACATGTCCTCTGGTGTTTGAGCACTCCCCTGCGAAAAAATTAACGTGACTTGCATTTAGGAAAAACTTTGTGTCTCTTATCCTTCCATCGCATGTCAGTCCAACTCTGTGAAAAATAAGTTGTGCCTCATATCCCATCCGAGGCACTACACACACGCATCCTTTTTTGGTTATGTGCACGTGCGTGTGTGAATCCTGTCGTTGACTACGGCAATGTGGCACGCCGGCGTTTGTTTAAACTGACACTTGCTCCGACTTAAAATGCACTTTGCGAGTCATTTTGCCATAAGGTTTCTTTGGGGCATATCCATCCTGTCCCTAGCCACGGCCTTACGCTCCTCCTGTAATGTTTGCCTAAGACTTTTAAAGATTCGCGGAAAATCCTGGAAATCTTTCTAACAAATGCCGTTTTTTTCGTTTCTTTTCTTTTCTTTCCGTTCCCTTGCTTTGCTTTGCTTTTGGCGGCAGTCACATCTTTGCTGCAAACCATGCAAAAGCTGCGTGAGGAACTAAACATAAATTGCATAAAGACACATCAAAGTTGCATTATAGTGAATTTGGGTTTTTGCCTTCTTCTTTTTCGGTGGCTTCCTAAGGATTTCTTGGCAGAATCGTGAGTTTTAAGTGTGCTACACGTGTTAGGATTCACGTTCGTGTTGGCAAAATTTATTGTCTCAAAAGATGAATTGTGTGGGAGGTAAAACATTAAAGAACTTTAAAAAGATTTCGAATATCAAGAAATGGTTTGCCAGAAGAAAGGCACTTTATTTGACCTGAGACATGGAAGTCATCGATATTGATGCTAATGGACTTTATTTTCGAATTGATATTTACGCCAGAATCCTACGGATTGTCCACTTATTCATAGTATTTAATAAATGTAGAACATAATTTCTAAAATACTTAATAGAAAAATAATTTTAGAAAGATATTTTATATGTGAAAACTCGTGCTCCATTTTTAGCAGGATAGCATCTCTCACCTGCAGATTTAGCGCTGATTTTTTGTGGAATAGCAATGGGGAGCAATAATGACATGTCTAGTTTATAAATAAAACTCATCGACCATGATTTGAACATGGGACTCTTTTCATGATAGTCGCGTGCTCTACCCAATCGAAGCCTGCAGAGATTCACCTCTAGCCGAATCTTAGGTCTCTACATGAGCCTATTGCACCCGAGCCATGCAGAGTTTCAGCAATTTTTACTTTTTGCACCCTCAGTAGCTCAACAACGGGTACACTGCTTCCAAAATCTAGATAATTTTTTGCTGGCGTAGAATGGAAAGGGTATCATATAGTCGGCCCGACCGATTAGCCTTTCCTTACTTGTTTTTATATGTCCTTTTGTGCTATGACGTAAGGCTTAGGTGGCCATTCATCCCGCTGGTCGTTTGTTCGACAAGTGCGCAAGCGCCTGTAGAGCGTTTGTCTACTATTAATAAAATATAGACCTTTGGAATTATAGCGTAATAATAAGTTTTGGAGATCGCATCCAACACAAAATTGATAATGAAATATAAATTAAAACTAGTAAAAAGCGTTAAGTTCATCCCCGTCTAATCTTTCATGGAGTGAATTTCACAGTATTACCAACTCTAGGCTGTCGACTTTCAACATACACACCGACATGTGTTTACTATTTTAAATAAATTGTAATGTCTCATTGGTGAAATATTGGAAACATTTAATAAATTTTGTTTATTTATTTCCTAATAGTCCGCACAATCAAGGGAGCCATCTTCCTATTTTCACATTGTAACCCTAAAATTGCGAATTTGCAAAAAATCTTTTTATTTCGTTTTGCACACCCGCAAAATCAGCCATTTTAATTTATATTGCAGTAGGCCTGTTTGATTGGGCTTACTAGTTTACGATTAGATATGTACTTGATAAGGTGGCATGATTGTTACCCATTGGTTTTTCTTAAATGGATCAGCAACAAAAATCTGGCAACAATACTAAGCGAGTAATACGCTACTTTCTTGTTAAGCTAGTAAATTCTATACAAAAATTAAGCTAGTAATCCCAATTGAATAGGCCTATTATATACCTTAGTTTGTATACCCTCCACCTCCAGGAAGGGGGTATACTAACTTTGTCATTCCGTTTGTAACACCTTGAAATATCGACCTGAGACCCTATAAAGTATATAAAGGGTGATTTTTTAAGAGCTTGATAACTTTTTTTTTAAAAAAAAACGCATAAAATTTGCAAAATCTCATCGGTTCTTTATTTGAAACGTTAGATTGGTCCATGACATTTACTTTTTGAAGATAATTTCATTTAAATGTTGACCGCGGCTGCGTCTTAGGTGGTCCATCCGCTTAGTCCAATTTTGGCATTTCCACGTTTTTGAGTAACAGAGACCCAATTGGTGCGAACGGCGACGAATCGAAAATTGGTGGTCATCATTAACACTGGCCGATACAGCTGCGATATTTTCTTCAGTTCGCACTCTACGTAAGCGTGTTGGTGGTTTAATGTCCAACAATGTAAATTTGGTGCGAAATTTAGTCACAATAGCCCGAATAGCCGCTTCAGTGGGTCGATTAAACTGACCATAAAATGATAAAGTGATAAAAATAGTACCAATCTAATGACCGCAGCTAGAGTCATGAAATTCGGAGTATACATTCCTCTGAGTGTGTAGACACGGAAAATAAACTGATTTTTCGAAATTCGTACTTTTTGGGGTTAAAATGAAAAAAGGGGATGAAAATAGTACCAGTAAAATGGCCGCAGCTAGAGTCATGAAATTCGGAGAATACATTCCGCTGACTGTGTAGACACGGAAAATAAACGGATTTTTCGAAATTCGTACTTTCAAGGGATACAGTGGTACAAAGGAATAAAAATACTACCAACTAAACGACTACAGCTAGAATGATGAAATTCTAATTGCGTAGAAACGTCAAGGGGTAAAAATGGTACCAACCAAATGGACGCAGCTGGAATCAAGGAATTCGGTGTATACATTCCTCTGACTGCATAGACAAGCAAAATAAAAAGTTTTTTTTTTCAAGTTCGTACTTTTTCTTTTACGAAAAAAATTGGTTAAATCATAAAGTTAGGTTATATTGTACTATGTACGTCTGATAATGGATTTTCAAAATTTTTACTTTTGGAATTAAAATAGAACGAAAATACAACCAACTGTAGCACCCACTATCTACCAATATTTATAGCATTTAAGCTTTTTGAAAATATAAATATAAAAATATTTATTTTTATACACTCCACGAGAGTATTATGTCTTTGTGCATTTGTTTGTAACACCCAGAAGGAAACGAGATAGACCCATTGTTAATTATACCGATCGTCTTAGAATCACTTTCTGAGTCGATTTAGCAATGTCCGTCTGTCTGTCCGTCCGTCCGTCCATCTATTCTTGTAATCACGATACAGGTCGCAATTGTAGACAGAACCAAATGAAACTTTGCACAACGATGTTTTTCGGGATGAGGACGAACGCTATTTAATTTGAAGTAAATCGGTTCAGATTTAGATATAGCCCCCATACGAATTTCACTCCCAATTTTACTCTTTTCACTCTAGATACCACATATTACAACAGATTTTCTTTAAAATTGGCAAAACATCTTATATTGTAACTAGAAACACCTGTGGTAAAAATGTGTTAGATCGGTTCAGATTTATATATAGCTCCCATACAAATTTCTCTCCCGATTTGACTTTTTCCGCTCTAGAGACCACATAATGTATCAGATTGTCTTCAGATTTGGTAAAAAATCTTATATTTTCACTAGAAACACCCATGGTGAATATCGGTTCAGATTTATATATAGCTCCCATACAAATTTCGCTCCCGATTTGACTTTTTCCGCTCTAGAAACCACATATTGTATCAGATTGTCTTCAGATTTGGCAAAACATCTTATATTTAAACTAAGAACATCTATGGTGAAAATAGGTCAAATCGGTTCAGATTTAGATACAGCCTTCATACAAATGTCGTTCCCGATTTCACATTTTCCTCTGCAGAAACCACATATTGTACTCGATTTTCTTTAAATTTGGCACAACATCTTATAATCTTACTAGAAACACCTATGCAGAAATTGGGTAAGATCGGTTCAGATTTAGATATAGCCCCCATATAAATGTCGCTTCCGATTTGACCTTTTCTGCTTTAAATACCACATATTCAAATCGATTTTCTTTAAATTTGGCACAATATCTTATAATCTAACTAGAAAGCGGGCTAGATCGGTTCAGATTTAGATATAGGCCCCATACAAATGTCGCTCCCGATTTGAATTTTGCGCTCTAAAAACCATATATTGTACCCGATTTTCTTTAACTTTGGGACAACATCTTATAATCCAACTAGAAACACTATGCAGAAATTGAGTAAGATCGGTTCAGATTTAGATATAGCCCCCATACAAATGTCGGTCCCGATTTGACTTTTGCCGCTTTAAAAGCCACATATTGTGCTCGATTTTCTTTAAATTGGCACAATATCTTATAGTCCAACTAAACAAAACTATGGTGAAAGTGGGTAAGATCGGTTCAGATTTAAATATAGCCCAAATTCAAATGTTGCTCCCATAAGTTTAACCGATTTTGGCCACACTATACATTTTATATTTCACATATTTCATTCCAGGTTTCAATATATCCTCATAAAAATGTCCTTTCCGATATAAATTTTTTTGTCAAACACATACATTTACAGGATACAAAAAACCTTCCCGTTTTCACTTTTTCACCGAATTGAATTGTATTCGGATTGAAAGTGGAGTGTATCATAGAGTCGGCCCGCCCGACTTTAGCCTTTCCTTACTGGTTTGAATTGACGTATTGGTAGCCTTGCCTTATAAGCGTGGTTTGAAATAATTATTATTATAAAATTATTATAAAATTATTTTTTCAATATTTGTTTTGGTTTGGCTATATTAAAAAATTTATTTTCCTGTAATATTACTGCACTTCTACGAAAACCGACAACCTCTGTGGAATGCAATCCATGGTGGAGGGTATATAAAGTTCGGCCCGGCCGAACTTAACGCCTTTTTTACTTGTTTATGTTTAAGTTTCTTTGGATAAATTTTCACGATCCCGCGAAATCCCGCTTTTTGCCGAATATGAGATGGTCACGTTACATGAGGCATGCTGAATAACAAAGACAATACAATGAATTACCGTTACACACTGCTAAAGAGTTTGCAGTCTGCTAAACATTGCTGCTGTTAATTAAAAAATAAAAATAGATAAAAAAGCGTTCATAATTTAAAAGTCTTTCAGATTTACGGTGACAATGAGTTTAGCACGAATTTCTTTTTATATTAGCTTGGGACAATATGCGTATCGTTAAAAATGCAATCGCAATATCTTTCAGTGGTAATAGATTGCCTTACAATAACCATTTTTTAAAAAGTCTTGTAAACATGTATATTCAACTAGACATGTTTTCTTTATTTTTAACATTGTTTGCTATTTCAGCAGATACAAATCTTCTATCTCTTTTTCAGCACAAGAGACTGTAAGAGCTTACAGCAGACGTGATCATACGTAACATTAAAAAGCCCTATGATTTCCATTAGAAAGACATCAGCAGCATTAATGAAAAAGTCGTAGCGTATTCAGTCTTCTCTTGATTCCTCATTTTTACGTTTTGAAGTATATAAGTATCTTACTTATGCCAACTATCAAGGGTATACGTCTTGCGTGAACATTGGGACACCATCTATCCAAGTATTGATTATCTACATATCAATCATAAGTTCCTAGTTTTAAAAATATATTCCTGAATCCTAAAAATTCGCAAACATCACTTTCACTTTAGTACTGTCCTTAATTTGTTGATTATCTGCCAACATTTTTCGGCCTCCCCTAGACATTCCGGGACTGCCAAGCGGGACAACATAAACAAATTACCACCAAGACAAGCATAAAACAATCCTTACAACAGCGACAACAACAACAACAGATGGCAACAAGCTACAAGAGCTACTACTCATTTACAACCAAAACATGTCGGCGCCAAGAAGTACGATCTCATGGGGAAACGGAAAAGGAAGCCAGAGAGCAAACAACTTGTGAAAAACTGCAGCTCGCCAAAAAAAAAAACAAAAGCAAAAACTGGTGGCAACGTAAAAGTCGTTAAGCGTCTTTTAGTGTTTATGATATAAATTAAGTTAATTTAAATTTTTTATAACTTTTGTATGCGACAAACAGGAAACATACAGACACAGGCACCGACACAAACAAAGATTTGCACTACCACTCAACAACTCCTTGGCCGCTGTGCCACTCACACACTTGCAACTTTATGGAAGTTGTTCCGGTGTCGTCACATAACTGTTAATTTATATTCCTTAAAGGACTTTCTCCAACTAAAAGTCTGGTGTAAGTAGTTGTTGCTGCTGCTGATGAGGATGATGATGAAGCTGGCGCTGGAGGTTTCCTGATTTTCTCACCGAACAGCGAATGAGATTTTCACACAAGTGCGGCAAATGAGGAAATGCTGTGGCGAGGAAAAATTAAGTTGCGACCAACTGAACTACTTGTTTTAACGGGGGGCGAGGAGCAAAGAGAAGAGGAAATGGTTGTAACACTCCTTTAAGATGGTACCATCCAAAGTACCCTGAGAAAAGGACACAATTAACATATTTGTTGAGTTGAGTTTGAAGGAAGGAATGTTACCTCAAGAGTAACATCCAAAGTGGGTGGTTAACCTAAAAAGCCAACATGAGATCAAAATTCAAATTTCTTAAAAAGAAAGTTGTACTTGATTTTAAGGGAATGCGTTCTATTGGAATATGGTTGCCGTTAATTTACTTGCGAAACAGCTAGAGTGAAAGTGAACCTCATGTCTCCATCTTTTGATATAGCCCATACATATGAACCTCCGATTTACACTATTATAGATCTTAAATTGGTCAAATTTTGCAGATGCAGATGTTATATTTTAACTAGAAATACCTGTTATGAAAATTAACTATATAAGTCCATGTTTTGGTATAGCCCCCATTCCCCATTTTTAATATTACGCTCTAAAACCCACGTTTTACGTTTTCCTGTTATATTTCAACTGAGAATACCTACTATGAAAGTCAACTACATGGGTCCAAAGTATACGTCGCATACAAGTGAGCTCCCAGTTTACAATATTACCGCCCTAGAGCTGTAACTAACATTGGATCCTGATCAAAATTTGCAGATCATGATGTTCTCAACAAGGAATACCAAAAGGGAACTATATAGGTCTATGGTATGGTGCAACCCCCACGTGTTGTTATAGGCCCCCTACCTATCCGCCCGATTTGCCTTGTTACCGCTCTCAAATCTGCATTTGTAATGAGATCTTGATACAATTTTCATCAAGTTATATTTAATCGGTCAGAAAAATTTATACACCGAATTTCATTGTTCTAGGTGTACTATTTGGTACTATTTTTATCCCCTATGTCAATTTTACCACTTAAAAGTAAGAATTTGGTAAAATCCTTTTGAAACATGTTTTTATTTTGCGTGTCTATGCAATCAGAGGAACGTGTGCACCGAACTTCATGATTCTATTAGTGGCCATTTGGATGGTACCACTTTTATCCCACTTAAAAGTACGAATTTTAAAACATCCCTTTATTAAACGTGTCGATGAAATAAGAGGAATGTACACACCTAATTTCATCGTTCAAGCTGTTGGCAATTTGTTGGGACCATGTTTGTACCAATGTTCCCATTTTATCCTTTTGAAACTTGGAAAAAATCATTTTATTTTGCGTATTTATTTATTTGGAACTACCTCCTAAAAGCTAGCGTGCTTTCAACAGACGGACGGAAGGACATGGCTAGATCGTCTTAGAACAGGGGTCTCAGGATGATATTTCAAGGTGTTACAAACGGAATGACAAACTTAGTTTGCCCACAAAAGAAACTTAAAAACGATGTTCACGTGTCTAAAATTTCTTTTCTATGTAATGCATTTTTTTCTCTGCGTGTAGGTCTCTATTTTAAAAACTACTTTAAAGTTGCGAAACAATAAGAAATTAGTTTTAATTTACTGACATTTTTTGTCATATCTCTCACTTCATTAACAAATATTTTACAGAGTTCATATTTTTTTTATTTTTGTATACATGTCAGTTGTTTACCATCTCAGCAGATATAAATCTGCTGTCTCTTTTTCAGCAGAAAATCTTCTCTTTCAGTAGACTTTCTGCTTTCTTTCACTGACAAATTCCTTTAAGTGTACTGATAGATGGATAAATGAAATGCAATTTTGCCGACGCTGTTTGTCGGACGACAATGTCTGTCAAAATATTTCTCGAAGATCCTGGTAATAAAATATGAACGCTCAAGTAATCAAACATAATCACTGAGATCTAGACTGGCTAGACTTCACGAGAAATATTGAACATTGATTGGAAATTGACTAAAATAATTAACAGAATTTCCACCTGCTTTTTTTGTACAACTAGATGAAAACCCGTTTACATATTTGTTCGCAGCCTATGATAACGGTATTTGTGTCAAATTAAAAAGGAGAATATCTTTTAAAAATACTTCAAATTTCATGCTTCCGTCAGTATTGGTTCAGGATTAACATCTATTTCAAATTTACGGCTTAGTTTTTCTAGTTTATTCATATCTTGGTTTTTAAGAAACAAAATTTTAAATGGTTCTTAGTACTAAAGTGGAACAGAAATTTAAAGTATTTTTAGCACATATTCCATTCTTGAATATGGCATTTATGCCAGCGTCATAGGGTGCGAATAAGTCTTAAAAATAATTTTTGAAAAATTGTATCCTTTGGAAATTTGTAGTCCTTTTAAGGGGCAACAGGAAGAGAAAATGAAAAAGTAAAAACGACAATTAACTCTATTTCACCAATAGTTTCACATCTCATTTGTTTAAAGTGTAATATGGACTGATATATATATATGGACAGTGTTATAAATACACAGCTTGAAATAGTAAAATATTGGAGCTATTTCTGCACGAGGACAATATAAAACACATTGAAGAACAAAAGTTAATATAGGAATTCTACATTCTTCTTCCAAAGCCTTCTGCTCTCTCATCTCTTTCTTTTTTCATTCTCTTCGTCCACATATTGTATTTTTCATCCACAGTACAAGTGTCTCATTTATCATATCGATCAGATTTATTACGACGACTATATTTATTTGTCGAACGAAAATGATAGGCAAAGTTCTATCAGCAACATCTTTCATCTTGTTTAGAAACGCAAGGTTCTATCTGGTTATTAGCACTTTGTTTACTAAATTGTTATGGAACAATGAAAAAGACGTTGAGGGCCGACTCTTATATACCCTCCAACACTGAGAGCATTTCACAGTATTACAGGCAGATTAGAGGCTGTTAACTTTAGGAAAATTGTGCTATTTTTTATGCACATCACAATATTTGTTAATTTCCATTTGTAACGGCCAAAAGGAAGCGAGATAGACCGATCGACTTAGAATCACTTTCTGAGTCGATTTAGCAATGTCCGTCTGTCTGTCCGTGTGTCCGTCTGTCCATCTATTGTTGTAATCAAATTACAGGTCGCAATTGTAGTCCGATCTTAACAAAAATTGGCACAAATAAGTTTTGTGGATCAAGGACGAACGCAATTTAATTTGAGGCAAATCGGTTCAGATTTAGATATAGCCCCCATACAAATGTCGCTCCCGATTTGACATTTTCGGCTCTAGAAACCACATATTTCAAGAGGTTTACTTCGAACTTGGCAAACCAGCCCATTTTCCGATTTTCTTTAAAATTGGCTCAACATCTTATAATATAACTAGAAACACCTATGCAAAAATTGGGTAAGATCGGTTCAGATTTAGATATAGCACCCATACAAATCTCGCTCCCGATTTGACATTTTCCGCTCTAGAAACGATATATTGTAATCGATTTTCTTTAAATTTGGTACAACATCTACACTCCAACTAGAAACACCTATGCAAAAATTGGGTAAGATCGGTTCAGATTTAAATATAGCCCCCATACAAATGTCGCTCCCGATTTGTCTTTTGCCGCTTTAGAGACCACATATTGTACTCGATTTTCTTTACATGTGGCACAACATCTTATAATCGTACTAAAAGCACCTGTGCAGAAATTGGGTATGATCGGTTCAGATTTAGATATAGCACCCATACAAATGTCGCTCCTGATTTGACATTTTCCGCTCTAGAATCCACATATTGTACCCGATTTTCTTTAAAATTGGCACAACATCTTATAATATAACTAGAAACACCTACAAAAATTGGGTAAGATCGGTTCAGATTTAGATATAGCCCCCATACAAATGTCGCTCCCGATTTTACTTTTGCCGCTTTAGAAACCACATATTGTACTCGATTGTCTTTACATGTGGCACAACAGCTTATAATCCAAGTACAAAAACCTATAGTGAAAGTGGGTAAGATCGGTTCAGATTTAGATATAGCCGAAATGCAAATGTTGCTCCCAATGTTACCCGATTTTGGTCAAACTATACATATTATATTTCGCCTATTTCGTTCCAGATTTCAATATACCCCCATACATATGTTCTTTCCTGATTTAACATTTTTTGTAAAATACATACATTTACAGGATACAAAAATCCATCCCGTTTTCGCTTTTTCACCGAATTAAATTGTATACGGATAGAAAGTGGAGTGTATCATAGAGTCGGCCCCGCCCGACTTTAGCCTTTCCTTACTTGTTAAACTTCAAGAGTAATCAAAAAGTGAACATGAACACAAAATGTCCGTACCATTTTGATAGAAAAAGTACTAATATTGAAGATCCAATATGTAGAATGTACAAACTTATTTTCATTTTTACCCTAAAAGTACGGATTTGGAAAATTACCTATTACACTCCACGCCACATGAATTGCACATCTAAAACATTTTTGTTTCACGCTCGATATCTCCCAAACCATTTACGTAAATACATATATATTTTTTTTAATTTTAGCTTTTTTAATTTCGAATCGACTACAGTTGGGTTGTTCTAATATCTCTAACAGTTCATTGTATATGATGTTTTTTTCCGAAAGTATCTAAAAAATGATCCTAAATATTACGCCACTTGAATAGAACACCCCCTCACAAAAATCGAATATGAAAACATTTCGGCATCCAACGTTCATATTAATTTTATTTCACATTAGTTTACACATTCAAACAAAAAATAATTTATATTTAGTAGTGAGTCGTACCCCCTTTGTTGACCAATACTTCACAAATCCTGTTTGGGATTGATTCATACAACTGGGAAATATAATTAAGAGGAATGGAGCTCCAGGCTAGTTTTATGGCTTGGGTAAGTTCAGGAATGGTTGAATATTGTTGTCCAGACCCATAGATTTTTCGGACTAGCCACCCCCATACGTTTTCGATAATGTTGAGGTCCGGTGAATATGGGGGCCAGTTTAATAGCACTACGTTTTGTCTCTCTATATACGATTTTACGATCCGAACAGTGTGAATTGGTGCGTTGTTATGTTGAAATGTCCACTGCAGAGGTCCAAAAAGATTCGTAAAGAACGGGAATGCCGTTTGTAGGACGCCAATGTATGCCGTTGCATTCATCGTCGTCTTCAGGTGCCATAATACGAAATCGCACCCCATACCATGACACCCCCCATTCGGCTATGTAGGCGGTCCAAATGGTGGCTCTCTTTTCGCAAATCATGAAAATAATAAAAGTAGCCATCAGGACCCTCCAAATTAAACATTTTCTCGTCTGAGAAGACAACACGATGCCACTCTGTGGACCAGGTCATGTTAGCACGGCAGAAAGTAAGGCGTTGCATCTTACGGGTAGGATTGAGTTGTGGCTTTTTCTTAATTTGTATCCTTTTTATGAGTTCACATTTCGAAATAACACGCCTGATAGTGGTTAAGCTTACATTAACACAACCGTTTTGTCTTATCTTGGCAATTGAGTCATGGAAATTTGAAGCTACTCTCAAAATATGTCGCGTGTCCGCATTGGAGAGAACACTATGTGTACGGCCTTTCATGTTTTTTCCATATTTATACTCATTTGACAAAAAGGAGGATATAACCTTTCGACTTCTTTCGATGTTTTTAGATATTTTCGATACGGAAAGGCCCATTTCATTGTATACTTTGATTTTGACCTTTTCCGCCTCAGATAATGCCTATCCTCGACCCATTTAAACTTTATTTTAAATTGAAATTCTATTTATACACTAATAAATCGGATTAACGACCACACATGTCCAAATACTGGGAGATAACTAAAGATTTTAGTAGGTGTGCTATTCAAGTGGTGCAATATTTGTACTCGATTTTCAATGAAGAACAAAACAAAATAGCAAAAAACGTATAACGGTACATTTCCAGCACACAAATTTTGCTACAGAGCGAACTAAAGTAAGAACTCAAAATATAACTAAATAATAACCCGTTACTTGTAAAGCAATTTTCGATTTATTGACAATTTCAGCGAGTGTATAAAGGGTGTGCTATTCAAGTGGCGTGGAGTGTACTTTCTGCGGGTTGGTTGGTACCATTTTTATCCCTCTTTTCCAATTGTATCCCTATAAAGTCCGAATTTCGAAAAATCCTTCTATTTTACGTGTCTCCGCAATTGGAGGGATGTACATTACAAATTTTATGTTTCTAGCTGTTGTCGTACCATTGGTACCATTTTTGTCCCATTTCGTCCGCTAAAAAGTGTATTTACTTTTTGATGCTTTTAGACTACTAGAGGAATGTACGAAACAAATTTCGAGTGCATATAAAGAAAAAATTAAAAAAATAACTTAAATAGTAAATAATTAGAGGGTATTTTCAGTCCTTGTTTTTCCCTCTGGGCCAACTTCGCCCACTTTCAACATACAGACAGGCGGACATGGCTATATCGTCTTATAATTTTACCACGACCCAGATTATGTGGTCTACGATGAAAATTTCAAGGTGATACAAACGGAATGACAACAATGACAAACCCTTTCCTTAGGTGGAGGGTATAAAAATTTTTAGTTAGAACATTGTTGCTTTGGATATTTCGTAAACGGCTACCAGTAATCGAAAGAGCTTACTAAGTTTAGTACGATGTAATATGTATTGAAACTTGGCAACCATCTCTTATAACTTGTATGTTTCTCTCTTTCTATGTTTTTACTTTTGCTCTCTATTTTCCTTTTGGACTATGAATTGTATTTGCTCTAGCTCTGTTGCGCTTTTCCCTTATTATGTATTTTAGTATTTAAGTTGATCTTTAAATAAGAGCACAAATTCAAACAATATGTAGATCGATTTAGCAAAAATTGTCAGTTAGAACCTTGTTGTTCTAAGATCACGACATCTCTCCACAAACACTCCCAAGCACCAACTACTTTTTTACATGCGAATTTTTTGGATTTTTTCATTAAAGGATATAAAAAACAGAGAACTCGAGATTTTGAAATAAATAATTTTTAAATGTGAATACATTTTTCTGCATGCACCAATATATGTCAAATAACATTTAAATTTTTTATTTTTCCTTTAGATGATCACAATAATATTAACATTAATAAGTTAATTTAATAATCATATTATTTATATTCGATTGGTCTCACACCACCACCACCCCATTTGGGTGTAAAAAATGGCCCTTCCTCTCCTGGACATGGTGGTTTATGGCAAAGGGGTGGTAACTTTGGCGACAGCCTGCTGGTAGCGACCATAGCGATAACCATGACCAAAACTATTAAATATTTTATTGCGAACATTTTATGAGATGTTTTAACAGAAATAACTTTTTCGCTTGAGAAATTGCTGGCTAATGTAATGTAATGCAACAACTGTTGGTATGACTTTCTGCTGTTTCGTATTTATACTAATCTTTTTGTAATAAAACAATCAATATTTATTTGCAAAAGAAAACCGCAACAAGTCTAGATAAAAATATCGATATGGATCGAGTTATATACATATATTTGTGAGTAATGGTGGTGGTAACATGTGGTCAAATTGAACTCTGTGGTTTAGATGTAGAATAAATCAAATTGAATCGTAAATATATATAGCCTATGTCCTACTGTTTCGCGTAGTCTAAGCTATCTGAACAAAAAGGGCTGACTGTACATTCCACCAATATGGAAGCTGATATATACGGTGGATATTTGGATACCGTTCCGGAAATCAGGGAGCAAAACGTCCTATTTGGTTTTATGTTCCCACACCCATGTCGTACAAATGATAAACGATTTTAGAAAATCGTATGTGTTGGAAAATGTTATTATTTATTGATTCTTCCTTCCATTACACTGTCCGACAATCATTATTACACTTGAGTTAATTGGCGTTTTTATTAGTCTTTCATTATACACTCCACGAGAGTATTATGTCTTTGTGCATTTGTTTGTAACACCCAAAAGGAAGAGAGATAGACCCATTGTTAATTATACCGATCGACTTAGAATCACTTTTTGAATCGATTTAGCGATGACCGTCCGTCTGTCTGTCCGTCCATCTATTCTTGTAATCACAATACATGTCGCAATTGTACACAGAACCAAATGAAACTTTGCACAACGAAGTTTTTCGGGATAAGAACGAACGCTATTTAATTTGAAGAAAATCGGTTCAGATTTAGATATATCCCCCATACGAATTTCACACCCGATTTGACTCTTTTCACTCTAGATACCACATATTTTAACAGATTTTCTTCAAAATTGGCAAAACATCTTATTCAACTAGAAACATCTGTGGTAAAAATGGGACAGATCGGTTCAGATTTATATATAGCTCCATACAAATTTCGCACCCGATTTGATTTTTTCCGCTCTAGAAACCACATATTGTATCAGATTGTCTTTAAATTTGGCAAACTGTCTTATATTTCAACTAGAAACGCCCATGATGAAAATGGGTCAGATCGGTTCAGATTTATATATAGCTACCATACAAATTTCGCTCCCAATTTGACTTTTTCCGCTCTAGATACCACATATTTTAACAGATTTTCTTCAAAATCAAAAAAAACATCTTATAGTACAACTAGAAACACCTGTGGTAGAAATGGGCCAGATCGGTTCAGATTTATATATAGCTGCCACACAAATTTCTCTCCCGATTTCACTTTTTCCACTCTATAAACCATATATTTTAACAGATCTCTTTCAAATCTTTCAAAATATCTTATATTTCAACTAGAAACACCCATGGTGAAAATGGATCAGATCGGTTCAGATTTACATATAGATCCAATACAAATTTCGCTCCCGGATAGACTTTTTCCGCCCCAGAAACCACGAATTTTCTCTGAATTTCTTTGAAGTGACCAGAACACGTTATATTAGAACTGGAAGAACTTATTTTGAAAGTTAGCTACTTTATTCCATGTTTGGATATAGCCCCGATACAAATATTCTTTTCGATTTGACAAATTGGACCAGGTCATATTAGCCTATGATAAGGAAACATACAAAAATTCTTCCCGTTTTCACTTTTTACCGAGTTGAATTGTATTCGGATAGAAAGTGGAGTGTATCGTATAGTCGGTCCCGCCCGACTTTAGCCTTTCCTTACTTGTTTTCTCTTATTGTTGCCTCTTAAAACGACAACAAAGTTTCAAAGGATAAAATTTTTCAAAAATAATTTTTAATACTTATTCGAACCCTATGATGTTGGTATGAATGTCAAATTGAAGGAGAGAAGGTGTGCTAAATAGAGATAAACTTTAAATAGCTGTTAATACTGAACTAATACAGATAGTAGCATGATATTTGAAGTAGTTTTAATTGATATTCCCCTATTTAATTTGACACGAATAAGTATAACAAATAACTTTTTGAAAAATTGTATCCTTTGGAACTATATATTTTTATACGTATATTGAGGGTACAAGTGTAACGACTTTTTTGTAAAAAATTGTCGTGTGGTGTCATCACATCAAATTAAAGAGTCGATTTAGAATTGATTATGTTCGAATTAGTTAAGGACGAATTCAAATTTTTCTGCAAAATAACAATGTTTAGCCTCGGATACTGATGGAGTGGACCAAAAAGTATACGTGTATTAAGCTGTTTTGAAAGTCTACTTCTGTATCTATTTCGTTTCTGTTATTTTAAGATGGTAATGAAACGAATAGGCCCAATCCAAAGTTTTAGAATACATTTTTAAACGACCTCCTTTGACATTTTCTCGAAGGTCGATGAATAATATTTTCTGATGTCGTTTGACTTTATAAACTAGAAAAATATATTATGACAAGTAAAAAGGGCCGGGTCGAACCTTATATACCCTCCACCACGGATTGCATTCCACAGTGGCTGTCCATTTTCCTAGAAGTGCAGTAACTTTACAGGAAACTGTTACATTTTTTAAATATATAAATATATAATAACAATATTAAAAAAGCGTGAAAACGGCGAACTTTATATACCCTCCAGCATGGATTGCATTCCACAGAGCCTGTCGATTTCCATTACTACACGTGCATAGTGCAAAATAACCTAACTTCATGCTTCCGCCCATTTTTATCATAAAAGTAAACAAGTAAGGAAAGGCTAAAGTCTGGCGGGGCCGACTATGTAATACCCTACACCACTCCCTGCGTATGTACCTCGCTTTTTTATGTAGTTCATACAAATTATACAGTTACTATAAATTCATCTTTAGTCATATTTAACGAATATGGTTAATAATATGGTAATTGATCTAATTATCCGACAGACAAATACAAATTATACAGTAGTACATCCTATTACTACTGTCGGACCGACATTTCAAAAGTGAGCCTATAACAACATTTTGGGCCTGGTCCAAAACATGGGCCTATATATTTCTCATTCACGGTAGGTATTCCTAGTTGAAAAATATTATGATCTGCAAAATTTGATGAAGATCCGATGTAAGATGTAGTTTCTGGAGCTGTAATAAATTAGAATGGGGTCCCATTTGGGTTATACCAAAGTATGGACATATGGGCATCTCCGAGACAAGTAAGGAAAGGCTAAAGATGGACGGACTTTCTATCTCCTTACAATTCAATTCGGTAAAAAAGTGAAAACGGGAAGGATTTTTGCATCCTGTAAATGTATATGTTTGACAAAAAATGTTAAATTGGAAAGGACATTTGTATGGGGGTATATTAAAACCTGGAACGATGTGACCCGCTTTCACCATGCATGATTATGAGGGCTATATCTAAATCAGAAACGATCTTACCCACTTTCACCACAGGTTTTTTTAGTTCGATTATAAAATGTTGTGCCAATTTTAAAGAAAATCGGAAAATCGGAAAATGTGGTTTCTAAAGCGGAAAAAGTGAAATAGGGAGCAACATTTGTATGGAGACTATATCTAAATCTGAACCGATCTTACCCAATTTCTGCTCTGCATAGGTGTTTCTAGTTGGATTATAAGATGTTGTGCCAATTTTAAAGAAAATCGGGTATAATATGTGGTTTCTAAAGCGGAAAAGCTGAAATAGGGAGCGACATTTGTATGGGGACTATATCTAAATCTGAACCGATCTTACCAAATTTCTGCATATGTGTTTCCAGTTGGATTATAAGATGTTGTACCAAATTTAAAGAAAATCGGGTACAATATGTGGTTTCTAGAGCGGAAAATGTCAAATCGGGAGCGACATTTGTATGGGGGCTATATCTAAATCTGAACCGATTTCCTCCAATTTCAATACCGATGGTCCTTGGGCAGAAAAAATAACTTCTGCCAAGTTTCATGACAATCGGACAATAATTGCTACCTGTAGAGTGCGAACAAGCTTAGATGGACAGCAGACGGACGGACAGACAGACATCGTTAAATCGACTCAGCTGGTGATTCTAAGCCGATCGGTATACTTAAAGGTGGGTCTAGCTCGATTACTTCTTGGTGTTACAAACATTTGGCGCGAAACTAACTTATAATACCCTAGTCCACGAAGTGGTGTAGGGTATAAAAAATACGAATGTGGAAAAATCGTTTATTTTGCGAATCTATGCAGTCAGAGGAATTTTTACACCGAATTCCATGATTCTAGCTGCGGCCATTTGGTTGGTACCATTTTTATCCCTTTTTCCCATTTTTATCCCGTGCGAAGGTTAAATACTCTAAATATTATTGATATTTTCAGTCCTTGTGAGGGAAAAAAATTTCCCTTTGGACCGATTTCTCCCAGTAGCAATCCCTACCGATCTACAACTATTAGACGTATTCTTGGAAAATTTGGACCTGCGGACGGCCAAAACGGACAGACAGACAGACCGACATGGCTACATCGGCTTAGAAATTTATGACGATCATGAATATATATATATACTTTATAGGGTATCCGGTCGATATTTCAAGGAGTTAAAAACGGAATGGCAAACTTAGTAATACATAAGCAGCCACAATGGTTTGGTTTACCATATTGAAAATGAAGACGATATTGATGACAATTTTTACGCTGTCATTAATATATCAATTCCATCTTATATCAGACAGCCCTACACGTTACTCCTCACCAGAATGTCACTACGGTGAATGGTGGATCATACACAAATAGGGAAATGAATGGCGTTATGAACTATGGCGATAGGTTCCTTTCAAATTTGTTCAACTCCTCTTTTAAAATATGCTCCTTTGCAAACAATGGAAGATCTCAATAATAAAGATGATTCTGAACCCTGGAAAGGACACAACAGCCCCTTCGTCTTATAAACCTATAAACATACTCCGTGCTTGTCTAAACTCTTTGAGAATATTCTTCTCGCAAAACTTAAACCATTTGGATTTCGCAAAGGCCATACGACTATAGATTAGGTAAACAGATTGACCAACGTAATACGAGTCGCCCCAGATTGGTGAAATTTAAGACGGATCCCCATTAATTTTCTCTCCTCAACATTAATTTCAAACACACCGCTCAAATGTATGTATACAAAAATTAATTATTAAAAAATTAATTATAAAATTTGCACCCACCACTCCTAGTGGCCCAAGAAGGCCAGAGGTGTCAGCTGTATGAACTATTTTTTTTTCTATGAATATACCAACATATTATATTCAACCTACCCTCCACTCCACGAGAGTATTATGTTTTTGTGCATTTGTTTGTAACACCCAAAAGGAAGGGAGGTAGACCCATTGTTAATTATACCGATCGGCTTAGAATCACTTTCTGAGCCGATTTAGCAATGTCCGTCTGTCCATCTATTGTTGTAATCACGATACAGGTCGCAATTGTAGCCAGAACCAATCGAAACTTTGCATAACGAAGCTTTTCGGGACAAGGACGAACGCTATTTAATTTGAAGAAAATCGGCTCAGATTTAGATATAGCCCCCATACGAATTTGATTTTTCACTATAGATTTGACTCTTTTCACTATAGATACCACACTTTCCAAAAAATCTACTTCAAAATTGGTAAAACATCTTATAGTTCAACTAGAAACCCTTGTGGTAAAAATGTGTTAGATCGGTTCAGATTTATATATAGCTCCCATAAAAATTTCGTTCCCAATTTGAATTTTTCCACTCTAGAATCCACATATTTTAACAGATTTTCTTCAAAATTGGCAAAACACCTTATATTTCAACTGGAAACACCTGTGGTAAAAATTTGTTGAATTTTTCCCCTTTATAATCCACATATTTTAACAGATTTTCTTCTAAATTCGCAAAACACCTTATATTTCAACTGGAAACACTTGTGGTAAAAATGTGTTAGATCGGTTCAGATTTATATATAGCTCCCATACAAATTTCGCTCCCAATTTGAATTTTTCCGCTCTAAAATCCACATATTTTAACAGATTTTCTTCAAAATTGGCAAAACATCTTATATTTAAACTAGGAACACCTATGGTGAAAATGGGTCACTTCGGTTCATATTTACATATAACTCTCATACAAATTTCGTTCCCCCAGAAACCGCGTATTTTCAGAGAATTTCTTAAAATTGAGCACGTTATACTTCAACCAGAAGAATTTGTTGTGAAAGTTAGTTGAGAAAATTAGTTTGGATATAGCCCCGATAAAAATATTATTCTCGATTTGACACATTGGACCAGGTCATATTAGCCTGTGATTAGGAAACATACAAAAAATTTTCTCGTTTTCACTTTTTTACTGAATTGAATTGTATTCCGATAGAAAGTGGAGTGTATCATATAGTCGGCCTCGCCCGACTTTAGCCTTTCCTTACTTGTTTATTACAGGAAAGCCCAAAACTGACCGGGAGTCGCCCCTAGCCGGGTTAAATGTAAGACAGACCCACATTAGTTTTCCCTCCCTAACATTTTTTCCGAACACACTTACCCCCTATCCCCACTCATTATTAAAGAAAGGCCCACAACTGCACCAGAGTCGCCACTAGCCGGGTTAATGGGACTCCCATACAAAAACTGTTTTTTTTATAAAATTTGCTCCTACCTTTCTTACTGCCCCACGGAGACCCCTAGGGGAAACAAATATTTTCGGAACATGCCTACCCACTATCATCAACCCTTAGGTGGCTCTAATACATGTTTTTTAATTTTTTATATTTTTTATGGAAAAAAGACCCAAAACTACCTCCCATTAACTTTCCATCCCCAACATTTTCCCCAAACATACCTACCCCCTATCACCACTCTTTAATGGGAAAAGTTGAAAGACTTCCTATTAATATTAAGTCGGTACCCATACAAAAGTTTTTATAAAATTTACTCCCAACGCTCTAGAGGAGTCAAATGTACAAAATGCCACGGTACAGCATATTATTATAGTCTTCTCTTTGTAAGAGAGCTATGACCAAACGAAGCGAGTCATCACAATCAAATTGTCCATATATGTATTACCCTCCAGAAATGAAGATTGGATTGTTTAATGATGACCTACAAAATATTTCGCCACTGGGTCAAGCCATCTGTGAGTTAAACGCTCCTGAAACCACCTCTAAAAATCATGTCTTTCCCGTGTAATTTTTTTAAGTTGAATTTTTGTCCAATTTTTTTCCTTTGTAAGCACTTTAAATGAAAATTTGTATTCTTGCCTTAGAATAACTCATTGGTCGTATTATTGGACGTTTATATTGATTTTTTCAAAAACTCATATTTCTTGGAAACATTTTGTAAGAGTTGTAATGAAAAATAAATAGAAGGAATCAATACCTTTCGAATGATGCCTAAATGATGAATATCAGACGAAAATGACGTCACTGACTCCATGTTTGTAAAATAATTTAAGACAGGAGATGGATATTCAGAGCCAACATTGTTAAACTCTTTTTACAAAAATTAACGCTGCAGCGTCCATTTCATCCCAATGTTCATCATTTAGGCACTACCAAATAAAATACTACCACCAAATACATAAGAATATTTTTTTCAGTCGTCACTATAAAAAACACAAAAAATAATTCGAACAATAAATTACTCTAAGACTAGAATTAAAATTTATATTTTAAATTCTTTCAAAGGTCTATTATTTCAGAAATAAAAATGGACAAAAATACAGCACAAAAAATTACACGGGAAAAACATGGTTTTAGAGGTATTTTCAGGAGCGTTTAGCTCTCAGACAACTTGATCTTGGAGCGAAATATTTTGCAAATCATCATTAAACAAGCCAAACTTTATTTTCGTGTGGTGACTGGAAATTGTTTTTCCATTTGTATGGACCGCGACCCAGCCTAATATGTATATGTCTAATAGTTGTTGATCGCTGAAATTGATTTCGTTTCAATCAGTCTGGAGGTGAAATTGTTGCTCCATGCCAATCGTATGATCCTGCCAAACTCCCAAAAAAATCTATAACAAATACATATCCAACATACACGGCAGTAAGTTAGGACTTAGGGCTACCTAGACACCTTCGGTACGGTGGAGTAAATATTAAAGCACCCGATTATTTGTAGTTGGTCTGAAATTGTGGCTTTATTGTGTCTATCAAAAGATACATACATAGTGAATAGCAACCTACGACGAAACATAAAAATACACATTATATACATGAAGGGTACAAATTGCTCTCTAATCCTTAGACACAAGCTGATCTCTACCCGATGATTAGCCCTCGTTAGCATATATATCCACCGTTAATCATTTCTGGTCATTGACTGTATAGCTGGTCTTGATGATGTATTTTCCTTTGAGTATTGGCAGAAATAATTTGGTCGCTGTCAGACCATTTACTACACATCATGCTTAAATCATACGAAAAGATAAACCAACCGATATATCAAACAATGATGGAGGTGGATAGCGACTTACATTGTAGGGACACGAATGATTCATATTCGTATATTTAGTGAACAAATTGTAGAAAAATTTAAACGAGGTAATTTTTTTGGTATTTTTCATTAGTTTGCAGCTATCCCAGGAGCCCTTAAACAAAACTAATGAATTCTTCTGTCCAATTTGATGAAGCTCCACGCCAAACAAACAGTTTGTGACGGGTACTTGAAGTAGGTGTAGTTTCATATAGAAGGCCGGAATATCGGCCGTATTCCTCGTCACTTCACAGACCTCAAACTGGGAGAAGTTTGCATCGATGGCAGTGCAAACTGATCTTTCCAAGGTCAGTAGGGTGACATGCTAGAAGGTACGAGAAAAATAGACATTTTAAAGTGTTTTAGATTTTAGGCCACATTTCCGGTAGCTGTGCTATGATCTCTGTGTTCGATTTCAAAATCACTCACTTCCACTTACCATTTTGAATAAGAGGAACACCAATAGAATTTTAAATATAATTCTGGCCATTGTCACTGCAGTGAGTTGGCTTGTATGGCAAATCTAATTGAAAACTGTAGACAAACATTTTTGACTCTCTGTCTGTTATTTATACAAAGTTTACAACACGTGTCGCCAACAACATTTCAACTAGCCCTTGATGTGTTTTTAATAATAATGTAATAATTATGTAAATCACAATCGTACAGTATGATCTGTCTAAGTACACGTACAACAAGACATACGCATATATTAGAGGTGGGTGCTACAATTTTGTGAGGTTCGGAAAAAAATCATGAGCCAACAAAGTACTCTTTTCATTTTGACCCTAAAATTACGAATTTAGAAAAATTCCTGCCGAATTTCATTATTATAGCTGCAGCCGTTTGGTTGGTACCATTTTTATACCCTACACCACTTCGTGGTCTAGGGTATTATAAGATAGTTTCGCGCCAAATGTTTGTAACACCAAGAAATAATCGAGCTAGACCCACCTTTAAGCATACCGATCGGCTTAGAATCACCAGCTGAGTCGATTTAACGATGTCTGTCCGTCCGTCCGTCCGTCCGTCCGTCCGTCCGTCTGCTGTCCATCTAAGCTTGTTCGCACTCTACAGGTCGCAATTGTTGTCCGATTGTCATGAAACTTGGCAGAAGTTATTTTATCTGGCCAAGGACCATCGGTATTGAATTTGGAGGAAATCGGTTCAGATTTAGATATAGCCCCCATACAAATGTCGCTCCCGATTTGACATTTTCCGCTCTAGAAACGACATATTGTACCCGATTTTCTTTAAATTTTGCAGATCATCTTATAATCCAACCAGAAACACGTATGCAAAAATTGGGTAAGATCGGTTCAGATTTAGATATAGCCCCCATACAAATGTCGCTCCCGATTTGACATTATCCGCTCTAGAAACGACATATTGTACCCGATTTTCTTTAAATTTGGCACAACATTTTATAATCTAACTAGAAACACCTATGCTGAAAGTGGGTATGATCGGTACAGATTTAGATATAGCCCACACACAAATGTCGCTCCCGATTTGACTTTTAAACTACATAAAATTGCTCCCATGAAATAAATGGGTTTAGTAATCAAAGCGAGGTCTGTCTGTCCGTCCGTCTGCTGTCCATCTAAGCTTTATCGCACTCTACAGGTCGCAATTGCTGTCCGATTATCATGAAACTTGGCAGAAGTTTTTTTTTTTTTGGCCAAGGACGATCGGTATTGAATTTGGAGGAAATCGGTTCAGATTTAGATATAGTCCCCATACAAATGTCGCTTCCGATTTCACTTTTTCCGCTTTAGAAACCGCATATTGTTCCAGATTTTCTTTAAAATTGGTACCCCATTTTATAATTGAACTAGAAACACCTATGCTGAAAGTGAGTAAGATCGGTTCAGATTTAGATATATACCCCATGCAAATGTCGCTCCCGATTTCACCTTTTCCGTTTTTGCAGATCATTATATGTTTCAACTAGGAATACCATCCGTGAATGAGAAATATATAGTCGAATGTTTTGGCACAGGACTCAAGTGTTGTTATAGGCCCTCTTCAAATGTCTTCAAATTGGATCAATTACTTTACGCATTAAATTTGACTAAAGAGAATTTATAGTAACTGTATAATTTATATGAATTACATAAAATTGTTCCCATGAAATATCTGGGGTGGTGTAGGGTATTATATAGTCGGCTCCGTCCGTCTTTAGCCTTTCCTTACTTGTTATCCTTATTTTCAGCCTAAAAATACAAATTTCAAAAAATCATTTTTGTTTCGCATCTTCACAAAATGTATGCACCGAATTTCATGATTTCAACTTCAGCGGTTTGGTTGATACCATTTGTATACCTCTATTCCAATTATATCCCTTTAAAGTGCGAATTTTGAAAAATATCTCTATTTTACGCATTTTCGAAATGGGATGTACGTTAAATCGCACGAACGAGGCGTCCAATTGACTGGTCCATTTCTTGAGATAACACGCTCTCCAAATTTCCTCTTCAATAAATCGATAATAATCGGTAATCATGGCGCGATTTTGCACTCAAATTTTTTATTAGAAATTGTTGTTCTTTAGCTTTATTTTGACGTCAGAACTATGTTTGTGCCAAATATAGTTCGTTTGTAATAAATATTTTAAAAAATATCCTTTTTGAACAAATGTCTGACTTTGGACCAACACAAATTTTTTCCTTCAAAAGCTTTTAACGAAATGTATACATATTTGGAAAGGTTGAAGGGTTCCCCGTGCAAAATCTCTTAAAATGTGTGAGAAACAGTTCGATAAAGTCAAAAAAGAAAATACGTTTTTTCAATTTTCAAAATCTGAAAACGGGAAACTCTGTAATACAAAAAAATAAATAATTTTTTTTCTTCGCATTGTGAACAAATACGAAAAAATATGTTATAAAACATAAACACAAAAAAAATAAAAATTTTAATTTTCTTTTGAACTGGGATATTGTCCTGGCTGAAGACCATTTTGCATCTATATTTAATAGAATGCAAATTTATTTAAAAACGGCATGGTGACATTTATTACTTGGCTGCAGACTACCACGATCATGATTTCGACCATGTCAAAAGTCTTTTCAAGTGGCTTCGCAGCGACTTTGCAACATCAAACCCGGCCTCTATAAGGAGATGATTCTCACAAACGAACGAGAAGCACAACTCACTTGCCGAGTTTGCGTTTTAAAAATCGCACCAAGTAATAAAGTACTCATGCCATCTTACAAGCATCTCATTGAGTTGAATGTGTAATATATTTTGACCCAAAAAACTACGAATTTCGAAAAATCCGTTTATTTTATGTGTCTAGGCAATCAGAGGTATGTATACACCGAATTTCCTTATTCTATTGTATTGATCTTCATGGCACTATATAAACTATTTACTTTTTTATGTATTGCCATAAACAGCAACCCTCGAATGAATATTAAACAAACCAAGTGCAATTGTTTTTTAATATACTGATAAAAAGAAAATTTCTCGGAAACATATATCTGTCACTATTCCTTCCTGTTAAATTGTATACGCAAAAAAACTGGTGTAAAAATAATTATTTACATTTGAACTGATGTGATTGAGTTAATTTCTGCAATTTGTATACCCTCCACCTCAGAATGGAGGTATACTAATTTTGCCACTCCGTTTGTAATACCTTGAACTATCGGAATCTCCATAAAGTATACATATTCTGGGACGCACAGTGGATCAGAATCAAAATTCATTGGCCAAAGTTCAATAACTTTTGTTCCAGTAAAAAATTTTGAGTTCTCTAAAAAATTAAAATTACAAAATGTCCCAAGAATTTTAAAGAAAATTATTTTTTTGTTTTTACTTTTTTATTTCGTTTGTTTTATTTTGGTCTGTAATCAATATTTTAATATTTACGTTTATTAATATTATTTTACATATTTCGTCGTAATGCACAGAAAAAAGATTACTTTTTTCATATAACAGACTTTGAGAATTGAAAAAACGTAATTTATTTTGTCGAACTGTTTAAAAGATTTTGCACTCTAACTCTCTGTGTACTCTCTGTACTCTGTGTACTTTTATGGGATACAATTGGAAAAGGATAAAAATGGTACCAAGCAAACCGCTGAAGTTTAAATCATGACGAACGCTATTTAATTTGAAGAAAATCGGTTCAGATTTAGATATGGCTCCCATACAAAATTTGCTCCCGATTTTACTCTTTTCGCTTTAGAAACCACATATTTCAACAGATTTTCTTCCAATTTGGCAAAACGCCATATATTTCAACTAAAAAAGCTCTGGTAAAAATCGCCCAGATAGGTTTAGATTTATATATAGCTCCCATACAAATGTCTCCCCCGATTTGACTCTTTCCGCTCTAGAAACCACATACTTTGGCAAAACAACTTATATTTCAACTAGAAACAGCTCTGGTGAAATGGGTCAGATCAGTTCAGATATATATACCATATATACCAAAACAAAAAACTTCCTACGTAAAAAGAACTTACTTAATCAAAACACATAGAAAGTCAATCAAATTGTTCACCAATCAAACAACACAAACACTAAAACAAGTAAGGAAAGGCTAAAGTCGGGCGTGGCCGACTATATAATACCCTACACCACTCCCTGCGTATATACCTCGCTTTGATTACTAAACCCAGACATTTCAAGGGAGTAATTTTATGTAGTTCATATAAATTATACAGTTACTATAAATTCATCTTTAATCAAATTTAATGAATATGGTAAATAATAAAGTAATTGATCCAATTTTCCAGCAGATATTCCGAGTAAAGTAAATATAACATGATATGGAAAAATTGATCTAGATCCAATGATAAATACAGATTATACAGCGGTAAAAGGATGAATCGGACGGACATTTGAAGGGGGACTATAACAACAATTGAGGCCTGTGCCAAAACATGCGCCTATATATTTCTCATTCACGGTAGGTATTCCTATTTGAAACATATAATGATCTGCAAAATTTGATGAAGATCCGATGTAAGATGTGGTTTCTAGAGCTGTAATAGAGAAGTATGGGGCCCCATTTGGGTTATACCAAAGAATGGACATATGGGCTTCTCCCAAACAAGTATGGAAAGGCTAAAGACGGACGGAGCCGACTATATGATACACCCCACTTTCTATCTCACTACAATTCAATTCAGTAAAAAAGTGAAATCGGGAAGGATTTTTGAACCCTGTAATTGTAAGTGTTTGACAAAAAATGTTAAATGGGAAAGGACATTTGTATGGGGGTATATTGAAACCTGGAGCGATCTGATCCGCTTTCACCATGTATGTTTATTTTTGAAATATAATATGTTAAGGGAGCAACATTTTTATTGGTGCTATATCTAAATCTGAACCGATCTTACCCACTTTCAGCATAGGTGTTTTTAGTTAGATTATAAAATGTTGTGCCAATTTTAAAGAAAATCGGGAACAATATGCGGTTTCTACAGCGGAAAAAGTGAAATCGGGAGCGACATTTGTATGGGGACTATATCTAAATCTGAACCGATCTTACCCACTTTCAGCATTGGTGTTTTTAGTTAGATTATAAGATTTTGTGCCAATTTTAAAGAAAATCGGGTACAATATGTGGTTTCTAAAGCGGAAAAAGTGAAATCGGGAGCGACATTTGTATGGGGGCTATATCTAAATCTGAACCGATCTAACCCGCTTTCGCCACAGGTATTTCTAGTTTGATTATAAGGTGTTAAGCCAAATTTTAAGAAAATCGGGTACTATATGTGCTTTATAGGACGGAAAAAGTCAAATCGGGAGCGACATTTGTATGGGGGCTATATCTAAATCTGAACCGATCTTACCCAATTTCGGCATAGGTGTTTCTAGTCAGATTATAAGATGTTGTGCCAAATTTAAAGAAAATCGGGTACTATATGTGGTTTCTAGAGCGGAAAATGTCAAATCGGGACCGACATTTGTATGGGGGCTATATCTAAATTTGAACCGATTTCCTCCAAATTCAATACCAATGGTCATTGGCCAGAAAAAATTACTTCTGCCAAGTTTCATAACAATCGGACGACAATTGCGACCTGTAGAGTGCGAACAAGCTTAGGTGGACAGCAGACGGACGGACGGACGGACAGACGGATAGACGGACAGACAGACATCGTTAAATCGATTCAGCTGGTGATTCTAAGCCGATCCGTATACTTAAAGGTGGCTCGATTATTTCTTGGTGTTACAAACATTTGGCGCGAAACTAACATATAATACCCTAGTCCACGAAGTGGTGTAGGGTATAAAAATAATATAATTAAGTCCGCTTTTCACGGATGAATATTTCTTTTTTTTGTAGCCTTTCTTTACTATTGTGCTCAGAAAATCCAAAGAAAACATGTAATTTTACAAAATTCAAATCAAAGATTCCCCATCTTTCAAATCACGCCCATTTGAATATTGTCTATGCAGGTTATAAATAAATTAACTCACACAAAAATAAAGGAATCTCGGGGAATATACTCTAAAACAGGTTTTAATTTCGTATGGGAAGAGTCACGGCCACTTTCCGTCAATCTTTGCACAACTATTTACACTGGATCGACTAACCCAAATTTTCAGCACTATAGGTGTTGTAGAATTTACAATATTCGATAATAGGTTTTAACTTCGTCTGTGACGACAACTACGCAGGTTTATGCTAGATGCACTCACACAAAAATTCAGTATTGTAGCTGTTATGAAACTGAATATATTCAATAATAGGTTTTAACATTTTGGCACAACTATGCATATTGATGCTAGATGCACTCACACAAAATTTCAGTATTGTATCTGTCATTGAACTGAATATATTCGAAAATAGGTTATAACTTCGGAGGTGCCACACCCACTTGCCCAATAGCGGGCATTTTTGGCACAACTACGCACATTGATGATAGATGCATTTACACAAAATTTCACCACTATAGCTATCATAGAAGTAACAATATTCAATAATAGGTTTTAACTTCGTATGGGAGGTACCACGCCCACTTTTCGAATACCGCAAATTTTTGACACAACTACCCTTATTGATGCTATATGCACATACACAAAATTTCAGCACTCTAGGTCATAGAACTGACAATATTCAATAAAAGGTTTTAACTTTGTGTGGGAGGTGCCACACCCATTTGTCCAATCCCGCCCATTTTTGGCACAACTACGCACATTGATGCTAGATGCACCTACACAAAATTTCAGCACTCTAGGTGTCCTAGAACTGACAATATTTAAAATTGGGTTTTAACTTTGTATGGGAGGTGCCACGCCCACTTTTCAAATACCGCCCATTTTTGGCACAACTACCCACATTGGCGCTAGATGCACCTATTTCAGCACTCTAGGTGTCCTAGAACAGACAATATTCAAAATTGGGTTTTAACTTCGTATGGTAGGTGCCACGCCCACTTTTCCAATACCGCCCATTTTTGGTACAACTACGCACATTGATGCTAGATACACCTACACAAAATTTCAGCACTCTAGGTGTCCTAGAACTGACAATATTAAAAATTGGGTTTTAACTTCGTATGGGAAGTGCCACGCCCACTTTTCCAATACCGCCCATTTTTGGCACAACTACCCACATTGACTTACACAAAATTTCAGCACTCTAGGTGTCCTAGAACTGTCAATATTCAAAATTGGGTTTTAACATCGTATGGGAGGTGCCACGCCCACTTTTCCAATACCACCCATTTTTGGTACAACTACGCACATTGATGCTAGATGCACCTACACAAAATTTTAGCACTCTAGGTGTCCTAGAACTGACAATATTAAAAATTGGGTTTTAACTTCGTATGGGAGGTGCCCCGCCCACTTTTCCAATACCTCCCATTTTTGGTACAACTACGCACATTGATGCTAGATGCACCTACACAAAATTTCAGCACTCTAGGTGTCCTAGAACTGACAATATTAAAAATTGGGTTTTAACTTTGTATGGGAAGTGCCACGCCCACTTTTCCAATACCGCCCATTTTTTGGCACAACTGTGCAGACTAACAATTAGTGAACTTTCACAAAAATTCAAGCCTCTAGCTCCAACAGTACTCCAAATATGCTAATTTATAAAAAACGAATAAAACCCCAATTTGTGTGGGAGGTGCCACGCCCACTGAAAATATCAAAAAATTATATAGCCTATTTTCACCACCGATTCAGCATGAACATAATGTGAAAATTTCAAGAAGATCGGTCCAGTAGTTTAGTCTGCTATAAATGACAAACAAACACAGATTCATTTTTATATATATAGAAGATAGAAACATCTATGGCGAAAGTGAGTCAAATCGGTTCAGATTTATATATAACTCCCATATAAATGACTCCTGATTTGAATCTTTCCGCTCCAGAAACCACATATTTAACAGATTTCCATCGAATTTTGGAAAAAGTCTTATATTTCAACAAGAAAACCAATGCTAAAAATGGGTCAGATCGGTTTTGATTTATATTTATATAGCTCCCATTCAAATTTTCTTACAAATATGGCTAGAAATGTTAAATTTATAGTATATTCTCCTCTTGTAGTTGTATAGGACATCACCCGGTTCAAATGTAACGACCTTTTTATACCCCACTACACAGGGTGACTAGGTGTAGGGTACCACATAGCCGGCCACGCCCGACTTTAAACTTCCTTACTTGTTTCATATAAAATAAATATTCTGTTAAGTTTCCTACTGTCCGTTCTAACGAACAAAATATTTTGCTTTAGTTCTTCAGCACTCATAACAGTGGATAGCTATGATGGTTAGAGTGCCGTAGTAGTCCACTGTTCTATCACCGGTAGAGGAGGATTTTTTTAAAACAGAAATGGAAACTAGTGAAAAAGTGGTTCCATTGCAGCACTTTAAAATAACTGTTGAAGATCATCCCTCCTATGACAACTCTATGTTAAATTCAATGGTGTAGATCCCCATTTTCACTACTTCCGAATCACAAGATGGACATCTTTTTCACTTCTTGGGTGCTCTCTTTTTGCTGTGAATGTGATAAAATTGCTACCAACCAAGCGGCTGCAACGAGAATCATGAAATTATCATGAATTTACACTCGTCTTACTGAGTAGACGCGAATCATAATGGATCTTCAATATTTGTAATTTTCGTATAAAAATGATACAGACATTTGGTCTGCAGCTGGAATCAAGAAATTAGAGAGAATACTTGAATAATGAAACAGCACAATTTATTTAAAACAGTGCACATAAGTATGTCTTAAATATTTGTTTACCTAACGTTTGCACTGTCTTGTTCAAATTAAATACATATGTGGGAAAAATAAATGTGTATTTAATTTGAACAAGACAGTGCAAACGTTAGGTAAACAAATATTTAAAAATTAATTAAGGCGAATATTTGTTGGCGGTTCCATATTAGGAAAGTCGCGATATTTTTTAAGCACATTGTGATACTTTACTATTTATTTATTTTTATGTTTACTATTTCAAACTATAAGACATACTTATGTGCACTGTTTTAAATAAATTGTGCTGTTTCATTATTCAAGTATTCTCTCTAATTTCTTGATTCCAGCTGCAGACCAAATGTCTGTATCATTTTTATACGAAAATTACAAATATTGAAGATCCATTATGATTCGCGTCTACTCAGTAAGACGAGTGTAAATTCATGATAATTTCATGATTCTCGTTGCAGCCGCTTGGTTGGTAGCAATTTTATCACATTCACAGCAAAAAGAGAGCACCCAAGAAGTGAAAAAGATGTCCATCTTGTGATTCGGAAGTAGTGAAAATGGGGATCTACACCATTGAATTTAACATAGAGTTGTCATAGGAGGGATGATCTTCAACAGTTATTTTAAAGTGCTGCAATGGAACCACTTTTTCACTAGTTTCCATTTCTGTTTTAAAAAAATCCTCCTCTACCGGTGATAGAACAGTGGACTACTACGGCACTCTAACCATCATAGCTATCCACTGTTATGAGTGCTGAAGAACTAAAGCAAAATATTTTGTTCGTTAGAACGGACAGTAGGAAACTTAACAGAATATTTATTTTATATGAAACAAGTAAGGAAGTTTAAAGTCGGGCGTGGCCGGCTATGTGGTACCCTACACCTAGTCACCCTGTGTAGTGGGGTATAAAAAGGTCGTTACATTTGAACCGGGTGATGTCCTATACAACTACAAGAGGAGAATATACTATAAATTTAACATTTCTAGCCATATTTGTAAGAAAATTTGAATGGGAGCTATATAAATATAAATCAAAACCGATCTGACCCATTTTTAGCATTGGTTTTCTTGTTGAAATATAAGACTTTTTCCAAAATTCGATGGAAATCTGTTAAATATGTGGTTTCTGGAGCGGAAAGATTCAAATCAGGAGTCATTTATATGGGAGTTATATATAAATCTGAACCGATGTGACTCACTTTCGCCATAGATGTTTCTATCTTCTATATATATAAAAATGAATCTGTGTTTGTTTGTCATTTATAGCAGACTAAACTACTGGACCGATCTTCTTGAAATTTTCACATTATGTTCATGCTGAATCGGTGGTGAAAATAGGCTATATAATTTTTTGATATTTTCAGTGGGCGTGGCACCTCCCACACAAATTGGGGTTTTATTCGTTTTTTATAAATTAGCATATTTGGAGTACTGTTGGAGCTAGAGGCTTGAATTTTTGTGAAAGTTCACTAATTGTTAGTCTGCACAGTTGTGCCAAAAAATGGGCGGTATTGGAAAAGTGGGCGTGGCACTTCCCATACGAAGTTAAAACCCAATTTTTAATATTGTCAGTTCTAGGACACCTAGAGTGCTGAAATTTTGTGTAGGTGCATCTAGCATCAATGTGTGCGTAGTTGTACCAAAAATGGGAGGTATTGGAAAAGTGGGCGGGGCACCTCCCATACGAAGTTAAAACCCAATTTTGAATATTGTCAGTTCTAGGACACCTAGAGTGCTAAAATTTTGTGTAGGTGCATCTAGCATCAATGTGCGTAGTTGTACCAAAAATGGGCGGTATTGGAAAAGTGGGCGTGGCACCTCCCATACGATGTTAAAACCCAATTTTGAATATTGACAGTTCTAGGACACCTAGAGTGCTGAAATTTTGTGTAAGTCAATGTGGGTAGTTGTGCCAAAAATGGGCGGTATTGGAAAAGTGGGCGTGGCACTTCCCATACGAAGTTAAAACCCAATTTTTAATATTGTCAGTTCTAGGACACCTAGAGTGCTGAAATTTTGTGTAGGTGTATCTAGCATCAATGTGCGTAGTTGTACCAAAAATGGGCGGTATTGGAAAAGTGGGCGTGGCACCTACCATACGAAGTTAAAACCCAATTTTGAATATTGTCTGTTCTAGGACACCTAGAGTGCTGAAATAGGTGCATCTAGCGCCAATGTGGGTAGTTGTGCCAAAAATGGGCGGTATTTGAAAAGTGGGCGTGGCACCTCCCATACAAAGTTAAAACCCAATTTTAAATATTGTCAGTTCTAGGATACCTAGAGTGCTGAAATTTTGTGTAGGTGCATCTAGCATCAATGTGCGTAGTTGTGCCAAAAATGGGCGGGATTGGACAAATGGGTGTGGCACCTCCCACACAAAGTTAAAACCTTTTATTGAATATTGTCAGTTCTATGACCTAGAGTGCTGAAATTTTGTGTATGTGCATATAGCATCAATAAGGGTAGTTGTGTCAAAAATTTGCGGTATTCGAAAAGTGGGCGTGGTACCTCCCATACGAAGTTAAAACCTATTATTGAATATTGTTACTTCTATGATAGCTATAGTGGTGAAATTTTGTGTAAATGCATCTATCATCAATGTGCGTAGTTGTGCCAAAAATGCCCGCTATTGGGCAAGTGGGTGTGGCACCTCCGAAGTTATAACCTATTTTCGAATATATTCAGTTCAATGACAGATACAATACTGAAATTTTGTGTGAGTGCATCTAGCATCAATATGCATAGTTGTGCCAAAATGTTAAAACCTATTATTGAATATATTCAGTTTCATAACAGCTACAATACTGAATTTTTGTGTGAGTGCATCTAGCATAAACCTGCGTAGTTGTCGTCACAGACGAAGTTAAAACCTATTATCGAATATTGTAAATTCTACAACACCTATAGTGCTGAAAATTTGGGTTAGTCGATCCAGTGTAAATAGTTGTGCAAAGATTGACGGAAAGTGGCCGTGACTCTTCCCATACGAAATTAAAACCTGTTTTAGAGTATATTCCCCGAGATTCCTTTATTTTTGTGTGAGTTAATTTATTTATAACCTGCATAGACAATATTCAAATGGGCGTGATTTGAAAGATGGGGAATCTTTGATTTGAATTTTGTAAAATTACATGTTTTCTTTGGATTTTCTGAGCACAATAGTAAAGAAAGGCTACAAAAAAAAGAAATATTCATCCGTGAAAAGCGGACTTAATTATATTATTTTTATACCCTACACCACTTCGTGGACTAGGGTATTATATGTTAGTTTCGCGCCAAATGTTTGTAACACCAAGAAATAATCGAGCCACCTTTAAGTATACGGATCGGCTTAGAATCACCAGCTGAATCGATTTAACGATGTCTGTCTGTCCGTCTATCCGTCTGTCCGTCCGTCCGTCCGTCTGCTGTCCACCTAAGCTTGTTCGCACTCTACAGGTCGCAATTGTCGTCCGATTGTTATGAAACTTGGCAGAAGTAATTTTTTCTGGCCAAGGACCATCGGTATTGAATGTGGAGGAAATCGGTTCAGATTTAGATATAGCCCCCATACAAATGTCGCTCCCGATTTGACTTTTTCCGTCCTATAAAGCACATATAGTACCCGATTTTCTTAAAATTTGGCTTAACACCTTATAATCAAACTAGAAATACCTGTGGCGAAAGCGGGTTAGATCGGTTCAGATTTAGATATAGCCCCCATACAAATGTCGCTCCCGATTTCACTTTTTCCGCTTTAGAAACCACATATTGTACCCGATTTTCTTTAAAATTGGCACAACATCTTATAATTTAACTAAAAACACCAATGCTGAAAGTGGGTAAGATCGGTTCAGATTTAGATATAGTCCCCATTCAAATGTAGCTCCCGATTTCACTTTTTCCGCTTTAGAAACCACATATTGTTCCCGATTTTCTTTAAAATTTGCACAACATTTTATAGTTGAACTAAAAACACCTATGCTGAAAGTGGGTAAGATCGGCTCATATTTAGATATAGCCCCCACACAATTGTCGCTCCCGATTTGACTTTTTCCGCTCAGAAACCACATATTGTACCCGGTTTTCTTTAAAATTGGCACAACATCTTATAATTGGACTAGAAACACCTATGCTGAAAATGGGGAAAGATCGGTTCAGATTTAGATATAGTCCCCATACAAATGTCGCTCCCGATTTCACTTTTTCCGCTGTAGAAACCGCATATTGTTCCCGATTTTCTTTAAAATTGGCACAACATTTTATAATCTAACTAAAAACACCTATGCTGAAAGTGGGTAAGATCGGTTCAGATTTAGATATAGCACCAATAAAAATGTTGCTCCCTTAACATATTATATTTCAAAAATAAACATACATGGTGAAAGCGGATCAGATCGCTCCAGGTTTCAATATACCCCCATACAAATGTCCTTTCCCATTTAACATGTTTTGTCAAACACTTACAATTACAGGGTTCAAAAATCCTTCCCGATTTCACTTTTTTACTGAATTGAATTGTAGTGAGATAGAAAGTGGGGTGTATCATATAGTCGGCTCCGTCCGTCTTTAGCCTTTCCATACTTGTTTGGGAGAAGCCCATATGTCCATTCTTTGGTATAACCCAAATGGGGCCCCATACTTCTCTATTACAGCTCTAGAAACCACATCTTACATCGGATCTTCATCAAATTTACACTCGTCTTACTGAGTAGACGCGAATCATAATGGATCTTCAATATTTGTAATTTTCGTATAAAAATGATACAGACATTTGGTCTGCAGCTGGAATCAAGAAATTAGAGAGAATACTTGAATAATGAAACAGCACAATTTATTTAAAACAGTGCACATAAGTATGTCTTATAGTTTGAAATAGTAAACATAAAAATAAATAAATAGTAAAGTATCACAATGTGCTTAAAAAATATCGCGACTTTCCTAATATGGAACCGCCAACAAATATTCGCCTTAATTAATTTTTAAATATTTGTTTACCTAACGTTTGCACTGTCTTGTTCAAATTAAATACACATTTATTTTTCCCACATATGTAGATAATTTTATCTACAAACAATGCTGCCAAGGAAAAAAGAAAATATTTCGTATAAATATAACACCTACACGCAGTTATAAACAAGTCGTTGTTGAAACGTCAAGCGCGCAGAGATGAAATTTATTTGGACTTTGGCAATACTATGCCTTACAAATGCAGCACACATCAATAACACAGCCGAGAGTTATATTGTAAGTTTATTTCTTTGCAAATAATTTTGCTATTCTATGAATTTTGCTGTTCTTGAAGGATGTGAATGCTGGCGATAGCAATCTGGCTTTGTGGAAGCACCTCTTCATAAAACTGGATAGAATGTCAAATGAGACGGAGAAGTTGAGTCAAAACATTGCGAATTTGGACCGAAGGTAAGTCGATCAAATAATTAATGTTTTTTTTTTTAATACATGATCTTCTAAAATCCAACTTCAACTTTAGGTACGACGTCTTAAGTCTAAGGTCAGTATTTATTTTTGTGTAATTAGTCAAAATTTGTAAAAGATTTTCAATTATCCCCAATCTGGTTAGAGAGTTAGAGCTAACCAACAATTATAGCTGTCGGTTTGTGCGGTGTTCGATATATATGTATAACGGTTGGTTAGCTCTAACTTTAAGTTAATCAGATTTGCTGCGAATGGTCTTAAAATACCAAATGAATAGTAGATATTTATCGAAATTTAAATTGCCGTTTTGGTGGTACTTGTAATACAATTACTTGTGTGTAATTTTTTAAGTCATGCAAATATATATACGGACAACACTACGTGATGAAAGACAAAAAAACCGTGTCTCCCAGTTTTGCCCAAAGTCATGCATTTCTTATGGGCCCCCAAAGATTTGGGGCCTCGGTGTCATTGTTGCAAAAAAGTGATCATTTTCTCATGCTCATATCATGCAAACCGCTTGGAATTTTGATTTACTCTCTGAGGCAAAGTTGTAGCTCTTGTTATAAAGAATATATAAAATCAAAAAAAAAGTAATCTTAATCAAAATCGCAAATGTCGTCGAACAAATCTTATAGGCTGTAGTGTGTGTAGGTAGCGTATACGTGCTGTTGATTAAGGATAATATCACTCATACGCACTGTAGTCCGACTGACATTAACATAAAAAGTCGTCCAAGATATATTTTTCCTACCTAAACGGCGTTAAGAGTCATTCCTAGGAAGTTCATATATTCCAGAAAATTGTTTATTGAGATCTTAGGTAATTTTTTGTGGTTGATTGTTTCTTTGAATTTTGAACGGTTTGCTACCTATGGAACTGAACAGGGGAAAAGGTTAAATTTGATTTTGACCTTAAAGACGAAAATTTTTGTTCTTTATGATTTTTTTCTTTATGACAAGAGCTACAACTTTGCCTCAGAGAGTAAATCTAAATTCCAAACGTTTTGCAAGATATGAGCCTGAGAAAATTACCACTTTTTGCATAAATACCATCGAGGCCACAAATCTTTGTGGGCCCCATAAAAAAGAGCATGACTTTGGAAAAACTGGCAAACACTGGTCTTTTTGGGCATTTTATCACGTAGTGGTGTCCGTATATGGTTTTATTTTTTCATGTTGCACTGTGTTATATTTGCAGACAAGAGGAGCTGATGGAATCTGTCCATAAACTACAGGACTACATTGGTAAAAGGTATGACTGGTTTACTTTATTATTTGTATTCCAATACAAAATGTGTGTTTGTCATTTTAAATATATATTTCCAGGCAAGAGCAGTTAGTGAATACTGTCCACAACGTACAAGAGGTCATCGAAAATAGGTATGTCAATATTCTCTATTATTTACAGGACTACTTAAAAAAAACTTATATAAAAATCCCAAAATTCCTAAAAAGGGAGAAATGAATACCAAAATTAGATCCTTTGTATACCACAAGGATGGAGGTATATTCACTTTGTCATTACATTTGTGACATCTTGAAATATTCATCGGAGACTTCACAAAGTATATATATTCGGGGTCGTGGTATAATTCTAAGACAATCTACCCATTTCCGTCTGTCTGTCGAAATCACGCTAGCTTTCGAACGAAAAGAGCTAGGAGGTTCAAATTTTCCCTAATTGTGTCTTATGGTTGCTGATCGGTCGGGATTGAAAGTGTGCGAAATCGCCACAAAGGGTAAACATTTTCCCTAACAAGTACTGAAATATTTAGATTATTAAAGCAATTTTTTGAAAATTTCTGATTTTTATACACTTGAAATTTGTTGCGAGCATTCCTCCTATATCGTAAAAGCACCAAAAAGTAAATACCCGTATTAGCGAGAGAAATGGGACAAAAAGGTATAAAAATGGTACCAATGACACGACAGGTGCTAGAAACATGAAATTTGGAATGTACATCGTATAATTGCATAGATACATAAAATAGAGGGATTTTTCTAATTTCGTACTTTTAAGGGATACAATCGTAAAAGAGGGATAAAATGATACCAATCAAACGGCTGCAGCTATAATAATGAAATTCAGTGTGTACACTTCTTTGACTGCGGAGACGCGAAAAATAAAGATATCTTTCGATATTCGTACCATCAGGATCAAAATGGGATTAAATTTGGCAACAATCAAACGGCTGTAGCTAGAATCATGATATTAAGTATTTTCACTCGTCTTTCGTCTGACGCGAAAAAATGAGCAGAGTTACAAGCCGAACCATAATTATAGGCGGCGGCGGCGCTGTTCAAAATGGGTCGGCGGCGGCGGCTTTCGGCTGATTTGTCGGCTCGTTCTGTCATTCGATCACCCCTGTTTATTTGACATTTTTGGGAAAATGGAAGGGACAATTTGTATTGGTTTTTGATACCTTAATATTAGCAAATGTTCCCATCATTTCATATAATTATCCCATACAATTTTTTTCAAAATCCAATAACTTATGTTCTAGAAGACATTTTTGAGTTCTGTAAAAAATCAAAATTAGACAAGGGCCCAAGTACTATTGTGAGATATTAACATAAACAATCGGGAGATCGGATTTATTTTAGAAATCGGCCCAAAGTTCACTACTTTTCGTATTTTTCGATTTTAAAGAAAATTAAAAATTTTATTTTTTTGTGTTTATGTTTTTTAACATTTTTACGTATTTGTTCATAATGCGAAGAAAAAATTTTATTTTTTTGTATTACAGATTTTCACGTTTTTCAAATTTTGAAAATGTGTTTTTCACACATTTTAAGAGATTTTTCACTTAGATCTTTTTCATTAGAAATTGTGGTTTCTTAGTTTTATTGTGACGCCAAAACTATGTTTGTGCCAACTATAGTTTGTTTGTAATAAATATTTAAAAAATATGCTTTTTGAACAAAATATATACATATTTGGAAAGCTTGAAGGCTTCCTCGCTTTTGTAGGGTAACTTTTGAGAAATTGCACCCTTGAAAGATAGGATAGATTTAGTGCAAAAAGTCAGATTTTTTAGTTCCATCTCTGAAAGAGAGGTACGAAGATTTTCGAAACTTGTACTTTTAAGGACAAAAAGGGATAAAAATGATACCAACTTAAGTATTACATTTAGAATCGTAAAAATAGGCGTGTAGATTCTTGTGACCACGTAGAAGCGCAACACAAAAGGAACTTTTCCAAATATTTACTTTTCAGAACTGAGAGGGATAAAAATTGTACCATCCAAAGTATGGCAGCTAGAATAGTAAAATCGTAGAATCGATATCATGGAACGATCACTTAAAATCATATCACGATGGGCAACACAGAATGGGCTAGCTGTTAACCCGACGAAAAAGAACTGATTTTGTTCACCCGAAAGTACGAGATTCCCAACTCCCTAGCTGGACTGCTAGAACTCAGACTGTCCTTCCTAGGAAGTAAAGGGTGTTTTTATTGAGGTATAGAACTTCGAATTGAAATAAAACACAAGAAAATCGTTTTAATGTCCATCAATTTGGCTTTATTGGAAGGATAATTTTATGCCATTAATGTTTAAATATGATTTCGGCATGTGGCCGCCGCGGCTGGCTCGAATATATCCAATTCTACAGGTCCAATTTTCAACCACTTTTTCGAGCATATGGGGCCGTATGTTGGCAATAACGCCACGAATGTTGGCTTCCAAGTCCCCTAACGTTTCTGGTTTGTTGGCGTAGACGAGCGACTTCACATATCCCCAAAGAAAATAATCCAATGGTGTCAAATCACACGATCCATGGTTAACCGAATTAATTGCTCTGATGGACGATTATGTCGACCATAAAATGGACGGAGCTTGCGGTGAACTTCGCGAACTGAACCATTACTTTCGAAATAAATTTGCACGATTTGCAAGCGTTGTTCTTTTGTCAACCTGTTCATGATGAAATGGCAAACCAAACTAAATATTAATCACTTGACAGCTAACAAAATGGCCGCCAGTTAAAAAAGTGATGCCAACTTAAAGTTCTATACCCCAATAAAAAACACCCTTTATGTTCATCACTGACCTGACTGACTTAGAACATGTACCTCTACGGAATCTGCTCAACTTCATGACCAAGACAACATGCTTTAAGGAAGAAGCAATCGATACTCGATGATTATACCTCTTAATATGTTCCTCTACCCCGTATCTTCTCTTACTAACAACTTCACTCATCTTCTACCAACTTCACAACTCTACATCGACCCTATGGGTACCGCAATGGACCTCCGAGTGAAACTCGCAACCCTTACAACATAACCTAACCTAACCACCGTAAAATTCCTCTGACCACTTAGACGGGCAAAATAAATGGATTTTTCGAAATATATACTTTTAAAGGGGAAGGGAGAAAAAAGGTATACAAATGGATAAATCAAGCAAAACTTTGCAGCTAGAACCGTGAAATTCGATTTGTAAATTTTTCTGAAACACGATGTAAATGGATTTTTCCAAACGGACCAAAAAGGGATAATAATGGTACCATCTTAAGCATCACAGATAGAATCGTAAAATTCGTCATGAACACTCCTCTGATCAAGTGGACGTGTAACATAAATGATATTTTCGAAATTTGTACTTCTAAAGGGGAAGCGGGACAAAAGAGATAAAAAAGGTACCAACCAAAGTATTACAGGTAGAATCGTGAAATTCGGTGTGTACATTCCTCTATCTTTAAGGGGGAAGTGGGACAAAAAATGGTACCAACCAATGGTATAGCAGAGATTCGATGTTTAAATGGATTTTTTGAACCAAAACAAAATGGAAAAAAACTAGGTATTAAAATTAGAATCGTAAAATTCGGTGACTATACTCCTCTGAATAAATGAAATTTTCAAATTGTGTACTTTTAAGGGGGGGAACCGGACAAAAAGGGATAAAAATGTTACCAACAAAATTGTTGTAGCTAACTACGTAGACGCGCAGACTAAATAGAGTTTTCAAAAATTGTTCCGTTCAGGTGGATGCGGGACGAAAAGGGATAAACGTTGTACCAGTAAATTCATAATTTTATGGGAGAAGCGAGAACACATGTCATCTGTAATGATTTTTCAAAATGAAAGAGGAACAAAAAGTGATAAAAGACTGCATCCAGAAACATGAGTTATCAAATTTGTTTCCATCTATTTTCTTGCAGATTAACTACTCAAGCACATCTGATAAGGAAGTCATTCAATCATAGCCAAACATGGACTACCATCCTACGCCGTCAGGATGGTTCCGTCAACTTTAATCGCAATTGGGATGAATATAGTAAAGGATTTGGAAATGCAAGTGGCGAGTTTTTTATTGGCCTAGAGAACCTACACATAATGACAACATTCGGCGCACCCCATGAGCTATTGATCGTTTTGAGAGATTTTTATGAACAAACGCGTTATGCCAAATATGATCTTGTACGCATTGGCAGTGAGACAGAAAAATATGCTCTAATGGAATTGGGCTCATATAGTGGAGATGCTCATGATAGTCTGCGTCATCATAAGGGACATAAGTTTTCAACCTCTGACCAGGATAATAGTAATGGAGCCATACGGGATTGCGCTAAAATCTTTGAGAGTGGATGGTGGTTCTCGGATCCGTGTTACATGGGGTAAGTTTGAATAATATTTACAGTGAAACCTCCCACGGTCGACCGATAGGGAGGCGTCTACTCTAAGTCAATAATTCTCCCAAACGAACGAGAACTACAACTCTTCCTCCGAATATCAGTTAAAATCACATTAACAATTTATATTCATGTGTCTTAACATTTATTTCAGAAATTTACACGGACCATACCGTAGTAAAGCAGGCTCGAATACGTGGGGCGTTAGCTGGGGTTTTTGGCAAGGCTGGAATGTTTCAATGAAATTTGCCACGATGATGATACGCCCGAAACTGTAAAACTTTTCACTAAATCAAAACAAAAACTCAATAAATATGAACTTTGAAAATTTAAAACAACATGCTTTTTACGTAAAAATTAGAATTTAAAGTTGTCATTAGATTTAACATATATCAAAATTATTAAATATTCAATATAATTTGCATCATTAAAGGATTTTTCGAAATTGTTGATTTTTCTTATGGATAAAAAATAAATATTTAACAAATGAAATAATTAAATGTTTTCAATAATTATATTTATGAAAGGCTTCATATGATGAAAAATTATTTTTAGTGTGCTAATGTATTATTCAACAACAAAAAACTGTCCGAGATCTAAACATTTATTTTGGTGAGGAATGAGGCATACTGATTCATCATAGCCACACAATAATTTTTATGGATAAATTACAAAAAAAAAAACAAGTAAAAAATACCCTGACTCACATAGATCATAGATGTGTATTGAAGGACATAAATTTTATTTACCGCAGGCTTATGTCTGTGGGAGGTACTAGAAATTTGTGACAGTTGGACCCAACTTCCACTAGATTTGGACTGGGATATTATCCTGGCTGAAGATCATTTTGCATCTATATTTAATAGAATGCAAATTTATTTACAAATGATATGGTGACATTTATTACTTGGCTGCAGACTACCATTATCATGATTTCGACCATGTCAAAGGTCTTTTCAAGTGGCTTCGCAGCGACTTTTCAACATTAAACGCGGCCTCTATAAGGAAATGATTCTCACAAACGAGAAGCACAACTCACTGGCTGAATTTGCGTTTAAAAAATAGCACCAAGTAATAAAGTACACATGCCATCTTACAAGCATCTCATTCAGAGTTACAAGCCGAACCATATTTATCGGCGACGGCGGCTTTCGGCTTATTTGTCGGCTCGTTCTGTCATTCGATCACACCTATTACGAAATGGCTACAAAAATTTTTATTTTGAGTAAAAAAATAACTTTTTTTTAACGTTTTTCTTATCGCAGCTTCTTATCCTGGGTTAAAGAAAAACAGCCTTACTATTAACTATTGGTAATATATATTTATTATATATAATATATTTTGAAAACAATTAATAAAATTTGACTTATGAGTCACATGAGATCATTCTACAACGTTTTCAATTAGGCTATTTCTTTTGAAATGGTTTTATAAAAGCAAGGGGTATAAGAATAAATATGATATCAAATAATATTAAATAATTAAATATTTATCAATTGATGAATTTTTGGTTGACACGAAATGTTATTATTATATTAACGAATTCTCCAAAGAAGAATATGGAGCAAATCAAAATTGTTTTTAAATCAAAGAACAATGTGTCAAAACATTTAATATTCTATTTGATATTTTATCTTAGTCTATTTATACATATAATAATTTTGTATAATTTTAATATATCGTCTTTCAAGATTATACTTTACACCATTTTGTGTTTAAAGCATCTTGAAAATGGCTATTATAACTAACAGTTTTAATTATTAATATTATTAAGTTTTGTGGATCTCGAAAGGATCTGCTCTTATGTATTTTAGTCGATTATATTAAGTATATGATTTCAGAAAACTTCTTGCAAAATACGGTTAATTCTGTTATAATCAACATAACACTCGATTTCAAATACGAATTATTATGTAATATTGTTTTTTATATCGAAGCTTCTCAACAATAGATGCTAAATCTAAAAAGTGAGTTTAGCAGAAGTTGCGTTCAAAGTTTTCTTTTTCAACTATGTTAATTATAAAAGTTTGAAATTTTTACTTATAAGAATTTAAGTTAAGACCGTAGAATCTAAAAATGCAAAGATCTTGAAAAGCGTGTAGACTTATCATACTATTGTTTGGAGACGTCGTTATACTTATGTACATATTTGTATAAATAAATTATTTTTAAGTTTTTTGTTAGAACTTTATAGTTGTCATGCACAAACAGTTGTTTTTTGCCGTTGTTGGGTTAAGGCGACTTCTTCTTGCCGATATGCATAAACCTGCTATAGAGAAGGCCATTTCGGATGAAGCTTACGTAGCTGGGACGCCAAAATATATATTGGCGAGTTTGGCCACAGTCGGGAAAATCTAGCAAACATAAAATAAAAATTTTTTAAATATCAACTTTTACACCTTTTTCTACAATTTACTTACATGCTTGTTTTCTTTCCACCAGACATTCTGTCTGCGATACATTAGTTTGGAAATATTTTTGTATTTCTTCGGCCAAAGGGTCTGCTGAATTAGGTTGCGAGTCAGACAAAAACTGCAACATTTGTTTACAAGAAAATATAGTATTTATTTAGTAAAACAGTGATTATGATAAGAAAAAGCTACTAAATAACTTACCTTTGCCTTATTTGGTGGCTCGTCGCCTGATGAGCTAGCTACAGAGTTTTCTGTGTTCAAATTTCGAGTGCGGATTTCCTGTAAAAGAAGTCTTTCTTTCGATATCGGGATGCTTGCTTCTTGATCTAGAATATATTCGTCATCAGGTAAAGCAATTGAATCCGGCAATCTCTTTACGTAGTTCTCCAAAATTGACCAATTTTTCTGGCATGGGTCAAAAAGAGATGCAACCAAATGAATTTTTCTAATTTTAAATCTTTTGAAAAATTGCTGTTTCGCAAAAGCGTAAAGATGAATGATGATTGCAAACGACGATTCTAATTCTTTCTCTAGCTGCTTGGAATGAATATTTTCAAAAAAATATATACAAGACGAAATTGTGGCGTACTCCTGGCCTTGTAAATACGTCGTAGCATCCGAAAATAGTTCCAAGAATATCTTAAATTCAACAATAAGTTATTTTTCTATTTCCGTTACCAAAAGATCTTCAGCATTGACTTTCAGAAGCGTCATATTAATGAAAAGAAAATTTTCACAAAAGCTGGTAATCATTTTTAACACCGAGTTCCATCGCGTAGGTACAGAGTTTTTTTAATGACTGTGTTTACTGTGGATTCAAAGAATCTTATAACTCCATTTCAAATTCACCATTGGCGACATTTTCATCTGCTTCCAAACATCCGCACACTTCTTCTATAGATAATATTATTTTGTTGGTATTAGCATTTTCCTGCACTACTGGAAAATTGCGAATATCTTCGGTATATATTAGAGCCCTGAAAATTTTGTTCAGCTTTAAAATTATAATGCTCAACTCTTTGAAGTTCCACGAGAGTATTATGTCTTTGTGCATTTGTTTGTAACACCCAAAAGGAAACGTGATAGACCCATTGTTAATTATACCGATCGTCTTAGAATCACTTTCTGAGTCGATTTAGCAATGTCCGTCTGTCTGTCTGTCCGTCCATCTATTCTTGTAATCACGATACAGGTCGCAATTGTAGACAGAACCAAATGAAACTTTGCACAACGATGTTTTTCGGGATAAGGACGAACGCTATTTAATTTGAAGAAAATCGGTTCAGATTTAGATATAGCCCCCATACGAATTTCACTCCCGATTTGACTCTTTTCACTCTAGATACCACATATTACAACAGATTTTCTTTAAAATTGGCAAAACATCTTATATTGTAACTAGAAACACCTGTGGTAAAAATGTGTTGGATCGGTTCAGATTTATATATAGCTCCCATACAAATTTCTCTCCCGATTTCACTTTTTCCGCTCTAGAGACCACATAATGTATCAGATTGTCTTCAGATTTGGTAAAACATCTTATATTTCCACTAGAAACACCCATGGTGAATATCGGTCAGATCGGTTCATATTTATATATAGCCCCCATACAAATTTCGCTCCCGATTTGACTTTTTCCGCTCTATAAACCACATATTGTATCAGATTGTCTTCAGATTTGGCAAAACATCTTATATTTAAACTAAGAACATCTCTGGTGAAAATAGGTCAAATCGGTTCAGATTTAGATATAGCCCCCATACAAATGTCGCTCCCGATTTGACTTTTTCCGCTTTAAATGACACATATTCTAATCGATTTTCTTTAAATTTGGCACAACATCTTATAATCTAACTAGAAACACCTGTTGCTAAAGCGGGCTAGATCGGTTCAGATTTAGATATAGGCCCCATACAAATGTCGCTCCCGATTTGAATTTTGCGCTCTAAAAACCATATATTGTATCCGATTTTCTTTAAATTTGGGACAGCAGCTTATAATCCAAGTAAACAAAACTATGGTGAAAGTGGGTAAGATCGGTTCAGATTTAAATATAGCCCAAATTCAAATGTTGCTCCCATAAGTTTAACCGATTTTGGCCAAACTATACATTTTATATTTCAATATATCCTCATACAAATGTCCTTTCCGATATAAAATTTTTTGTCAAACACATACATTTACAGGATACAAAAAACCTTCCCGTTTTCACTTTTTCACCGAATTGAATTGTTTTCGGATTGAAAGTGGAGTGTATCATAGAGTCGGCCCCGCCCGACTTTAGCCTTTCTTTACTGGTTTAAAATGTCCTTTGTTATCAATAGTTGAAGACCATGTGCGAGGCAACCGAAACGTTTGGTATTGCGAAGTTTGAGACTTTTAACTATATTAGAACCACCGTCCGACACAGCTCTGATGTTTTTGTTCTCAAGGCCAAATAATTGCAACGTTTGTAAGATGTTCTGTGCTATTTTTACTCCTGTATGTGGACGAGGAAAATGTTCAGGCTTTAATGAAACATTTGTCAGAGTGAAATCTTCACAATAATGAACTTTAATATTAATATAAGATATTTTCTTATATTTGTCTGTCCACATGTCAAGGACAAGGGATATGTCATTTGGACATTTTTTTAATACATTTTGAACGGCCGCAAAGTAAATGTCATATACATCATTTGATGCTGCTGCGCCTACTGTTGTTGTTGGATGGAAAACTTGAAGTTGGGTCGAGGTGCTTTACATATTTTCGAAAGCCTGGCTTTTCTACTATATAGAATGGTTGAAGGTCGATGCAACACATTTCTGCTAACCTTCTGCCATGTGCAAAATTTGTATTTGGAGATTTAGATGATAACGATTTTGCTTGTTGATTTTGATTTGTTGACGTGGTTAAACTAAATCTAAAACACATTTCACATGAACAGAATAATTAAATTGTTTTACAATTACTTACCCCTTCAATTTTACACAGCCCTCGAAGCATATTTTACAAATTTATACTTTTCTAGTACTTTTCTATTTGAAATGTACAAATTTCCGAAGTACTTCCAGCATTCTGCGCCTATTCCATGTGATGTCACAATTTTGGAACACTCTTTTGTCAAGGCTTCAGTATCCAACATTTTCTGATAGTCAGAAATGTCCTTAGCAATGGCCGTTGGCGGCTCTTCATAACCGTCGTCACTAGAAACCTCTGGTTCAATGGTTTTGTAAAAAAAATCGGTAAGCGATTTTTGCATATTTGTAGCATATATTAACCCACAACACGTTTCCTGTAAAACTTTAAGAAATTCGATTCAAATATATGCGGAAAAAATCTAATCTATGTATAAAACTGAATCAATTTGCTTCAAATTAAATAGAGCAGTCCTTGACCAGTAAAATTCTCTCGGACTATAATTGCGACCTGTACATTGATTACAAGAATTGATGGACTGGCAGACTGATGGACATGGCTGAATTGATTCAAACAGAGACACTACTCGAGCGGTGTAATAAACGATGTGTTCTTCTTTCTTCCTTTTGTGCCTTACAAACAAATGCACAAAGACAAATACAACAAAGCCATGGGTATAATAAATAATTCCTTTTGGTAGGTCAGGTATTTTGTCCAATAAAACTTACCAGTTTCACTTTTTCACTTTATTTCACTGAGAGCGCGCGGCTCACTCTTTCGAGACCAAAACAGAAATAAAAACTGAAAAATAACGGCATATTTCCAATACATACATGTTTTCATAAATACATACAGGTCGGGATGTAAAAGTTGGTACAATTGTACAATTAGGACATTTAAAATACAATGGTACTCCCTTGACATATTTGGTATGTTAGTTAATTAGTCTACTAATTATTGTTCCATGCCAAAAAAGCTCTAAAATTAAAATTTTTTAAAATTTAAACAACAAACATTTAAACAAATAGAAGATGTGCATTGGTGAATGCACATAATTTGTTTATAATATAAATCTAACTTAATAATCAACAAAACATTTTTTACCAAACATTTACATTTAGGAAGTTATGTTATGTCTATGCGATTTTGGGGCTTCAGCACATTGTCAATTATGTAAAGTATGTAAGAAACTCCCTTTATGTTAAAATTAGTTAGTACAATAATGCCCGAAAAAGTACACTTCTAGATGGTACAAATCCGAGGTTATCATTTTTCATATCTAGGTTGTCTACTTTGGTAATAAGATTTAATTCCGTCAAATCAAGAACTGCGTCAGATCGAAAAATATGATCGGCGGCGTGGTTGAAGCCGATATGAGCCGATGAAATCGGCGGCGTGGATGAAGTCGATTTGAGCCTATGATATACCAGTTCAAATCAAATATTGATTACAGACCAAAAAATACAAACGAAAAAACTAAAATAATTGTAACAAAAAACATGATCAAATATAAAGTCAAAATGGGTTTCAGGCACCGGTATAGGATTTATAAAACATATAATTTTGCCTAGGATAGAGACAATTGTGTGGGAGGTACTAGAAGGGGCGTGACTAAAGCATACATATTTCTTTAATTTTGATGTGATTATAAAAACATAGTCAAATATGAAAATGCAACTGATTTTGACTACCCGATGGTATGTTTCGCAGGAGGTGAAACACTTACTTCCTAGGCTGATGAGGAAGAAGCACAAGTGTTTGTTAGGAAATAAAAATTTAAGTTCGGTACAAATTAATGGAAACCAATTTTAATTACAGCAACAGCAAAATACCACCAGCTTTTCGAGTTTTCGTTTAACGATCGTATAACCACTAACCAGATATTGAGAAAATTCGGAAAAACCTTTTTATTTTTCGTCTCTACGCAGTCAGAGTGTTAGTTTGAAAGTGTTTACTCGGAAATGTATACTCCGAATTTCATGATTCCAAATTGCCGTAGTATTTGGTTGGTACAATTTGTATCCCCTTTTCCATTTTACTCCCTAAACGTACGAATTTCTACCAAGCAAAAACGGCGTTAAGTTCGACCTGCCAAAATTTTATATACCTTCCACCATGGATTGCATTCCACAGAGGCTGTAGATTTTCGTACAAGTGCAGTAATATTACAGGAAAATATAATTTTTTAATATAAACAAACCAAAACAAATACAAATATTGAAAAAAAAAATTATAAATAAATATAATATTTTTATTATTTTGAGCCACGCTTATAATGCAAGGCTACCAGGGCCGTGCGCAAGGGGGGGGGGGGGGGGGGTTTTGGGGGTTCAATCCCCCCCCCAGAGAGGTTTCGAACATATACTTTTTAAAACCTTCTAGACTTTCTGAAGCAAAAAAATATAGAAATTTTTAAGGTCTTTTTAAAATAACTCGTCTGAAATGATAATTTTGCTGTAAAATCGTGAAAACACGAAAATTACATAAAAAATCGTGGACACTTTCTTGAATTTCGGACAATGGTTATGAAAAATACAAACAAACTAAACGAATTGTGCCAATTTCAAGATTGTGTAGTGCTAATTTCGCTAATGAACACCAAATTGTTCGGAAAATTTTCATTTTTATTAACCGATACCACTTCTTGACATTCGACTAGAGCCATATCTTATGAACTTTTAAACTCTAAAATACCAATTATTTGGTTTTTTTGGAATTAAAATTTCTAGTTTTTCCTTCCTGCATTTCATCAAATACAAAAAAAATGTATTTGTTATTCGAATTTATACATATTTAAGGTTATAAAAATGAAGAAACATTTCCAAATATTTTTTATTTAATCGGAGTAAACATCCTGTTACTCATGTCCTATATAAATTAAAAACCCCAAAACTCTTTAGACCCATACTTTGTCAAAAAGCATATCCTTTTTTTGCATATCGCCTTTTTTGGTTTATCGCCGTGGAATTTGATCGTTTTTTGTGTAATATTTCTTCAAAATATATATCGACGGCTTATGTTCAAAAGTGGCTATGAACCATTTTCTCGAAAATGAGTTTTTGATGCCAAGCTATTCTCAGACTTGGATGTCATCTGTCATATAAATTTGGAAAAGATTTTTTGCTAAAGCCATTTTTTTAATTTTCTGATTTGGCTATCCCCTCGCACGTACGTTTATGAGTGCATAAGTGACTATGAAGATAAAATAGAAATAAAATAGTTCAACAATGGAACAGCATACAATATAATTCGCTACAACGATTTTGTTTAAAACATTTTCTAGATTTAGGGCATATCGTACTATCAAGTTCCATCATTTCGCGTTAATAGCATTTTGATTCCCCAGTTATCAGGCTAAAATAGGAAAAATGGTGGCTGTAAAGTCAAAAATTGTGAAAAGTATATTTAGAAAAACCGGCGTAACTTTTTATTATATTGAGAATACCAAAATATTTCTTTGGCATGTGATTGCTGACTCATGGGGAATATTTGTGTATGAAATATGAACGATGAATAATTTCTCATTAAATTAAGTAGAAAATCAGTTTTTTCGCTCTCCTGAAAAGTTATGGTTTTGTTCATAGCCACTTATGAATATAAGCCCTCGATATGTATGTATGTAAATTCAAGCAACTATTTAAAAAAAGTTCTACACATAGAGAACAAGTCTGTTAATAAAAGCAGCGATTGTCTTCTGCCTATCAGCAGACACTTTTATGCTATTACAGCTGTTTTTTTGGCATGACAGCATTCTTACATAACCATTCACACTGCTAAAGAGTGTACAGTCTGCTAAAATTGGCTGTTGTTAATTAAAATATAAAAATAGATAAGCGTTCATAAGCGAGTTTAGCTCGAATGTTCTTTTATATTAGCTTGAGACAATATGCGTATCATATAATTGCTAAAAACAGCAAACAGCTGTTTACCATCTCAGCAGATACAAATCTGCTGTATCTATTTTAACATCAGAAAATCTGCTCTTTCAGTAGACTTTCTGCTTTCTTTACTGACATATTCCTTTGAGTGTACTGATAGATGGATTACTGAAATGCAATTTTGCCGACAATGTCAGTCGGACGAATGTATCAAAATATTTCTCGAAGATCCTGGCAATAAAATATGAGTGGTTTCCAAACGCTCCAGAAAGAAATTCCTAAAAAGTTGGAAAATTAACTAAGTATGAGTAAAGATTCCTTCTTTCAAAGCCATAGTAAATAGTTCATTTACTAGAAAAAGTGTAGTAGATTTACTTAAAAACATTTCTTTGGATCTGAAAAAAATTCTTACAATTGAGTAAATTCAAACTTATGTGGAAGAATATTTTCAAGTTGTTAAGTGAGAAAAGAAATGTGAAATTTTATGTATGGAAAAAATTCCATTTAGGAAATTTTAACTTAAAAATGAGTTTTTTCCTAAAATGAAGTTAAAATGTTTACTGAAATTTATGCCGAGTTCTTCATACATTTAATTATTAATGAACTTATAAAAAACATTTGAAATTGTTTAAAAATTCTTGAATATTAATCTAAGAAGCAATTCTCGTTTGTTTGCAGAGACTTATTTCTTAAATACTTTATGAATTATTATAAACAACGACTGCGAAGGCGCCTATCTTGCCTTGCCTTATGGCAGAGGTATCATGAAACTTTTGAGAAATATTTCATGTTGTCATTTTTTGTATCAGTTTTGCATACTCTGAAGCAAAACTATTTGTTTGATTTTTTAGTTAAATTGAATTTATTTTAATTTCACCTTTTTTCCTTGTATAAAATAATATTTCTCTCAGTTTAAGTAAAAATTTACTCGTTTGAGGAAAAAATCGGCAAAATTGTTCTCAGTTTGAGTAAATATTTACATGATTTGAGTAAACATTTACTTATTTAGGAAATTTTCAGCAAAATTTTACTAAGATTTAGTAAAAATTTACATAGTTTTAGGATAATTTTGCTTAAATTTAGTAAAAAAATTTACTTGGTTTTAGGATTAGATTTAGCAAATTTCAGCAAAATTCTACTTATATTTAGTAAAAATGTACTTGGTTTCCTAAATTTTAGTTAATTTTAACTCATTATAGGGTTAACTTTTTTATGAGTGTAGATGAAAACTCCCCCCCCAGGGGAAAATCCTGCGCACGGGCCTGAAGGCTACAAATACGTTTACACTATATGTATCAAAATAATACTTCAAGTCAATTCAAAAAATAAATATTCTTATATTTATATTTTCAAAAAATCTTAACTACTATAAATATTGGTAGATAGTGTGTGCTACAGTTGGTTGTATTTCCATTCTATTTTAATTCCAAAATTAAAAATTTTGAAATTTTGATTGGTTTTTATTCCATTTTTCCTATTTACCCCATTATGAGTATGAATTTCTAAAATATCTTTATTTTGCGTGTCTACGCAATTAGAGGGATGTACACACCGAATTTCATCATTCTAGCTGTAGTCGTTTAGTTGGTACTATTTTTATCCCTCTGTACCCATTGTACCTCTTGAAAGTGCTAATTATGTCGCTACCTCTGGGGTTCCTCAGGGTAGTATTCTAGGTCCACTTCTTTTCACCTTATTCATTAATGATATATGGTCATGTTTCCAATTCTGCAATTATCTCCTATATGCCGATGACATTAAATTGTTCGCAGGGATTTCTAGTCTTCAGGATTCCATGTCTCTTCAGTGTGACATTGATCGTGTTTTGACTTGGTGTGAAGTGAATGTGTTGCCGCTGAATGTTGCGAAATGTTCTCACCTTCCTTTTGGAAGGCGCGTAAAAATGACAAAACTTTATGTTAATCACATAAACCGTATTGAACGACTACAAAGAAATTTATTAATTTTGCTTTGTTTTCTATTAACTTCAATGATCCTAGGCCTTCTTATGAATCCAGGTGTTTACTCATACATTTGGATACATTAGCAAATCGGCGCTCCAAAATGTCTGTGTTATTTATTTTCAAATTAATTTCTGGAAAAATAGACTGTCCTTTATTGCTTTGTCGTATTGGCTTCAATATCTCTGCTAGGGATTTGTGCATAGATGTAATTATGCTCTTAATGAACCTATTTTACGTGCTCTAAAAGAATGTAATAATATTAATATCAAATTCGATTTAGATTTTTCATTTTCGCTGTCAAATTTTAATGAAATACTAGATTTATTTTACTCTTAGATTTAAGCTAGTCTGTAAGGATCATAATGTCCATAGACTAAACTAAATAAATAAATTATCTTTTTATCGATTACTCCATACACCTTCGACCACTGTGCGCTGTTATTGTTGCTTTGTCAAGTAACAACATGTTTTAAGTCATGCCCCTCGTGTTGTCATCGTTTTCGTTTTGCTTTGTCGATCTTTTACTTTTCATAGATTTATTTCTATTTACTCATGTTCGATATCATTTTCATACCCTCCACCTCCAGGATGGGGGTATATTCACTTTTTCATTCCGTTTGTAACACCTTGAAATATTCATCGGAGACCCCACAAAGTATATACACTCACTAGAAAAAGTCTGCGTACAAGTAGAGAAACCAAAGAAAGATACAAAAACAACATACCAAACCTGGGTTTTAGATTATGAATTAAGTTTTTATTTAAAAATTAAAGTACAACAATTTCTAGTGCAATAAAATTGAAAAAGAAACCAAAAAACTAAACCCGCAACAATTCAAAAACTAGGTTTTAAAGTAAAAAAACGTTAGAAATAGTCTGCGTACAAAATGTATATTCAGTATAGAGATGCAAGGAACTGCATATTTTTTTAACTTTAGTAGCTAGTAGGGTAGCCTTTTCTTTGGAGAACCTCTGCTAATCGTTTCGGCATGGATTGGACAAGTTTTGAGGTTTCCTCTGATGTTATTTTTTCCCATTCCTGCTGCAATACTTCTTTCAGCATACTTTTTGATGAAATGGAGTGCTGCCGTATCTTTCTTTCCAGTAAGTCCCAAAGATGCTCGATGGGGTTCAGATCAGGGGACTGGGGAGGTGTTCGTAACTGGTGTGGAACGTTATATAGCAACCAGAGCTTCACAATGTCGGCTGTATGCTTCGGGTCGTTATCTTGCTGAAATAAATAGTGACCCTGAAGTCCCAATTTCACTGCACTCTGTTTCAAGTTAGCTTTCAAAATGTCAAGGTAACCTCGTTTGTCCATAGTTGACTCAATGAACTGCATTTTTCCTACTCCATTAGCTGCCATACACCCCCACAACATAACTCCACCTCCTCCATGTTTAACTGTGCCCGATAAATTTTCTTTACTAAGTGCAGTACCTGGTTTTCTCCACACCATTTGACGTCCTTTTATTCCAAATATACAAAATTTGCTCTCATCAGAGAATATAACTTTTTTTCCAGAACTCTGGTGGCTTATTTATGTGGTCTTTTGCAAATTTAATTCGTTTCTGTCGGTTTTGTATTGAAATAAAAGGTTTTTTACGTGCAACTCGGCCGCGATAACACGCCTTTTCAATGATTTTCCGAACAGAGTCATCGCAAATTGATTTCTTAAATTGTTCCTTAACATTTGCAGCCACTTTAGATGCAGGAATTCTCAGGTTCTGTTGTACAAACTGAACTACATAACGTCTTTCTCTTTTGGTCAATATGGAAGGGCGGCCAGAGCGAGGTTTGGATAAGAAATTTCCTGTTTCCTTATAAGTATTTACTACTCTTTGAACAGAAGAATGTGTCCTTTCGACTATTGCACCAATTTCTCTCTTGTTTCCACAAATATACAATAATTTTCCTTTCAGCGGCGTTAATTTCTTTCCCTTTTCGATTCATTGCAAATAAATTTTTTAAAATATTGGAAATTATTGTTTGGTCAGTTTGACAAAAGAATACAATTGAAAATAGTAAAAATTTGAAGTTTAAAGTGAAATAAAAACCATGGATACCGCTATCTAATTTTTGTACGCAGACTTTTTCTTTGTTAATTATGGGACTTTTTTAAATGTCATCTATATATAGGAGTGTTTTTATTTACTTTGCGTGTTTTTTTGCATCTTAACCATTTTTATATATTTGACTTATGTATTAAGCAACCAACAATTTAAAGATTTTAACTATTTTTGGGCAAAATAACCATTCTTACTTTATATATAAGTATGTACGCAGACTTTTTCTACTGAGTGTATATTCTGGGTCGTGGTAAAATTCTAAGACGATATATGCCCGTCTGTCTGTTGAAAGCACGATAGCGGCTGAACGAAATGAGGTAGGAGGTTCACATTTTTCCGAAATGTGTCTTATGGTTGTAGATCGGCTGGGATTGAAAGTGGGCGAAATCGGGCCAGAGGGAAAAAATTTTCCCTCACAAGGACTGATAATACCCCTAATATTTAGAGTATTTCAGCCTGTTTTTTTTGAACATATTAGCTTGTATTTACTTGATATTTGCAATGCGCATTCCCTTTATAGCATAAAAGGGCACCATAGAGTGATTTTTATTTGTAGGGGCTGAAATGGGACAAAAAAGGGATACAAATGGTACCTATCAAACGACAACAGATAGAAACACGAAATTTGGCGTGTACATTCCTCTAATAGGGTAGATACATAATATAAAAGTATTTTTTCTAAATTCGTACATTTAAGGGGTTAAATGGGGATAGAGGGATAAAAATAGTAGCAACCTAACGACTGCACCTAGAATAATGAAACTCGGTGTATACATTACTCTGATTGCGTAAACACTTAAAATAAAAGAACTTTCCAAAATTCGTAGTTTTTGGGGTTCAAATGGAAAAAGGGGATAAAAATAGTACCTACCAAATGACGGCAGCTAAAATCGTAAAATTCGGAGTATACTTTCCTCTGACTGCGTAGACCCGAAAAATAAAACGTTTTCTCCAAATTCGTACTTTCAAGGGATACAACGGCTACAGGGGATAAAAATAGTACCAACTAAACGAATACAGCTAGAATGATGAAATTCGGTGTGTACATCCCTCTTATTATGTAGATACGTAAAATAAACAGAGTTTAGATAGTCGTACTCTTGAGGGGGCAAAATTGGAAAAAGGGTACCAACAAAATGGCCGCTGATAGAATCATGGAATTCGGTGTATACATTCCTCTGACTGCATAGCCACGTAAAATATTTTTTACAAATTCGTACTTTATTTTGTTGCTTTTACGATAAAAAAATTTTAGAATCATGAAGTTGTCTTATACTGCGTACGTGAGAGATAAGGTATTTTCAAAATTTATAGTAGCTGAAAATACGCTCTCTATCCCCCAATATTTAGGGTATTTATGATTGCTCCCTTATATTTACTTTATGAATTGAAATATTATTTCCTTTATAAAGAGTGATTTTTTTGAGGTTAGGATTTTCATGCATTAGTATTTGACAGATCACGTGGGATTTCAGACATGGTGTCAAAGAGAAAGATGCTCAGTATGCTTTGACATTTCATCATGAATCGTCTTACAAACGAACAACGCTTGCAAATTATTGAATTTTATTATCAAAATGCGTGCTCTGTTAAGAAAGTTCATTGCGCGCTTCCATTTTATGGTCAGTTTAATCGACCCACTGAAGCGGCTATTCGGGCTATTGTGACTAAATTTCGCACCAAATTTACATTGTTGGACATTAAACCACCAACACGCTTACGTAGAGTGCGAACTGAAGAAAATATCGCAGCTGTATCGGCCAGTGTTAATGATGACCACAAATTTTCGATTCGTCGCCGTTCGCACCAATTGGGTCTCTGTTACTCAAAAACGTGGAAATGCCAAAATTGGACTAAGCGGATGGACGACCTAAGACGCAGCCGCGGTCAACATTTAAATGAAATTATCTTCAAAAAGTAAATGTCATGGACCAATCTAACGTTTCAAATAAAGAACCGATGAGATTTTGCAAATTTTATGCGTTTTTTTTTAAAAAAAAGTTATCAAGCTCTTAAAAAATCACCCTTTATATATATACATAGTATACAAATATTGGTAGCCTTGGCTTATTAATTAAATTTCTGATTTTCATACAGTTAAAATTTGTTGCGGACATTCCACTTGTAGCTTGGAAGCACCACAAAGAAAATAAAAGTTTTAGCGGGCGAAAATGGATATGGGACAAAAATGGATAAAATATGGTACCAATGATACGACAACAGCTAGAATCATGAAATTCGGTGTGTACGTCCCAATAGACACGTAAAATAGAGAGATTTTTCGAAATTCGTACTTTTAAGGGATATAATTAAAAAGAGGGATATGGGGCTTACCAAACTGCTGAAGTTGAAATCATGAAATTCTGACTATGAAGACTCGAAAAAAGGTTTTTTGAAATTTGTACATTTGGTCGGGGAATGGGGCGAATCTGGGGATATGGGGAATGGGGATATCTTAAAAATTTATACTTATCTTATCACTTTGTTTGTATCTGAAAATGCTTCTCTCTAATGGCGACTGAGAATCGCCTAATATTTAGGCATGTTCACTTTCACAATTACAGCATTTTATTTATATATAGTAGTCGATTTTTAACAGTGCGCAAAGGTATACATTATAGTTTGAAATAGTAAACAATTATAGTAAAAGTGCATAAAAATATCACAATTTTCGTAATATGGTACTGTGCTTCTATGTAAAGTCTTTAATCTGCCGGTAATACTGTGGAATGCACTCCGTGGTGGAGGGTATATAAGATTCGGCACGGCCGAACTTAACGCCTTTTTACTTGTTCACACTAAGATTATTATTCTTTGTTGTGATCTTCTGCTCATCTACCTATTAAAAAAGGGATTACAGTGTAATCTTCACACCGCTTTGAAATATTACCTTGGTTTGTATTTAAGATTTAAAGTTTGTGGTAAATATGTTATCACTCAAATTCCTTTTCACCCCACGCCCCAACCTCTAAGCAAAAAAATCCTTGCCAAAAACAAATAATAAAGGACCTTCTTTGTCATCCACAAAAAAAAAAACGTTGTACGGACGACAGTGTTAAATGCAAATGGCATTTTTTCGCCCTGAATATCCATTTTGCCCGTTCTTTTGCTACTTCGTTATAACTTCCTTTCTCTTAACGTAGCGGGGTTTTTTCGGGGATACTTTTAAAAAATATTTGTTCTTGCTTTCCTCATATAGATTTATGCATTTTACTGCTTATCGACATGAAAAACAGCCATTTTCCCATTGGTTTTTGTTACATTTTCACTTCCATTCGAGCGTTTGTGCTTTTTTTCTGCAAACCTTCTTCTTCGTTGCAAGCAATTTTCAAGCAGTCACTTCATGTGTCGCCTGTTATCATGCCACTTACTTGGCCATGTTTTCCTTCTCTCGTCTCGTTTTCCTCTTGAAAATTACCACAGAAAGACGCCAAATCAGCAATAGCGCCAAATTGATTTTAAATTGCACATTTTTTGTGTTGGCTCCGGCTCTGGCCCTGGTCGATGCCAATGTTGATTTCATTTCATTGCTTTTCTTGTTTTTTTTCTTCTTCTTCTGTCCCATTCCCATGGATGTCATATCATTACGACTGGTTTCTGTCATAGTGGGTTTTTTTCGGCGGCACTTTCGGTAATGCAGTCGATTGGTTTGGCTGGCGGTTGCTAAATTAGGCATATTTTATGCACATCTCGTTCAAATGGCATGCCAGCTTGCCAAACCACTCCGTTCGTCTCTCTGCCTCTCCTGGTTTCCCCACGACAGTCTGTTGATAATCATCGTCATCATCATCATCACCATCATTTTTGTTGTTTGGCTGTCTGTCTGTTCGGTTGCAATTTTGCTGCAGTAATTTTTGATTAATTGCTTAGAAAAAAATTTTCATGGTTGATTGGAAATCATCGATAATTTTGTGTGCAAAATTCCCCTCAGGCAGCGATGGGAAATGAATGAATTGCTGGCTACAGTTGTAAATTAAACAAACGGATGTTGCCGGAAACTGTTTTCTAAACACACACATACACACAGCCAGACACACACAAAAGAATTGAGTTACCAACTACGTGACAGTCTGTCCAGAATCGCAGTGGGGAATTTAAAAACGGAGTTTCATCATTTCGATTAGTTCTGCAACATTTTTGGTGCGTTTTTTGAAAGTATTTCAAGAGATTTATTAAGTAAATGAATGGTATGATTTGAAATTGTCGTAGTAGATGTAGATTTGTCAGAATTCAAAGTGAATCAAGATACCAACTTCAATACCAAACTTAAGTGTAAGTACCACTAGAAACATTCATTCAAGAGTGTTCATCCAACTTGAATAATATTACACTTTTTAGTACTCAAAAAATCATGTTTTTGGTATTCATTGGATTCAAATGTTGACAAATTAAGATTTTTATATAAAGGTGTGTTCGTTCAATCGTCCGTAATTCTGAAATACTAGACCGATTTTAATGAAATGTACCTTGCTTTGATGGCAAATTATTTAAATTATAAAATACTCAAGTGTTAGGCTACCCTACATTCGATTGTTTGATCGTTTTTATCATTTTACTTTTTTGTGAAGTTTTAAAGTCGTCTTTTTATACGTGAAACAATCTTGTTCCTAAGATTGTAAAGTTTCATGAAAGGAAACAGCTCGAAGGTTTTATAAAATACTTTTCACTCTTTATTTAGAAGGCACCGTCGCTTATAACTACAAATGCTCGCTTCTATTGTTCGATGTGAATTGATTTTCCAGAGCAACTGCCTTTTATACACAAATTTAGATAGAAATAATCAAGTAGCTTACAATATTGAACAAGTAGAGTAAATATCAACATGTGGCATAATGAATATTAACAGAATGTATGAATGTAAATATCAACAAGTGGTTTGAAATTATACATTCATACATGTGTGTCGAATAAAATAGTAACAGAACTAATAATTTGTTTCATACTCCCCCTCTGATGCTGAAGGCGGCCCGACGAGGCATCATCCTTATATTGTAATTTTTAGAACGTCCTCTTCGTTTTATCTTGCATATAGATTGGAACGGTTCTTCATTCGCCGTACATTCTGGGCTTACTCGTGGGGTCTCGTGAGGAATCACATCCGACGTTGAACCTTGCTTCTCAATGATAAGATATGGCCCGCCTCGTGGAGGTATGAACTTAGGCATGATTCCTTTATTACTATTACTAAGCGTTGTCGAGGCTTTTGTCCTGACTTCAAATGCTGGTTGATGGTTGGTTATTAAATTTGTAAGGACTCCTTCTGTACAAACTTCTACACCTACAATTGTGAGAGCATCATACTCTGCTTTCGAACGAAGTCCATTTATGCTTTCAACGGGATATTCATGTGCACCCTCCTCCCTGGAGGAGAACTTCCCCAAGAGCATATTCACTCTCACCTGTTTTCAAAATAAATGGGTCATCATCCTCTGCTTCTTTTAATATTGGATTTAATTCTTCTTATTGGTCCTTATTAGGCATAATACCATCATAATCCTCTAAAATATGAATTTCCATAGAATATAATAGTACGAGCAGACGGTTTTGTTCTTCAGGTATTTCATATTCATTGGCTTCTTGAAAATACATCTCGGCTTCACTACATACTTGTAAATAAATCTTCTAATGTTAATTAAAGATTATGTTAATTTGAACTTCTTCGGATACTTGAGTTTTAAGCCGGGAGAATTGTAACAATTTTTTGCATACAAAACTGTCTATTGGTTCAAACATGTGCTGGTTTCTCTCCACGATGTTAGCAAATATTCTCCAGTCGGAAATAGGGGGAGCGAATGTAGTTTTATTAATGGCTTTCACTTCCTCAAAAGTACGTATAGTACTTTTTACCCCAATCCACCAGTTAGCCGCGTATTCTTCGAGTAGCAAAGGCATTACACGTAAAACATCTTCATCCGTAATTTTCTCCACATCTTTGAATACGGTGATGGCAGTTAGAAATTCCTCATCCTTTTTTCGACTGCGTGAGTTTGAAAACGGTGAAATAATAACCTCTACTTTTTATGATTTTTTTTTCTTTTGTAAAGCAACCAAAATTTAGGTGAAAAATCATCAAAAAGATAATTTCTTCATTACGGAAAATACTCTAATACGTTTGTAGGTCGTTTGTTCCAAACAAACTTCTTTTGGTACATACATTTCGTTTCTGCAAAATTCATTTTTTCTCCGCGTGTAGTCGAGCGTCTTCAGATGGAAGGATATGTCATTAATATGAGAGCTCCAAAATGATAATGCCGACTTACGATCGCAGTATGGCTGTCATCTTAGAATGGTTTGCAGACATTTTCGAAACTAAACTAATAGTGCTTTGGAAATGGATAAATTACCCTTCCAAGAGGCGGTCCTTAAATGATTATATAAACGTTTTACCAGCGCAAATTAAATTCTTATAGAAAAGATTAGATATGAATACCTTAAGAAAAATCACAGAGTAAATTCAAATCCAAAGAGAAAAATAAATTTGGTTGTGCTGCACATCTAATAATTTGTCCATTTTTAAGAGACTGTTCCTAGACCCCTGCCTCTATCTGAAAGTTCAATTCGCAACATGTAGTTGAATGTAATAATAGCTTAAATAAAATATATAAGCGGAACTATATTTCCAAAATGAGAGTTGTACTCTAAATTATAAATTTTAGTCAAAATTAAATTTTAGTACAAAAAATTAAAAATAATATTATCCAAAACAAGTAAAAACGGCCAGGCCGAACTTTGTATACCCTCCACCATGGATTGCATTCCACAGAAGCTGTCCATTTTCATAGAAATGTAGTAACATTACATTCGTTTGTATTTTTTGGTGTGTAATCAATATTTGATTTAAACTGGGATATTGTCCTGGCTCAAAACCATTTTGCATTTTGCACTTGGCTGCAGACTACCACGATCATGATTTCGACCATGTCAAAAGTATTTTAAAGTGGCTTCGCAGCGACTTTTCAACATCAAACCCGGCCTCTATAAGGAGATGATTCTCACAAACGAACGAGAAGCACAACTCACTTGCCAAATTTGCGTTTAAAAAATCGAACCAAGTAATAAAGTACACATGTCATCTTACAAGCATCTCATTGAGTTGCATATGTAAGTATGGGTATATGCAGGTATAATTACCCAGCAATACTTCTGCCGTGCCAACGCTCATTTGTTTTTTTAATGTTAAATTCGTTACAAATATTGCCAACACAAATAAAAATATTGAAAATATAATTTAATAAATAATTATGAAATTTTAATTATTTTATAACAAATGTCTATAGTTGGCAACGTATTTATGAGTATTTTGTTTACAATCAACAATCATATGGTTTGGTTTCTTCATCAACCAATAATGAAAATACGTGATCTTTACAACGAATGACTGGAGATAAAACACCAAAAGGGGACAGATGTGGTCCAATTTTTGAAAAGTCGAGCAGAAAGTTTGTGTGGAGACCGTTTAAATACTACTGATATCGAGAAAATTAGATTGCTTGTTAGTAAATTTCAAACAAAGTGGATCAAGTCAGGCCGCTCTAAATATAGACTTGAAAGTACATATTGGTGTTGGTTCGAGACAGATGTTTTTTCAAGTGTCCCAGAATTATGTCTGTTATGTTATCAGTTGGGTTTCCTTAAGAATTTGGTAATAAATATTTTTATACACTCCACGAGAGTATTATGTCTTTGTGCATTTGTTTGTAACACCCAAAAGGAAGAGAGATAGACCCATTGTTAATTATACCGATCGACTTAGAATCACTTTTTGAATCGATTTAGCAATGTCCGTCCGTCTGTCTGTCTGTCTGTCCGTCCATCTATTCTTGTAATCACGATACAGGTCGCAATTGCAGACAGAACCAAATGAAACTTTGCACAACGAAGTTTTACGGGATAAGAACGAACGCTATTTAATTTGAAAAAAATCGGTTCAGATTTATATATAGCTCCCATACAAATGTCGCTCCCTATTTGACTTTTTCCGCTCTAGAAACCACATATTGTATCAGATTGTCTTCAGATTTGGCAAAACATCTTATATTTCAACTAGAAACACCTGTGGTAAAAATGGGGCAGATCGGTTCAGATTTATATATAGCTCCTATACAAATTTCGCTCCCGATTTTACTTTTTCCGCTCTAGAAACCACATATTATATCAGATTGTCTTCAAATTTGCCAAACCATCCTATATTTCAACTAGAAACACCTGTGGTAAAAATGGGGCAGATCGGTTCAGATTTATATATAGCTCGCAGACAATTTTCGCTCCCGATTTGACTTTTTTCGCTCTAGAAACCATATATTTTAACATATCCTTTTCAAATTAGGCGAAATATATTATATTTGTCCTAGAAATACCTATAGTGCAAATGGGTCAGATCGGTTCAGATTTATATATACCTCCCATACAAATTTCGCTCCCGATTTTACTTTTTCCGCCCCAGAAACCACGAATTTTCACCGAATTTCTTCAAAGTGAGCATAACACCTTATATTTGAACTGGAAGAACTTATTGTGAAAGTTAGTCACATTTTTCCATGTTTGGATATAGCCCCGATACAATATTCTTATCGATTTGACAAATCGAACCAGGTCGTATTAGCCTATGATTAGGAAACATACAAAAATTCTTCCCGTTTTCACTTTTTTACCGAGTTGGACTGTATTCGGTTGGAAAGTGGAGTGTATATAGTCGGCCCCGCCCGACTTTAGCCTTTCCTTACTTGTTTATATTAGGAACCAAGTACAAGCGGTGGTCCAGGTAGGCCAAGCGTATCGTATGAGGATTCTTCTAATAGAACAAAAAGGAGGAGAGTGGAATAGTTAATGACGTCAACTCCTGTTGATTTACTAAAAAAAGGTTTCTTATGAAAATTGTAGTTTTTTATCATTTATCAATATAATAATCTGTAAAATTATATCCCTACGGATAAAAAAATTTATCGATTTAATAATTTCTGCAAATTTTGACAGCCGTAATGTAACTCCTTGTATTTTGGCCACGCTTTGTATGAAAGGGCAACACGGTGTGCCGCCGTTTGGTTGGTACAATTTGTATCCTTTTTTCATTTTACCCCCTAAAAGTACGAATTTCGAAAAGATCCTTTATTTTACGTATCTACGCAATCAGAATGTATACATCGAATTTCATTATTCTAGGTGCAGTCATTACCATTTGTATCCCTCTATTCCCATTTTACTCCTTAAAAGTTCGAGATTGGAAAAATACTCTTATTTTTTTATTTTTATTTACATAAGTATCTACTTAATTAGAAGAGTGTATACACCGATTTTCGTGTTTCTAGCTGCTGCCTTTGATATGTACCATTTTTATCTCTTTTTTTGCCTCCTACAAATGAGAACCACTTTATGGTGCACGTTTTTGCTATAAGGGGAATGCGCATACCAAATATCCGGCAAACATAAACAGACATATTCAAAAAACATGCTTTGATACTCGAAATATTAGGGGTATTTTCAGTCCTTGTGAGGGAAAATGTTTTCCTCCTGGAACGATTTCGCCCATTTTCAATCCCAACCTATCTACAACTATAAGACACTTTAATGTAAAATGTGGACGTCCTCATTTCGTTTAGATTCTAGCGTGTTTTTAACAGACGGATGGACGGACATGACTAGATCGTCTTAGAATTTTATCACTATCAAGAATATATATAATTTATATGGTCCCAGGTCGATATTTCAAGGTGTTACAAACGGAGTGACAAAGCTAGTATTTTAGCTTTGATTTTATGAATCAGTCAGTATGCCCCAATGCACACAAGAAATATTTGTTTAGGTCTTGGACACATTTTTTATTCTTTGTTGCAAAGTGCAGGTCGCAACCGATTTCACTTTTTCGCTCCAGAAATCTCACCAATTTTCTTGCAATTTAGTACAAGGTGTTATATTCCAACTAGAAACATCTAAAATGCTGAAAGATTGTCACATCGGATCAGTTTTGTGACATAGCTCCCATACAAAAGTCGCTCCCGCTTTTACTTTTTCTGTTCTAGGAATCACATTTTCGTCAAGCTAGGGCCAACACATTATATTTCAACTAGAAACTTCTATGGTGGAAGTGGGCCACATCAGTTTAAATTGGTATAAAGCTCACATGTAAACATTCCTCCCAATTTGCTTTTTAATGCTCTAGAAACCGTACATTGCAACATAGTATGATCGGATGCATACCAATTTAATGTGAAGAGAATCACATCGGTCAATATTTTGATATGGAGCCGATTTGTCTACTTTCCCCCTACATCTTACAAAGTTCATATTTTTCAAATTTGACACAGTGTGTGTGTTACATATTCGATGTCATTTTTAGTCATCCAGGTTTGGTAATAAAATCTTGTAAAGATATTAATTTTTTTCACTTTTGCTATCAAAAGAGAACAGCAGCTTTTATTAATATTCAAGTATTATCTGAGCACACTGGAGTATTTTTATAAGTTCATTAATATCTGAAAGAATAAAGAACTTGACATAAACTTAAATACTCACATTAACTTGATTTGAAGGAATAAACACATTTTAAGTTAAAATTTTCTAACGTTTCCCTTCAAGAGTTTGCTTCATTATTTCCTTAACTCAATTGTAAGATTTTTTTACTAGATCCAAAGAAATATTTTTAAGTAAATTTACTACCCTATTTCTAGTAAATGAACTGACATTAACTACTTACTTTATTTTACTTATCTCAAAGAAATTGTTACCTCCTGGTAAATTAGCATCTTTTATGTATTCCATACTTCGTATCGCTTCTACCCCAGCTCCAAAGAGGGCAATATAAATATGCAAAGCCACATTGGACAGAGATCTACAACTTCTTCCAGCATTTTAATTAGAAACTTTGTTTACAAGCCGGAGATATACATGCCCTTGCTGAAATGATGGTCTTGATCGGAATAAAGTAGTTTTTTCTCCCAAAGTTATTTCGGATAAATCATCTAGTAAAAGTTGGTTTAAGCAGACATCCATGAATGCTGTAAGATCCGAAGAGAAAGCGTTCAGGAACCAGCCAAAAACCATATGAGCCATGGTACTTAGACGTGAAAAGTATATGTACGAACAAACATCTAGCTGATATATGTCTTTCTTCTGCCAGGGGAAGTGAGAACTTTAATCATTTGTAACTGGCAACAAAACTATTGGCTGAAATGTTTGCAAGGAATTCATCCCTGCCGGAAAGCAATCAACCACTTCCCGTTATCGAAAATGTAGCTGGTTCCATACCTTTGATATTATTTAGAACAAGTGGAGTTAAAGGAGTTATTGCAAACCTCAACGTAATAAATACCCGACCTCCCTCAGCGATCGCACTATACGAGGTGTTGTAGATGAGATCACATGCGACGAACATACTTTCATACTTCCATTGACAACCTATTGGATCAGACTTTGAATCCAATCTAGTCATTCGCAGATAATATTAACCTAACTATTAACCATACTCGTAATCATACCATCATAATGGAACAAGTCTTCAAGAAATTGAGATCAAAAGGCAATTGGTGGATGAGGCATTTTCTGGTGAAATGGGGTCGATTTTAATTCACGATCCAGTGTTCCTTGTTTTCTCACAAGCGATTCACTGAACCAATGGTGTTGTCGATTTCTATGAACGGTGTAGATATTGAGCACTCGGACGGTATTGAAGTTCTAGACATGAAGATTAGTGTGGGATGTATCGGAATTTTAGGAGTTCGATATAGATACATTAGAACCTCCTATTTTGTGAGGTTCGGAAAAATTCATGAGCCAAAAAATGGGGGTGCTTGGGTGGATGTAAGAGGGCGCTCATCGGGGTCAAAGGTGAGGGAATAGGGGCTACATAAAAAGTCCCAAAACTGCCTCAGACTTGTCTCCAGAGACGTCAAATGTAAGACCGACCCTCATTAAATTTCCCTCGCCAACATTTATTTCTAACACACATACCTCCTATTCCTACTCCTTAAGGGGACTTACATACAAAAAATAAATTTATATAAAATTTTCTCCCACCGCCCTTGCAGGCCCAAGGAGGCCGCAAGTGGAGTCAAATGTATAGCCGACTCCCATTGTTTTTTCAACCCCCGCATTTTCTCTGAACATACTTACCTCCTATCTCCAACCCCTCAGGTAGTCCCAATACGATTTTTTTATTTTTATAATTTTTGTTATGACAGTGATGCCCAAAACTGCCCCGGAGTCGCCCCTAGCTTGGTTAAATATAAGACTAACCTCCACTAATTTACTCTCCCCAACATTTTTTCCGAGCATACTTACCCCCTATCCCCACTCCTTAATGGGGCTCCCATACAAAAAATAATTTCTATAAAATTGCTTCCACCGCTGTATCTGTCCCTAGGAAGGCACTAATGGAGTGATATGCATGACCAACCCCCAATATTTTCTTAGAATATACCTACCCTCTATCTGCAACCATAAAGGTGCCCCAATTTTTTTATATTTTTATGAAGGAAAAGGCCAAAACCGCCCCCGAGTCCCTCTCATGTAAGACTGCCCCCATCTCCTCTCCTTAAAGGGGTTCCCATACAAAAACTCCCATGGCTCTAACTGTCCCAAGGAGGCCCCCCTAGTGGAGTGAAATGTATGACCAACCCTCAATATTTTCTAAGAACATACCTGCCTTCCATCTCCAAACTTTTAGGTGGCCATCATACATTTGTTTATTTTTTATATTTTTTACTTTTAAAATTTGCTCCCATAGCACTAACTGCCACAAGAAGGCCCTCTAGTGGAGTGAAATGTACTTCAATATTTTTTCAGCCCCAATATTTTCTCAGAACATACCTGCCCTCCATCTGCAAACTTTTAGGTGACCATTAAACATTTGTCTATTGTTTATATTTATTTTTAAAGACGGCCCAAAACTGACCCGCAGTAACCCCTACAAGGGAGATATGTAAGACTCACCCCCATTAATGTTCCCTCCCCAACAAACTATATACTAGTGAGAATAAGTTTTTTACTGTATTTTACACGTCGGATATTCTAAACATGAGTTTCACCAATAAACTCTTCAAATCTACTGAACATCAGTGAGTTAGATACAATTTAGATGTTGAATTCTCCTTTTAAAAACACTACGTAAAACTTACCTGTTGAAGTACAATCACTTTGGCCAAAAATATTATCAAAAATAAAAACACATTTAATCCAAATCCGATATAAATATCAAATGTATGTATTTAATAAAATAATGAACACCTTTTGCATAATTAAATTTTGAATTAGTCTCAATAATAAGAAGTTGTAAACTGTGGATTCGAGCCATAAGCGATACAACTGCATGGATAACCTGGGGCGAAATAAAAAGTATGACAATAATAAAACTAAGATAACAAATGTAGAGAATATCATGTATTTAGATTTTATTTGAAAGGTGTTTTAAGGTTAAGTTAAGCTATAGTTAAATTTAATTGACAAAAGACTGTGTAAAGAAATGACATTTTTACATGTGAAAGGACATAATCACAAAAGGTTTTCTATCAGAATAGACTGTGTGAAGGACAAGTCACTGGATTTATTTTGAGGGTGTATAGAAATTAAACTTAATAATATCAATAAAAATATTTTGCATATATATGTAGTATTTTTATTAAATGAATTTAAGCAAAGTTGGAATATAATCGAGATTCATCAAGCCAAGCTACTTGGTTGTCATTTTTTTTAATAAAAAGCTAACTATGAAATTAGAAATGCAAAAATTACATTGCGAATTAAAAAAATCTTAAGAAAAATGTAAAGCGAATAACAAACAATCCCACCGACTTTTTTAATTTATATCATTATTATCTGAATTGTTTTGATAACACTATGCAACTAATAAATGTGTACGAGACATAAGATTTTATTTTTGGTATGCATTCAAGTACACTGATCCATAAAATCAATACCAACAATTTTAAATGAATATTTAGTATAATTTAGTCCAATTTCGTTGAAGGTAAATTTCTTTGCTATAATTTGACGATTATAAGCCCGGCCACGTCCATTTATACGTTAGCTTACAGGTAATTATGTGTTGAGAAGTTAAATTCACTTAGAAACAGTCGTATCGGGACAGAATCCAAAAATATTATTAAAAAATAATTATTAAAAATTAGTTTATTACGCCATACGACAATTTAAAAAATGTCATTACACTTGAACCGGATGATATACGTCTGTCGGGTATTAGAATTACAATAAAAAAATTAAAAATAATATTTTTTGGAACAATATACCTCAATGCTCAGAAAAAAATATTGTTTAGGTACCAGGCACAATATTTTTGCTACGTAGCGTATATACACTAGGCTGGGTCGCCGTCCATACAAATGGAAAAACAAGTTCCAATCACCCCACGAAAATAAAGTTTGGATTGTTTAATGATGATATGCAAAATTTCGTTCCTAAAATAAGAATAATAAGCATTTTCTCCCCAATTTTTTTCTGAAGCAATAGACCCTTGATAGCACTTTTAAATAAAAATTTGTATTCTTGTCTTAGGGTAACTTAACGGTCGAAAATGTGAACGTTTTTACTAATTTTTTGTGGATTTTCACAGTGACTACTGAAAATTTTTTCGTATTTGTTGGTAGTATTTTATTAAAAATAAATAGCTGCAGTCAAGAAAATGTTTGAACATGTTGGCTGTGAAAACCGTCACCTGCGTTAAATTATTTAACAAAATTGGAGTCAGTGACGTCATTTTTCGTCCGTTATTAATCATTAAGGCATCATTCGAAAGGTATTGATTTCTCCTATTTAATTGTCATTATTTGTCATTATACTTCTAACAAAATGAGTTTTTAGCTGGCACCTTGAGAACTCGCAAAAAATAATAATACTAATAAAAAATAATTAATAATATAAACGACCAATAATTCTACCAATGAGTTATTCTAAGACAAGAATAAAAATTTTTATTTGAAGTGCTTCCAAGGGTCTATTAACTCAAAAAAAATTGTGCAAAAATGCCACATAAAAAATTACACGGGAAAAACATGATTTTTACAGGTGTTTTCAGGAGCCATCTGTGAGCTAAGGCTTGTTATAGAAGAAACCGTTAGACTGTATTTGGCGAATAAATATAATTTTTTCATATATACTTTTAAAATATCGACCTTTAAACGTAATTTGTTAAGGATTTCTGAATTCACTCACTTTTATAATAGCAAATACGTAACAAATTATAAAAATATATGTGAAAATTAATATTTCTTTGAAAACTACATGTTTCTTTTATAGCTTTCGATTCGCGTGAGATCCCATGAATTTGATGAATATATTGGACTACTTCAAGAGAAAAAAATTAAATCGAATGCGACATTAGTCCATAAAAAATAAATATATTACATTTTTAAATTGTTTATTGTCAATAAAAAAATAATATACATTTTTACAAATCCATAAGAAAATGCCTTTCAAACGTATCTTCGCGCGTCAAAATATAATATAACTATGTCAGAAGTTATGGAGTGGCGTATAAGCCCGAATACCCCTTCTACACAGCATTTCTTACTAATATAAACTTCAGAATTGGACATAAAAATCAGGATACTTTTTTTAATAAAGCAAGTACTACACTGAGAGAATTATCTTCATAATATTTATTATTTTGGAAAATTTGGACAAAAATTGGTTGAAAATTTCATTAAAAAGTCGCCAAAGAATCGCTTCAAAAAATGTATGAAACATATTTCATAAATGAAAAGTGGCATAGAATAGTGTCATGAAACCTTTCACAGAAACTATGAAATGCAATTATTCATTCAATGACTTTTGTCATACAATTTCTTTATTTTTCATAGTATAATTTATGATAACTTTCAAAGATTTTATTTTAATTTTATGAAAAAGTTTCATAAATATTAATTATTAATAATGAAGTTTCCAATATAAACCAAAAACAAGTAAGGAAAGGCGGGCGGGGCCTACTATATAATACCCTACACCACTCCCTGCGTATGTACCTCGCTTTGATTACTAAACCCAGGTATTTCATGGGAGCAATTTTATGTAGTTCATATATATTATGCAGTTACTATAAATTCATCTTTAGTCATATTTAACGAAAATGGTTAATAATATGGTAATTGATCCAATTATCCGAAAGACAAATACAAATTATACAGTAGTAATAGGATGAATCGGACCGACATTTCAAAAGGTTGCTTATAGCAACATTTTGGGCCTCGTCCAAAACATGGGCCTATATATTTCTCATGCACGGTAGGTATTCCTAGTTGAAAAATATCATGATCTGCAAAAATAGATGAAGATCCGATGTAAGATGTAGTTTCTAGAGCTGTAATAGATCAGAATGGGGCACCATTTGGGTTATACCAAAGTATGGGCATATGGGCATCTCCCAAACAAGTAAGGAAAGGCTAAAGACGGACAGACTTTCTATCTCATTACAATTCAATTCGGTAAACAAGTGAAATAGGAAATTGCATCCTGCACATGTATGTGTTTGACAAAAAATGTTAAATCGGAAAGGACATTTGTATGGTGGTATATTGAAACCTGGAACGATGTGACCCCCTTTCACCATGTATGTTTATTGGTGAAATATTATATGTAAAGTTTGGCCAAAATCGGTTAAACATTCCGAAGCAACATTTATGTGAGGACTATATCTAAATCTGAACCGATCTTACCCACTTTCACCATAGGTTTTATAGTTGGATTATAAGATGTTGTGCCAATTTTAAAGAACAACGGGTACAATATGTGAATTTTAGAGCTGAAAAAATCAAATCGGGAGCGACATCTGTATGGGGGCTATATCTACATCTGAACCGATCATACCCACTTTCAGCATAGGTGTTTCTAGATCGATTATAAAATCTTGTGCCAATTTTAAAGAAAATCGGGTACAATATGTGGTTTCTAAAGCGGAAAAAGTGAAATCGGGAGCGACATTTGTATGGGGGCTATATCTAAATCTGAACCGATCATACCCACTTTCAGCATAGGTGTTTCTAAATCGATTATAAAATGTTGTGCCAATTTTAAAGAAAATCGGGTAAAATATGTGGTTTCTAAAGCGGAAAAAGTGAAATCGGGAGCGACATTTGTATGGGGGCTATATCTAAATCTGAACCGATCTAACCCGCTTTCGCTGCAGGTATTTATAATTTGATTATAAGGTGTTAAGCCAATTTTGAAGAAAATCGGGTACTATATGTGCTTTATAGGGCGGAAAAAGTCAAATCGGTCAAGTCAAAAGTCAACATTTGTATGGGGGCTATATCTAGATCTGAACCGATTTCATCCAAATTCAATACCGATGTTCCTTGGCCAGAAAAAATAACTTCTGCCAAGTTTCATGACAATCGGACAACAATTTTGACCTGTAGAGTGCGAGCAAGCTTAGATGGACAGCAGACGGACGGGCGGACAGACAGACTCAGCTTGTGATTCTAAGCCGATCGGTATACTTAAAGGTGGGTCTAGCTCGATTATTTCTTTGTGTTACAAACATTTGTCGCGAAACTAACTTATAATACCCTAGTCCACGAAGTGGTGTAGGGTATAAAAAGGTCTGATTTGCTGACTAATCAATCAACACACGTCATCATTGCGAATGTCTTTGCACTAAATATGTCTTTGACCTACCCTGAGCATACTTATGTCAGGGTTAACAGAGGACAAATGAGAATTGCTAACATTCAACCGAATAAAGTCGACATATAAAAAATTTAGTTGTATGTTATGAAACATTTCATAAAAACTATGAAATCCTTCATTATATTTATGAAGACATTTCATAACACAAATATTTTATTGGTTATGCCATATTTCATAATCTTTAAGCATATTTTATTTAATACACAGACATTTTTCTTTGATCTTATGAAACTAAATTCTACTAATTTAACAATTTTATTTTACGAAATGTTTATGAAAAAAATATATAAATCATTCCATTTTATTTATGAATACGTATTAAGAAAAATTTCACTAAATTTATGAAAAACCTTTTCCGCAAAATAACTTTTTTTTTTTGAAAATGCTATAAAAAAACTGCTGAATATTTTCTCAAATTTCTTTTTTTATTTGAAAGTACAATCCTTCCGGTTAATAATGGAAAATAATTTCATTCAAATGGCTGCTGAGGGCACCCCACAAATAATAGTCCAACGGTTGAATAGTTGAAAAAAAAACGTTAGATGGCGGACCCCATACCAATGTCTCCTATGATTTACTTTTTCCGCTCTAGAAACCACATATTTCAACAAATAATTTTTTTATTTAATGCTATAAAAAACTACTGAATATTTTCTCAAATTTCTTTGTTTATTTGAAAGTACAATCCTTCCGGTTAATAATGGAAAATAATTTCATTCAAATGGCTGCTGAGGGCACCCCACAAAAGATGGCGGACCCTATATTATGAAGGAAAATTCTTTCAGTGTATGTAGAATAATTTAAGGCAAGAATTTCAAATCTTATGTGACAATGCACATTTTTATGATGAATCGTTAACATTGTGATCCTTACGTTTTTGATATAGGATGTGTTCAGAAATATCACATAAAGGCTATGAAGAACATTTCTGAGGAACATGTTAACCTCAATATAGGAATATTTTTGGTCCTAAAGCAGGGGTTTGTGGGGTCAAAACGTTCTGCAAAAATATTTGCCATAAAATTCTACTATACGTCTCTGAATGTACCAAAAGTCAAAACTCAAGTCAAGTCAAACATGATTCCTGGAATAAATTCAATAGGCCTATTTTTAATTCAATAACGATTTTTTATTGATTTTGAATACAGTTTGAAATAAATAAAATATTGTTCACTAGTGGGCTGCACATTTAACCTATAGTCAGCTTAAGAAATATTCGTTATAAGAAGTGCAATATCAGCCTAATCCACATTAAATAATAATCGTAAAAAAAAACACAAATTTGAAACTCATATATCCAGTTCGAAAAGTAATTGCCACTCACTATTTTTTAAGGCGTCAAATGTTGACCATGTTGCTTAAAATTGTTGCCGGCAACCAGGTTAGCAAACCAAGTCGCTCCTTTTTAAACAAGGGTTAGCTTTAAAGCTCTGTTTTCATTAATAAAATAACTATTGCCCCAACTTTGCTTAAATTCATTTCGATAGTGTATTCGAGTGTGTGTGTTTTTTGTAGTGTTTTTACTTTTTTTTTTGTTTTTAGAATTAAATTCGTAATTGCACAGTAATGTAACTTAACTATCCAAATATCAATTATGAAACGTTCCCGCGGCACGTGTCCAAACTACTTGACCTAAACTATTCACAACAACTGTGGATAAAGGATAAAGATAAAATAGGATTAAATCGTTTTGGCAAATACAAGAAGTCAATCAATCAATACAGACAAAACAAAAACATTCAAAATTTTAACAAGGACACAAATTATTCATTCTGCACAAGAAATGATGAGAGTTAAAAAGCGTATGGATCGATCAGTTTAGTTGAATTTACAAAAAATGACTTTTTCCTGCCAAACTGTACAATTACAAATACATACATACAAATTAAATGTGGGTGTATGTGTGTGTATATTGTACGTTTAAATATATGTATGTGTGTGTGTGGATTTTTCAGCGTAGTGGTGTTATGGTGGTGAATTAGGTGATGATTATGATGCATCCCGCTCCTTCTATTCATAACGTTCAGATGCCAACACCCAGTAAACACAATCCAAAAATTTCAACTTGCCTCTGGGCTTGCACTGCAGATGATCTTTGATGTACTGGCACGGACACTGGAATTGGCCGCAGTGACGTCCCGGCTCCAGAGGGGTTACATCGACCAGACCCCGTATGGCTTCACGGCCCCAACGTGCGGCATAGCGCAAGAATACTTGAACAGCTTGCTCCTGGAAATTTTGCGGGTGGGTAATGAAAGTTGTTCCAAAAAAACAAAGAGAAGAAAATGAAATGGAATTGGAAAGAATAGGGAGAAAAGGAAGTAATGCAATTGCATTGTTTTCTACTGTGGAAAGAGAAGTGAGCTAGGGGTACATATTTCCCAAGAGTAAAATCATGCAAAATGATATTTGATTTATGGAGAATTCTTACAATTAAAAGATTACAAAGTTGCTGAAATATAAAAAATAAATAAAAACACAAAACATTTGAAATATTTACATGGAAACGGGCTTATTGTTTACGTGATGAAAATATGTCGGAAAGTAAAACAGTTGTTAAGAGTGAAATTCAATTTATATAAACTATGGCAATATTCTGTATAAATATACACATGTTACATTTTAATTATATCCAAAGATATAAAACACTATACCACAAACATTGCCGAAGACTGCTATTAAAAAATTGTTGTAGATAATTTTTTACTAAAATTTCAATTTTCGCTAAAGGTACCTTGAGTAACATCATTTTGGAAATGCATTTCCATTAAAACTTTAATTATAATGGCTTGTTTTTAGAAAACTAATTTTTAGGAGACTGTTCTGCTCCTTAATTGAACATATATCGGACTTATATTTCCAAAGCGAAATTACAAATATTTATAGTTCTTTCGCCGAAAATTGGTATTTTAGTCAGTCAGAGCGATTTATCTTTTGATTGATTTTATCTTTTATTTTACGGAGGAATGTACACACCGAATATCATGATTTCAACTTCAGCCATATGGTCGCACTATTTCATCCCTCCTTTCTCATTTATCCTTTAAAAATATGAATTTTGAAATATCCATTTACTTTAAGAGTCTTCAAGATTAGAGGGAAGTGTAAACCGCATCTCACGGTTCTACCTGTTTTCATTTGATTCGTAACATTTTAACCCATTTTCTGTCCCACGTCACCCTCCTCCAAAAATACCTTAATACTCTAAATATAAAGTGGTTCTTGAGGTGTTTGTTAGGGAAAAGAAGTGAAACGGTGTAAGGTTCGTCGGGTCGAATCTTATATACCCTCCACCACGTAGTGCATTCCAGAGTATTACCGGCAGATTAGAGGCTGTCGAAATTACATAGAAGTGCACTACAATATTAAAAAATGTGATGCTTCATTATTATAATATTAATATTATTATATATATATATATATAAATATAAAACTTCAAGTGCAATCGAAAAGTTAAAATTAGGCAGCAATTTTCAAAAATCTGCCCCAAATATTATTAGGTAGAAAAAAATTTCCCTCAAGCCCGATTTTCTCCATTTGAAATTTCTGTATCATTTTAATAGGAGATATTGAAGATCCAATATGTTTTAGAATAGAATATATACACCCCTGTTTTCATTTTGACCCTAAAAGTACTAATTTATAAAATTGCGTCCGCGTCTACCGCTTGATTGGTGCCAAATTTAATCCCATTGAGATCCTGAAGGCACGAATATCGAAAAATCTCTTTTTTCGCTTCTACGCATTCAAAGAAAGGTTTCATTATTATAGCTGCAGCCGTTTCCTTGGTGCCATTTTCATCCTTTTTGTTTCGCATCTTCACAGTCAGATGAATGTATACGCCGAATTTTATGATTGCAACTTCAGCGGTTTGGTTGATACCATGTTTATCCCTTTTTCAATTTTATCTCTTAAAAATACGAATTTTGAATAATCCCTGCAATTTACGTATCTATGAAATTAGAGGGATGTTCATTCCAAATTTCAAGTTTCTAGCTGTTGTCGGTCGTATCATTGATACCATTTTGATCCTTTTTGGTCCCATTACTCCCACTAAAAATTTTATTTGTTTATTAGCAGAAATTAAAAAAAGTGCTTAAATAGTCTAAATATTGGGGGCACATTTAGGGAAAATTATATAAAAATACCTCTTCTGCTTTCAACAGACAGACAGCATATGGCTAGATCGTCTACGAATGTTACCACGACTCAGAATATATATACTTTATGGAATCTCCTGTGAATATTTCAAGGTGTTACGAATGGAATGACAAAGTGAATATACCCCTATCCTTAGGTGGAGGTTTAAAAATGTTCCCACTGGACCGATTTTGCCGTTCCAGTATGTGAAATTTGTATGTTTAAGGTGGAGGGCAAAAAAGGTAAAAATGGATTTTCCGATATTTGTACTGATAAGTGGAGATTGGGGCAAAAATGAATAAAAAGTGTTACAGCTAGAATCGTCAAATTAGGTATGTATTCCTCTGGCCATATAGAAGCGCAGTAAAATTGGACAAATGGGATAACAATGGTGTACAACCCTTAAATTACTTAAACGCGGAACATAAATGGATATTTCAAAAATTTTGCTTATAAGGAGGATGCGGGACAAAAAGTGATAAAGGGGAGAAGTGAGAACGCATGCTACGTAAAGTGATTTGTTTAGAGTTCAGCTAAAATAGTGCAATTCGACAAGCACATTGACTGTGAATGAGTGATATCTAATAGGAGGTTTCCAAATTACTATTTTAGATTTATCTATTTCCACAAAAAGGAAATTCAAAAACAGAAATGGATAAAACTGATAACAAAAAACTGACTTTTCCGCGTACGAAGTAGCGAGCACTGCTAGTAACTAATAAATAAATTTAAAATCGGTTAACCGATTTTGTTGTGTAGGTTATAATGTCTATAACTCTACAAATAAATTGTTAAAGAGTTTTTGCTAAGACACAAGTAAAATCATTTTCTCAGATAAATAGAAGCGTTGTGATTTTTTTTTTTGCATGTGCCAAATTTCAGATTTATAAACCAATTACTTCTGCTTTTGGACACTCGTTGTATGAAACCGCGACACTGTGCAACATGTACGTTTTTATATAGGCATTGTATTCTTCCTGGTGACGTTAGCTATTACACACAAAAAATAAATATTAAAAGGGGTTTGCACGCAATTGAAACAAAAAAAAAACGTGATTTGTTAAAAAAAATCTTTGTAAATAAATTTGCATTCTATTAAATATAGATGCAAAATGGTCTTGAGCCACGACAATATCCCAGTTCAAATCAAACACCACCAAAAAAAAATACGAATAATACATATGGACATCTCCCAATAAAGGCTTTTAACTTTATTTTTTCCTTATTTCGAGAACTTTTTTATTATGAAACTTGAATTTGACTTGTTCTCTTTTATTCTTATGAAAAGTTGAAGTGTTATAACGATAATTACTAATTTGGAAATATTTGTAGCGTCCCTTTTGTTGTGTCCGTATTTCTGCTGTACCTAATTACATGTATATATATGAAAAAACAAAGTTCTCAAAAAATCGCTGAACTTTGTATATTTATATAAGAGCTTCAAAAGTACTTCAGTTTTTGTTGCGTCCGTTTCAGTGTAAAATTGTTTATAATTTTGTACTAATTTGTACTAATATATCTATATATAAAAGAGTTGCGTGACTGAGTTACTGAGTGACTGACTGATCACTCCCAGACCAAACGGCTAGAGCTAGAATCATGAAATTTGGTGTGTACATTTCTCTTATAGTGTAGAGGTGTGATAAGACGGGGTAAAATGGGATAAAAATGGTACCACCGCAATGACCAAATGGCTGGGCCTAGAATCTTGAAATTTTGTATGGGCATTCCTCTTGCGACATGAAGGCATCCCAAAAAGAGGATTTTGAAAAATTCATACTTTCATACTTCATGGAACTTTTCAATATTTGTACTTTTAAGGGATTTAATGGGATAAAAACTGTACCACCGCCCTGACCTTATAATATAACACGAATTCGACCAAGATAATATTATTCAAAATTAATACTTTTTGTGGGTGAAATCGGGTAAAAAGGGATAAAAATGTTACTAATTAAACGGATGGAGCTGGAATCATAAAATTTGGATGTACATACCTCAAAATGCTTAGAAACTGATAATAACCTAATATTTTGAAATTCGTACTTGTAATAGGTAAACTGAAAAAGGGGGATAAAAAAGGTACCAACAACACGGATAACGCTACAATAATTAAATTCGGTGTGTATATTCGTTTAACAGCACAGATAACTGATAGGAAGGAATTTTTCAACATTTGTACTTTTAAGGGATTAAATGGGATAAAAATTGTACCACCGCCCTGACCAAACGGCTGGTTCTAGAATCTTGAAATTTGGAACGGGCATTACTTTTACAGCACGAATGTGATTAAGAAAATAGTTCTCAAAAATCGTACTTCATGTGGGTGAAATTATGTAGAAAGGGAAAAATGGTACCAATCAAACAGACGGAGCTGGAATCATGAAATTCGGCATGTATATCCCTGAAAATACTTTCAAACGCAAAATGAAGGAATTTTTCGAAATTCGTACTTTTAAAGGTATACGAGAAAAGCGGGATATACAAGGTGTATAAATCGAATCGAAAAGTTAGTGTGAATATACCGCTGAATACGTAGTTGCGCAAAGTAAAACGATTTTTCAAAAGTTGTGAGCGTTTACAAACGATTTACCCTGAAAGTGATATCCTTAGACTAAGGCAATTTCAAAATATAAAAAAAAACAGTTTGAATACCGAGACAAAATACTGTCAATACCACCCCATTTAAAAAATTTCCGCGTGCGAAGTAGCGGGTATTTGCTAGTACGATATATTTTAAAAATGTTGTACTCTTTAAGCGGTTTAGACCACTAAAAATGCTGATCGACTTTTTCAGCTTCTTTCTTGTTTTTGGCGAAGTTTAAGGCGTGCGTCCGGGCCACTGGGAGATGCCCATATATTAGCTATTAAAAATAGAAAAAATTAAACTATTTTTTTTCTTTTTTATATTTTTTATATAAACAAATTTTTCGCAATTTTCTGAAACTGTTCCTAAACCACTGTTTCTACGTGAAAGTGACATTTGCAACATTTGTAACCACCATAATTTCCTTTAATTCAACATATAGGGTGGGCCATTTAAAATTTTAAATTTGATCTACGATTACATGCATTTTTATTTTCAGTTTTATGTTTGACATTTGCAAAATGGGACGCCGTACGCTCGAACATAATTGGGAAATATTAAAAACTTAGTTCCAAAGTAGTGAGTCTTTAACGCAAACTGTAAGAAATTTACGTCGAAATTTTTCGTTCTTTCAGATTAAGTTTATTTTCATCTCGGTGCCTATGTCACTAAGCAAAATTGACGCATATGGGGTTCAGAGAACCCACACGTGACTATTGAGAAACCAATGCATCCACAACGAGTCACTATTTGGTGTGGATTTTGGGCTGGCAGCATCATTGGACCATATACTGATAAATTGTGTAGATTGGATGAGGTACTGCCGAGCCAGTCGTGGTAGTCATATGAATGATATTATTCAATTACAAAGTTCAACCTTTCCAATAAAACCAGAAGTTTGAAAAAATATAAAAATATTTATAGCTGATTGTAATTTAAAGTTTTTAATGGGTGTAAATGGACCTACATATTTTTTTACTATTGTTTTCGAGTTTATAAAGCCAAAATACGTCAGAAAATGTTATACATAGCCCTTTGGCAAATTATTTGTTGCATAGTGTAGTGAGATAAAATTTGTAGTACACCTTATTTGTATAGAAAGAGGTAAATGTCAAAATTTGAATATGATGTTAATGATTTTGAAAAAATGTTTTGTATTTACAATTGCGAAGTTTAAGTAAAGTGAGTAAACAACCGAACTTTAATCTAACCGTAGTAGGTAAATTACTTTGTAAAAATTTAAATTTCACCATGTAAACAATTCCCATTTCCATGTAAATCCTAACTATTTCTTGGTGTAAATTACAATAAAGCCTGTGTAGATATTTTCAGTAGATAAATACATATTGATATATTTCATTTTTCTTTCAAAATTATTTTCAATAAATTTACAATAAACTTAAATAATAACGACTAAACATTGCTTTTAAATTTCCCAAAGAAGAAGAACAAAAAAAAAACAAAAACAATAAGTAAAGTAGGAAATAATTAAAAGGAAAATAAAAACAAAAATAGAACAAAAAATAATTAATAAGTGATGAAGAAAAAACAATAAAAATAAAAATAAAAATAAAAATACACATTTAACTTATTCACTTTCATTAGAGTTTTTGCGTTCCCGTGCGATTTTACGTGTTTTGTGATATTTCTTTGTTTGGCATCGTTTGTGTCTTTTCTTTTTCTGTGTGGCTGTGTAGGTGGGTGTGTGTGTGTTGGTCTACAACCAACAGCCCAGACAATTAACGCCGCAACATTGTTTGCGTTGCAAGTGAATTTTGATTTTATTGCGCAGAACCTCTTCCTCATACTGACAGGGGCAGATGGATGACTGCAGATGACGGGGCGTTTCATGTACGCCAGCCTCTTGGACCGTCCAATCGAGACGACGCCTTAAGAAGTCTTTGCCCCAACGTTGCAAATAGCTGAGGTAAAGCTCTTGGGCCACAGCCTAAAGATTTAATATACAGTAGGGGAGTTTTGATAAATTATCATAAGGAGTGGTTTATATTTTGCAAATAATATTTTTGCAGTGATACATTAAAACATATAAATTGAAAAGTTTTAATAATGAGGGCCTGAGGTGTATTGAAATTGTCTAAAACAATGTTATTTACAAGATTCACGTGATGTGACTTGATGACTGAGGACAGTGAAAGGGAGCCACCACGCACCCCCCTGGAACCATGACCACCCGTACATACCTGTTTTCTGGATACACGCACTGGATTCGTGCCCTGGATCACAATATCGTTCAAATCAATATCCAACTTGGACTCCCAGCCAGCCTTGACCGTTTCCCCGCCATTCTGTTCGGTATGTTCGAGGAATTCATTGAGGAAGTTGACACAGGGGGCCGAATCAAAGTAGAGGAAACACAAATTGACCTTGTGGCAGGAGATGCGACCACGATCGTCCAGGATTAGCAATATTTTATGCTTGATCAGCTGCTTGTTGACGCGGGCCAAACATTTCTCCAGACCGCGGGCCAAACGCAACTTCACCCACATGCAAAGGAATATGGCGGCCGCATTTAGGAAGAGCCAACCCACGCCCAGCGAGAACAAGGCCACTCCTTGTAGACCCGAGAACAACAAAGTCAAGAGGACGGTGAATGCGAACAGTATCCAACAGACCAAAATGCGTTTATAGCAAATGTTGTACATGGTGAAGCGATAGTCGTTGACCAATGTCTCCATGGCATGAACGTACTCCTCCACGGTTAGCTGGAATGGAAAGGTGTTAAAAGTTAAGAGATATGGATGATTGTTCTTTTTCTTCTTTCATATACTCACGGTTAAGCCTTGGGCCATTAGTTCCTCAGGCACTAATTCAGGCCTGAAAATGGCTGGTGTAACCCAGGGAAATTTGGTATTGGCGGGTAACAAGGTAACAATGACATCTCCATTGGCTGAAATAGAAGAAGTCAAGGTAATTAAAAATGCTTCGAATTATAAGATTACAGAATTTGCCTCAGCAGACTACAATATACCGCGATCAAAGGAAACCCATATAGCGCATTATCCTAGATCTGAGAAACTTATGAAGAATACAAATTCAGCTTTATTATTACTGCTACTAATTAAAATATATAAATAAGATACAGAATGAGCGTTATGAATTTAAAAGCCATTCAGACTTACGGGTTGAAGAAGTTGAAAAAATTTCACAAACTCAATAGATCCAATAATTCACTTGTGAATAAGAAATCATAGTATTAACATTTTCTTATTCACAAGTGAATTATTAGATATAAATATTATCGATAATTTATGTTTCTTAATAATCAGTCTAATATTGAGTTTGGAAAGCAAGTTAAATAATATAGTCATTATGGCAATACAGAAGATTGAAAAATTCAAACAGTGATCTGCTGTGTTTTATGGTGGTAGACGTGCTAATTTTTTATATAAATCGCAATAACTTCCACTTTGCTAGTTCGATTTGTGTTTTTAGGGCAATCTGTGGAACTTCTTAACAGACAGAAGCATGATATTTAAAGAATTTTTAACAGATATCCTTCACTTTTATTTAACACTAATGATTATAATAAGTATATAAAATAATTTTTTAAAAAATGTTATCCTTTGGAACTTTGTAGTTCTGTGAAGCGGCAAAGGGATGAGGAAATGAAAAACTAAAAACTCTAAGTGACTCTATTAGTCATCAAATCAAAAAAATGTTTAATCAATCTGACTAAAATTGTTTAATTGTTTAACTGAACCGTTTCATGATGCTTCTGCCATAAAGAGTTGACCAATTACTACAGAGTTGTACCGAAGACAAGGCGAGTTCGGAGTGCTTGTTTAGAATATTATTTGAAAATTTCGGCAAACGAACGAGAATTACTTCTTAGAAAACTATTCAAGAATATTCTAAACATAAGTTCTGGTCAGTGATAAGTCAGTGTGTCTGTATGTTGCGTATAGGACGCCAAACCGGTGGACCGATTCGCCTGAAAATTTTACTGTATCTATCTTCTGGACAGAGGATGGTTCCTGGATAGTCTAGGTACTGATAGGTACTGATAGGGGGGTGGTACCTTCCACACAAATTTTATAATTTGTGATAGTTTTAACATATTTATATAATTTTACTGCAGCTAACTTCTGGCCAAGGGATGGTTCCAGGATATACTAGGTCATTATAGGAAAAAGAGGCGTGGCACCGCCCATACAAACTATATTTTAAAACTATCATAAAACACGTTCCAAAGTGCGGATTCTCTTGAAAATTTTATTGTGACTAACTTCTGAACAGTTTCTGCATGGTGACTATACAATGGTCATGATACAAATGGACGAGAGACTGCCCACACCAACTATATATTAAAATTATCACAAAACACGTATCGAATGGCGGATTCTCTTGAAAATGTTACTGTGTCTAGCCTGTGGAAAGGGGATGTTTTCTGGCTATAATAGAGGAAGACACGACAAATGGGCATCACAAAAACTATATTTTAATTAGAAATAATATTTATATATTTTTTTAGAAATAATTACCATAATTAATTACTCTTTAATAAATGTTTCATTTTCGTTAAAGAAACACTGAAAAAATGACTTAAATTTTCATGAAGTTTTTATATTTTAAAAATGTAACTTATGAATTTAAATAAATAAGTTTTAATTTAAACTAATTTACAGAAGTAAAAATACACAAAACAAAAATTGCGAGCATACAAAGTTTCATACATATGGAAGACGAAAACCCGTGCAACGCCGGGTACAAAAAGCTAGAGTGGCTTCAAAGTAAAAGTAGTGGATGTTCCCGACTAAAATGAAAGATTGGTTTGTTTTATGTGTTCTTCCAAAATATTTCGCTTGTATCATTGTCCGTTCGTGAGCTGGACGCGTTCAAAATAACCTCTATAAATCAGGCTTTTCTTGCATAAAATGAGAATGTGAGAATTATTGTTATTAATACCGCTTGCATTTGAGGCCATACTATGGGCAGGAGAAATACCACCTTGTCGATTCGGAACCATGCCGGGAGGAGGCTGCAACTGTCCATCAGATCCGGGTCCTGGTCCCGGTCCACCGGACATATGATTTTGTGGCGCAGGTCCATTGCCAAGAGGACTGTACATTGGAGGCGGACCCATTTGGCCGTTGTTCATGTGAGGCGGAGGAAGTTGCGATTGATTTTGCGGGTGAGGTGGACCTGGTTGAGACGTTGGTGGACCTAAAGGACTACCCATTGCTGCGCTCATAGGTGAACCCATTTTTGCGCTCATAGGTGAACCCATTGGCATTGAATTCATGGGTGAACACTGTCCTGGGCCGGGACCAGAATCGCAAGGACCTCCAGGCGAACCCATACCCAGGGGCCATTCGGAACAGGACCTCCCATAGGACTGAGACCACCCATGCCCATGTGGTGCGGTGATAAACAGGGACCACCCCTACCTCCCATTGGGCTGATACCACCCATTGAAGCCAAGCTGCCCATTGGACTACCCATTGGTGGACCGCCTGGTCCTGGCCGTCCATGACCCATATGTTGAGGCATAACCATCGGTCCTGGACCCATCGGAGGGCCGGGTCCAGGCCCTCCCATTGGACTGGCCATACCCATAGGACTCATGCCACGCATTGGTGGACCACCCGTTGTATGATGTGGATGTGGAGGTCCGCCCGCATGATGACGATGCATATGTGGATGCATGTGAGGAGGCCCATGGCCCATGTGGGTACCAGGTCCTGGACCAAAATGACCTGGAGGGCCACCCATATGACTCAGGGAGGACATAGAGCTGGACATTGAAGGCGGAGTGTCGTCAAAAGGATTCGAAGCTACAATTGTATCCCCGTAGCCACCCATCGGTGGGGGAGGTAGTAGATCTTGCGGTGTTGGTGGAGCTTGCGATTGCTGCATTGCAGCGGCGGCCGCAGCAGCAGAATTTACAGGAAAATATTTGTTTTAATATAGCCAAATCAAAATAAATACAAATATTGAAAAAATAACTTTATAAATAAATATAATATATTTACTATTACAAACCAGGCTTATAAAACAAGGCTACCAATAGGTTTACACTATATATAATACTTCAAGTCAATTCAAAAAATAAATATTCTTATATTTATATTTGCAAAAAAGCTTAAATATCATAAATATTGGTAGATGGTGGGTGCTACAGTTGGTTGTATCCATGATTATAGCTGCGGTCATTTGTTTGGTACCGTTTTTATCCCCTTTTTTCTATTTTATCCCCTCAAGAGTACGACTTTCTAAAATCTCTTTATTTTACGTATCTACGCATCCCACACCGAATAATTCTAGCTGAAGTCTTTTAGTTGGTACTATTTTTATCCCTCTGTACCCATTTTATCCCTAGAAAGTACGAATTTGGATAAAACTTTTATTTTTCGTGTCAGAGGAATTTATACTCCGAATTTCTTGACTCTAGCTGCGGTCATTTGGTACTATTTTTATTCCTTTTTTCCATTTAAACCCCCGAATTTCGAAAAATCCATAAAAACGTTTTATTTTACGTGTTTACGCAATCAGAGGAATGCATACACCGAATTTCATTATTCTAGGTGCAGCCGTTTGGTTGGTACCATTTATACCCCCATATTCCCATTTTAACCCTTAAAAGTACGAATTTGGAAAAAAAGAATTTCATATTATTTATCTACTCAATTAGAGGAATGTACACCGAATTTCGTGTTTCTAGCTATTGTGGTTATATATGTACCATTTTTATCCCTTTTTGTCCCATTCATCCCTTTTGTTCCCATCCCTACGAATAAAAATCACATTATGGTGAAAGTTTTTGTTACAGGGGGAATACGCATACCCAATATCATGCAAGTACAAGCAGTCATATTGAAACTAGTAAATCAAAAAAAACAATTTTTTTTCAAATCCATGCTTTATGCAAGCAGAATTCTATTGGGCCTAGAAATTCATTTTTAGTTATCTTTTGTAGAAGGAAAAATTACTGCAAAATTTCAGTTTTTTATCTGCCATAGAACGGCATATATTCGAAAATGGGTTTTAACTTCGTATGGGAGCTGCCACGCCCACATTTCCATTACCGCCCATTTTTGTCACAACTACGCACATTAATGCTAGATGCACTTACACAAAATTACAGTAGGTGTAATTTTGGTTTTAACTTCATATGGGAGGTGCCACGCCCACTTTTGCATTACCGCACATTTTAGGCGCAACTACGCACATTGATGCTAGATGCACTTACACAAAATTTGAGCACTATACGTGTCATAGAACTGACACTATTCGATAATATGTTTTAACTTCGTATGGGAGGTGGTACGCCCACTATTCCAATACCGCCCATTTTTGGCAGAACTACGCACATTGATGGTAGATGCACTTACACAAAATTTCAGCACTCTAGGTGTCATAGAACTGACAATATTCAATAATAGGTTTTAACTTCGTATGGGAGGTGCCACGCCCACTTTTCCAATGCCGCCCATTTTTGGCAGAACTATGCACATTGATGCTAGATGCACTTACACAAAATTACAGCACTCTAGGTGTCATAGAACTGACTATATTCAATAATAGGTTTTAACTTCGTATGGGAGGTGCCACGCCCACTTTTCCAATACCGCCCATTTTTGGCACAACTATGCGAATTGATGCTAGATGCACTTACACAAAATTTCAGCACTCTAGGTGTCATAGAACTGACAATATTCAATAATAGGTTTTAACTTCGTATGGGAGGTGCCACGCCCACTTTTCCAATACCGCCCCTTTTTGGCACAACTATGCGAATTGATGCTAGATGCACTTACACAAAATTTCAGCACTCTATGTGTCATAGAACTGACAATATTCAATAATAGGTTTTAACTTCGTATGGGAGATGCCACGCCCACTTTTCCAATACCGCCCATTTTTGGCACAACTATGCGAATTGATGCTAGATGCACTTACACAAAATTTCAGCACTCTAGGTTTCATAGAACTGACAATATTCAATAATAGGTTTTAACTTCGTATGGGAGGTTCCACGCCCACTTTTCCAATACCGCCCATTTTTGGCACAACTATGCTCATTGATGCTAGATGCACTTACACAAAATTACAGCACTCTAGGTGTCATAGAACTGACAATATTCGATAATAGGTTTTAACTTCGTATGGGAGGTGCCACGCCCACTTTTCCAATACCGCCCCTTTTTGGCACAACTATGCACATTGATGGTATATGCACTTACACAAAATTTCAGCACTCTAGGTGTCATAGAACTGACAATATTCAATAATAGGTTTTAACTTCGTATGGGAGATGCCACGCCCACTTTTCCAATACCGCCCCTTTTTGGCACAACTATGCACATTGATGGTATATGCACTTACACAAAATTTCAGCACTCTAGGTGTCATAGAACTGACAATATTCAATAATAGGTTTTAACTTCGTATGGGAGGTGCCACGCCCCTTTGTCCAATTGGTCAAATTTTTCCATTTCCTTGTATTGTCATCGAAAATGATTAAGTGTGCAAAATTTGAGCAAAATTGGTTGAGAAAAAAGCTTTCAAAAATTGATTTCAAATTTTGTGGCACACAAACATATATAGAAAGTAACCTTATATAAAGCATGGAAAAATATGCTTAAATACGCTAAAATATTAGGGATTATTATGTGTATTTTTAGTCCTTGTGAGGGAAAAATGTTTCCCTTTGGGCCGCTTTCGTCCCGTTTCAATCCCAACCGATCTACGACTATAAGACATATTTATGCAAAATTTGAACGTTCTAGCTCCTTTCGTTTAGATGCTAACGTGCTTTCAACAGACGGACAGACGGACGGATGGACTGACATGGCTAGATCGTCTTAGAATTTTATGACGATCAAGAATATATATACTTCATAGGAATGACAAAGTTAGTATACCCCCATCCTGGAGGTGGAGGGTATAAAAAAGGGATAAAAATGGCACGAAATAAGGCTGAAGTTAAAATTATGAAATTCGGTATATATATTCCTCTGACAGCATATATTCGTAAAATAAAATAATTTTTAGAAACCAGTACTTTTAGAGAGAAGGATGCGAAACGAACGAAACAAATGGCTGTAGCTGGAATAATGAAATATGGCGATTTGTGGGTATTTTTTTCATTACGACGAATCCAAAATGTTTAGGCATTAGTTCATCTTTGATTGTAGGCGACTAAAATATCAATATCTAAATTTTAAAAACTCACCAAATCCCTCTCGTATCCGTCCAGTTGATAATTCAATTGTTCGCATTGGCGGCTGAGATTCTACGGGTATTGTGACATTATTAGTCACCGCAGATGACGAAGGGGCTGTTGATACCGTCGACGATGACAACGGACCCAGTTTATTGGATGCAACATGGTTGCTGTGATGTGGTAGTTGCTGATTGTGATGACCGTTGCCGGTGGCAACATTGTTAAGTGATGCTGGAGCAATGTTGTTGGTTTGGGCCCCACCACCACCACCAGCAGCTGCTGCAGTAGTAGTTGTGGATTTTTGGCGCTGTTGCAGTGGTTGATGTTGATGTTGTGTATTGGTTTGGTAATGTTGCTGTAAATGTTGTTGTTGCTGTTGTGGTGGTGTTTTACCGGAAGCATTCAAGTCGACGTGTGTACTTTCGGTGGTCAAGACAGCGGGAGCCGCCACATCCGGTATGGACAACGAAGAAGATACCATAGAACGCTAAAGAAATCGGAAATAAATAAAAGACAAACGATTGTTATTAAATCCCGAATAAGGTGTACTTATATTCAATTTCTATTTTTTCTATTTTTGGTATTGAACATTGACATTTGGCGTTTTTAGTTTTTTTTTTTTTGGTTTGTTTTCCAAATTAACGGTCATGTGAAATGTCAGGTGGGGAATCCGCAAAAGTTCAACGTGCAACATAAATGCATACCTTGAACTATGCTGCTGCTGACATTTATTTATAGTTATTTGTGGTTCTGTTTTAATATGCCCACTTTGTGCATTTATATTGCATATGCAATGCTTATATGGACTGAGTAAAACCTAAAATATTACAAACAAAAATTGTGCTTAAATCAATATTATTGATTTTCGATGACAAGACCTTTAAAACTTTCACACACACCCACACACGAAATATTCATTTGTGAATCACCGCCAAATGTGGAAGTGGATGGGAGAACGTGCCACATTTAACGAACGATGCATTACCACCACCACCACCACGACATTTATGGCAGTGAAACACAGCTTTCACATATGTTTTCGTTATTGAAAACAGTTAAGACGTATCAGTCGTATAAACCGTTTTAAACTGGTGACTTATTTAGGAAGCTACATGAAAGAATTTTCATTCGTAATATTAATGAAGGGATTTCATAAATATTTCTTTTTCAATCCATGTCAAACTGGACATGACTCCGATTTCTATGAAAATTTAAGATTCTTCTTTAAAAATTATTTTATAAAATTTACAGAGTGGACTGATTCCATGTGAATTTTCCTTAAGTTCTGCGATTTAAAAAAAGTTTGCAGAAATGTTTGTACAAGTAAAGCTGCATTTCCCGATTTTACATACTAGGGTGGATTGGAAATAAAGAATTTTGTAATAAAATAATTTTAAAATATTGGTAACTTTTGTGTTGAAGGGTATACAAATATTTATTTTTGGCGAATTTAATAGAAAATTATCAAATCTTATTCTTTTTTTATTTTTTCCTTATTTACTTTTATTTTTTTAACGAATCACCTTTCCTGAAAATTTGAAAATTTTACTGTCCGGTTTGACATTTTACTTTGACTTTGAAAGGTAGAATAACATTAATTTTTATTTTTTATGTTTGGTGTACGCTCGAACAAAATTGGGATACATTAAAAATTTACTTCCAAAGTAGTGAGCCTTCGTAGAAAACTGTAAGAAATTTACGTTGATAATGTTCGTGTTTTCAGATGAAGCTCATTTTCATCTCGGTGGCTAGTCAATAAGCAAAATTGTCTCATATGGGGTTCAGGGAACCCACACGTGACTATTGAGAAGCCAAGTCACTGTTTGTTGTGGATTTTGGATAATTTTCAATATTTGTTAAAACAATTAAAAACGGCGTTAATTTCGGCCGGGCCGAACTTTATATACCCTCCACCATGGATTGCATTCCACAGAGGTTGTCGGTTTTCGTAGAAGTGCAGTAATATTACAGGAAAATATAAACTTTTTAATATAGCCACACCAAAACAAATACAAATATTGAAAAAATTATTTTATAAATAAATATAATACTTTAATTATTTCAAACCATTATTTATCTCAAATCAACAAAATAAATATTTTTACATTTATATTTTCAAAAATCTTAATTGCCATTAATATTGGTAGATAGTGGGTGCTACAGTTGGTTGTATTTCCATTCTATTTTAATTCCAAAAGTACAAATTTTGAAAATCCATTATCAGACGTACATAGTGCAAAATAACCTAACTTCATGACTCAACCAATTTTTGCCGTAAAAGAAAAATTACGAATTTGGAAAAAAAATTTATTTTGCTTGTCTATGCAGTCAAAGGAATGTATACACCGAATTCCATGATTCCAGCTGTGCCCATTTGGTTGTCACCATTTTTATCCCCTTGACGTTTCTACGCAATTAGAATTTCATCATTCTAGCTGTAGTCGTTTAGTTGGTAATATTTTTATCCCTCTGTACCATTGTATCCCTTTAAAGTACGAATTTCGCAAAATCCGTTTATTTTCCGTGTCTACGCAGTCAGAGGAATATATAATCCGAATTGCATGACTCTAGCAGCGGTCATTTTATTGGTACTATTTTTATCCCCTTTTTTCATTTCAACCCCAAAAAATACGAATTTCGAAAAATCTGTTTATTTTACGTGTCTACGCAATCAGAAGAATGTATAACCGAATATCATTATTCCAGGTGTAGCCGTTTGGTTGGTACCATTTTTATCCCTCCGTACCCATTGCATCCCTTGAAAGTACGAATTTGGAAAAAAGCCTTTTATTTGTCATGTCTACGTAGTCAAAGGAATGTATACTCCGAATTTCATGACTCTAGTACTATTTTTATCCCCTTTTTCTATTTTGACCCCAAAAAGTACGAATTTCGAAAAATCAGTTTATTTTCCGTGTCTACACAGTCAGATGAATGTATACTCCGAATTTCATGACTCTACTGCGGTCATTTGATTGGTACTATTTTTATCCCTTTTTCCATTATACCCCCTAAAGGTACGAATTTTGAAAAATCCATTTATTTTTCGTGTCTACGCAATCAGAGGAATGTATACACCGAATTTCATTATTCTAGGTACAGCCGTTAGGTTGGTACCATTTTTATCCCTCTATTCCAATTTTACCCCTTAAAAGTACGAATTTGGAAAAAATACTTTTATATTATGTATCTACTCAATTAGAGGAATGTACACACCGAATTTCGTGTTTCTAGCTGTTGTCGTTTAATATGTACCATTTTTATCCCTTTTTTGCCCCATTTCACCCCCTACAAATAAGAATCACTTTATGGTGCACGTTTTTGCTATAAGGGGAATGCGCGTACCAAATATCAAGCCAATATAAACAGACATATTCAAAAAACATGCTTAAATACGCTAAAATATTAGAGATTATTATGGGTATTTTTAGTCCTTGCGATGGAAAAATTTTTCCCTTTGGGCCGATTTCGCCCCATTTCAATCCCAACCGATCTACGACTATAAGACGCATTTATGGAAAACTTGAACGTTTTAGCTCCTTTCGTTTAGATGCTAGAGTGCTTTCAACAGACTGACGGACGGACATGGCTAGATCGTCTTAGAATTTTATGACGATAAAGAATATATATACTTTATGGGGTCTCAGGTCGATATTTCAAGGTGTTACAAAGGGAATAACAAGGTTAGTATACCCCCATCCTGGAGGTGGAGGGTATAAAAACTCAAAAAATCAACTGGAGGGAAACAAGGCGTACATATTGTATATACTTATTTGGAATTCCTCCATAGCCCTCATCCAAATGTCGTTCAAAGTAATTCCAAATACTTTTAACTATATAGGATTTTTTTAAATTTGTATCAATTTAATCATATTTTTTTGCTTTTGAAAAAGATAACATAAATTATTTTTTATACCCTCCACCAAAGGATGGATGTCTACTAAGTTTGTTATTCCTTTTGCAACACCTTGAAATATCGACCTGAGACCATATACACTATATCGAGGGCTTATATTCAAAAGGGGCTATCAAAAACAAAAATAATAAATTTGCATTCTATTAAATATAGAAGCAAAATGGTCTTGGGCCAGGACAATATCCCAGTTCAAATCAAATATTGATTACAGACCAAAAAAATGCAAACGAAAAAACTAAAACAAATATACCTGCATATACACATACTTATATATGCAACTCAATGAGATGCTTGTAAGATGGCATGTGTGCTTTATTACTTGGTGCGATTTTTAAACGCAAATTCGGCAAGTGAGTTGTGCTTCTCGTTCGTTTGTGAGAATCATCTCCTTATAGAGGCCGGGTTTGATGTTGAAAAGTCGCTGCGAAGCCACTTGAAAAGACTTTTGACATGGTCGAAATCATGATCGTGGTAGTCTGCAGCCAAGTAATAAATGTCACCATGCCATTTGTAAATAAATTTGCATTCTATTAAATATAGAAGCAAAATGGTCTTGAGCCAGGACAATATCCCAGTTCAAAAAGCAAAAATGTCATGCATGAAAATCATTTTAGCCATATTTCCCGCGAAAGTGAAAATTTTCCAAATACAATATACACTTTTTGTAAAAAAAATTGGAAAAAGGGACAAAGTGGTACTAATCTAACGGATGGAGCTGGAATCTTTAAATTCGCTGTGTACATCGCAGAAAATGCGTTTTCTATACAACATTGCCAAGATTTCATGAAACACGTTATCGAGTTTACAATAAATCATATTTATATATTTCGACATAAATGGCTATGTGCTTATATCAACATTCATAGTGCTCAATTTTAAACATGCAAAAGTAGCTATGAACCATAAAACCGCGAATAATAGGAAAATTCGAAAACTGTTTAATAGCAGCAATTAGTAATCTACTTCAGATTAAACTGTAGAAGAATGCTTAATAATTACTCTTAAAATTAAGGAGAAAATCTGTTTTTTCGCTCTCCTGAAAAGTTATGTTTTTGTTCATAGCCACTTTTGAATATAAGCCCTCGATATATATTCTTGATCGTCGTAAAATTCTAAGACGATGTCCGTTCATCTGTTGAAAGCACGCTAGCATCTAAAAACAGGAACTAGGGTGTCCAAATTTTCCATCAACGCGTCTTATAGTCGTAGATCGGTTGGGATTGAAACTGGGCGAATATGGTACAAAGGGGAAAAAATTCCCCCGCAAGGACTGAAAATACCCCTAATAATGTTTATTTTTTCAATATATCTGCTTAAGTTAATTTGATATTGGGTATGCGCATTCCCCTTTTAGCAGAAACGTGCACCATAAAGTGATTATTATTCTTGGGGGGTGAAATGGGGCAAAAAGGATAAAAATGGTACCTATCAAGTATATTCCTCTACTTGAGTAGATACATAATAAAAATATTTTCTTTAATTCGAACTATTAAGGGTTAAAGTGGTAATATTCTGTATATATTTCTCTGTTTGCGTAGATACGTAAAATACATGGATTTTTCGAAATTCGTACTTTTAGGGGGTATAATGAAAAAAGGGGATAAAAATTGTACCAACCAAATGGCCGCAGCTAGAATCATGAAATTCGGAGTAGACATTCCCCTAACTGCGTAGACACGAAAAATACAAGGTTATTTCCGAGTTCGCTACTTTCAAGGGATACAATGGGAACAGAGGGATAAAATTGTACCAATTAATCGGCTACAGCTAGAATGATGAAATTCGGTGTGCACATCTCTCTTTAATACGTAGACACGTAAAATAAATATATAAAATAAGAAAAAAAATGGATAACAATTCTACCAACAAAATGACCGTAGCTAGAATCATGAAAATTGACTGCATAGACAAATTCATACTTTTTTACTTTTACGGCAAAAATAAGTTGAATCATGAAGTTAGATTATGTTGTACTGTGTAAGTGAAAGATAATGGATTTTCAAAATTGTATATATATATAGTATAAACGTGGTTTGAAATAATAACAATTTTATATCTACATATTTATAAAATATTTTTTTTTCAATATTTTTATTTGTTTTGGTTTGGCTATATTAAAAAATTGTAATTTTCCTGTAAAGTTACTGCACTTCTACCAAAATCGACAGCCACTGTGGAATACGATCCATGGTGGAGGGTATATAAAGTTCGGCACGGCCTTACCGTTTAACACCGTTTTTACTTGTTTCAAATTTAATGTATTTTTTAGCCACTGTGTCAGTTCGTAAATGGAAAGATAATGATAATATATTTTTAAAAGCAATCAAACATGAATGTACTTTTTTTTTCACTGAACCAACACTCAGGGGATGTCCCCTATAAATGCAGTGCATTGCGTTGGTAGAAGGAAGATAAGGTATTGGAAGGAGGAAAGAGGGAGTAGTGTCTGTTGACATCTGTTTTGAATCTCTGAATGTCGTAATTGGAGGGAAAGATATTTGCCGGAAGTCGATTCCACATACGGATAGTGCGGGCGAAGAACGAATTTATTCTGTAATGTGTAGTGCGGTCGGTTGTCCAATCGACAACAAATGGGTGAGCGTTCCTGGAAAGCCGCGTATCTCTACCGAACGATCTCACGGGCGGTATAAGATCACGAATTTCCGAAGAACAAACACCATGAAAGTATCGATAGAACAATGACACACAACCAACATTACGACGGTGTTCAAGGGAGACAATAGAATTGGATATCCTACCATCACCTATCAACACCATCGCCCTCCTCTGGACACGGTCAAGTAGCTCCAGTGATGAAGCTGGAGCTCCCGACCATATATGGGAGTTGTATTCCATCTTTGGTCTGATGTAGGTAGTGTAGATATTGAGAAGATCAGAGGGTGTGAAATATTTTTTACATCTTTTTAGAAAGCCTAAACATTTGAAGGCATCTTTCGACACATCAAATACATGCTTTGTCCATCGAACATCACGTTGTATTTTCATGCCGAGAACATCGAGAGCATCTGATTGCTCAACATCTACACCGTTCATTAAAATCGACGACACCGTTGGATCAGTGAATCGTTTGTGAGACAACAAGGAGCACTGGGTCTTACGTGCATTAAAATCTACTCTATTCTCACGACCCCACTCAGAAATGGTCATCAAATCCTGGCTAAGTGACTCATCCATCAATCGCCTTTTATCCTCAATTTCTTGACGACTTGGTCTATGATCGAATGAGTATGAATGACAGAGGTTGCTGTCATCCGCGAATGAGTATATTGGATTCACAGTCCGATCCAAGAGGTCGTCGATGAAAATAAGAAAAAGGGAGGGGGAAAGGACAGAGCCCTGTGGTACTCCTGCGGTTAACCTATGCTCGTCGGATGAGAACCCATCTACAACAACACGTATAGTGCGATCTCTGAGAAAGCTCGATATAAATCGAGAGAAGTCACTACCAACACCAAAAGCGATAAGCTTTGATATGAGTGCGCCGTGCCAAACTCTATCAAAGGCCTTGGAGATATCTAGAGCAACGACCTTACTCTCACCAAGCTTGTGAATAGATCGATTCCACTTTTCGGATAGCAGTGTCATCAGGTCTCCCGTAGATCGATTCCTACGGAAGCCATACTGTCGATCATTAAGTAAGCCATTAGTTTCTAAATACCTCACAAGATGGTGGTTAACCATACTCTCCATAACCTTCGAAAGCGCTGAGCAAATCGCGATCGGTCGATAGTTAGCAGGATTATTAGCCTCACCTTTTTTAGGGATGGGCTGGATGTTCGCAATCTTCCAACGCGCTGGGAAAACCCCTGCACGGTATGCAAGGTTGAAGAGATTACGAAGGGGACGGGCAAGCGTCGAAGAGCACTTATATAGGACAAGTGCTGAAATGCCATCCGGGCCTGGAGATTTATTTACGTCGAGATTTGCGAGAACCCTTTTAACTCCACGTGTTCGAAAAAATATCTGAGGCATGGAACTAGATACATTTTCGATCACGGGGAGTGGTTGATTGCTTTCCGGCAAGGATGAATTCCTTGCAAACATTTCAGCCAATAGGTTAGCTTTGTCAACCGGGTTAGTGAATATCTGGTCATCTTTAACAAGAGTTGGGATAGATGAGGAGTTATCCTTTACTCTTCTCACAAATGACCAAAAGTTCTTACTTCCCCTGGGAGAAGCAAGAACTTTAGCACGAAGACGTTGTTCGTACAGAAACTTTTCACGTCTAAGTACCCTGGCACACATGGTTCTTGTCTGCTTGCGTAGCAGATCAGTTTATTTAAACTGATTAAACATTTTTATTTAAACGCCATTTTCTGAATGCTTCCTCTTTGGATCTGACAGCAGCCTTGCATGTCTGGTTAAACCAACTTTTGTTAGATGGTTTATCCGAAATAACTTTAATTGGAATAAATGACTTCATCCCAATCAAGATAATATTTTCAATCATTTCAGCCGCAGCATCTATATCGCCATTAAGAAAACAAAGTTTCCAATTGAAATGCTGGAAAAAGTTTTTGAGCTCGGCCCAACGTGCCTTTTCGTATATATATATTGTCCGCTTTGGGGCTGGGGTCGAAGCGACACGAAGAGCGGAATACGAAAAGGATGCTGAAACAATGCAGTGATCCGAATTACCAAGAGGTGCTAGAACGTTAACTTCATACTTTTCAGGGTGTGATGTTAAGAAAAGATCAAGAATATTAGAGTGTTGCCCTTGGACACACGGAATGTGAGTCGGTTCATTCACTAGTTGCGTCAAATCATTATGCGCGGCAAAAAGCTCGGCGTATTGACCCTCCGGTGTTGAGTGACTCGAATGGGCAAGCCAAGAGGAATTATGGACATTGAAATCGCCAGCAACCACAATTTCACTGTCAGGACAATCCTCTAAAATTTTTGTAATTGAATCGGAAAGGGCGTCAAAGCCATTTAGGGATACCTCCCTTTCCGCGTTTGGACTTCTATACACAAATCCGAAATGTAGTACGTAGTTTAAAGATGGGCGAAATTACCACGCCCCTTCTGGTACATCCCACACAGATAGCCCATATTCTAATGTTAAATTTGATAATGTTTTTATAATCACTTTAAGTGTGCAAATCATGGCGGGTTTTGCTCCGCCCCTTCTTGTACCTCCCATACAAATCACGCAAAACTACTCAAAATTAAAGGTGTTTATAACTTCAATACTGATGATCGAAATACTGCGAAATATCATATTTAGCAATGCTTTTATAGTGGTTAGATTGTCGTGGAATATGGGCGATATTGCCACACCCCTTCTGGTACCTCCCACACAAAGTGGCATAAACTTTGGTTACAATAAAACCGCCATAATATCCATACGGGTAGTCAAAATCATTTGCAATTTTATATTAGAAAATGTTTTTTTTAATCACTTTAAGCCTAAAAATATTTACGCTTTAGCCACGCCCCTTCTTGTACCACCCACAGAATTGTCTCTATCCTAGATAATATTAAATTCTTCTTAACTTCAATACTAGTGCATGGAATCCACTATGACTTGATATTTGATCATGTTTTAACAATTGTTTTATAAATGTGGAAGCTGGGATACCCATCCAAATTTGCATGTCCTACGTTAAATTTATTTCTTTATAACTTTCGCATATATGTTCTGTGAGAGTGAGGGTATAAATAAGTCGACTTAGCCGACTGAAGCTTGCTTACTTGTTTTTTATGAATTCTGTAATTTTAAATGGAATAAGATATATAGGAAATTTCACACGATAAGAGTTGAAGTATTTTCCAGATGATTTGCAAAAATTTGGATACCTAGTGGGTATGGATGCTATTGACCTTCTAATATAGGTAGCCTGCGATTACAAAAATTATTTTACTCAGTGATCATGATCATCGTTATTTTCCATTTAACTCCTAGCGGATAATAGGCAATCATTTGTAGTGCTTGTAAATATATCAAAATAAAATTCGTTTTATTTACCACTAAACTAGCGAAAATGTCAGCTTGTTGAAAAAAACATGGCTATTATTAAAAATCTAAAATTGAAAATAATAGCTTGTGCAGTGCTCCCATTTTTTAATTGTATGACTCGCAGCACATGCATGCATATATATTTCATTTTATACAGTCGAACGTCTATGAGAACCGGGACTAGTCATCTAAACACTTCTAGAAAAACAGTAAATAATAGGGAGGGAGAGAGAAAAACAAACAAATTGTTAAATGTAGATTAGACTTGATGCTCATTCATTGCTAAGTGCAGCGGGCAAGAAAACAACAGCAACAACAACTGAAGCAGCAGCAGCGAAACAAGAGTCAAGTTCACCTCAAAACCAGCCAGCCACCTAATTGCTGCCGTGTGTTTTTTTTTAACAAAAGCATACGATTCCAATAAACATATGGCAAACAATTAAATAAAACTAAAATAATATGCGATAAAACTTGGAATGATTTAAGTGACAAGACTTCGACGCATTTGTTTATTTTCACACCCTCCACCAGGGGTGGAGGTATACTAAGTTGGTCATTCCAGTTGTAACAACTTGAAATATAGACCTGAAACCCTTTAAAGTATCAATATTTCTGATCATCCAAATTCTAAGACATTCCAGTCATATCGATCACTCCCTCTGTTGAAAGCATGCTAGCCTCTACCGATAAGAGCTATTTTTCATGAATACGTCTAATAGCTGCAGATCATTTGGGATTACAAATTTTCCCAAAAAAGGGATAGAAAATAGTCCTGATGTTTGTAGTTAAAATTTTTAAGACGTCTGCCTTGTATTTGCCTTATATTTGATGAGTACAGTCTTCTCATACCGTGAAAACACAGTATAAATTAATTCATATATTTTGGAGGTAAAATGGAACAAAAAGGGATAAAAATGGCACCAATCGAATGAAAAATGAAATGAAAGTATGTTCATTTCTCTAGTTGCATAGACACGTGAAATAAATGAATTTTTTGAAAATCGTACTTTTAAGACGCAAAGTGGAGAAAAAGGGATAAAAATAGTACCAACTAAACGGCTGATGGTAAAATTATGATATTCACTGCATAAATTCCGTGGAGATGAGCAATATACAATAGTTTTATGAATTTGACACTTTTAGGGGGAAACGGGATGAAAGGGGATAAAAATGGTACCAACCAAACGGATCCAGTTAGAATAATGAAATTTCTCATGTACATCGCTCTGGCTGAGTAGACGAGAAAAATAAGAAAATTTTCGAAAATAGTACTTTTAAGGAGTAAATGGAAAAAAGGGATAAAAATGGTACCAACCAATCTTCTGTAGGTAAAAATCATGAAAGTTGGTGTATGCATTCCTCTGAGCTTGTAGACACGAAACATAAATAAATTTTATGAAATTTGTACTTTTGAGGGAAAACAGGGAAACAAGGGATAAAAATGGTACCAAGCTATGGATGCAGCTAGAACAATAAAAATCAGTATATGCGTCGCTGTGTCTTCATAGACGCAAAAAATGAGATATTTCACGTTATTCATACTTTTAAGGCGTAAAATGGGGGAAAGGTATAAAAATGGTACCAACCAAACTTCTGAAGTTAAAAATCATGAAATTCAGTGTATACATTCCTCTCACCAGATAGAGGTACAGCATAAAAGAATTTTTAGAAATTTCTACTTTTAGAGAAAATTTTAAGAAGGGAGATAAAAATGGTACCAACCACACGGATCCAACTGGAATAATGAAATTCGCTATATAAGTCACTCTGGCTGTATAGAAGCGAAAGATAAGAGATTTTTCGTTATTCATGTTGTTAGTGTGAACATGGGAAAAGGGATAAAAATGGTACCGAACAAAATTTGGTGACGACATTCCTCTGACTATACAGATGCTCAGCATTAAGTGATTTAACGAAATTTGTACTTTTAAGAGGTAATATGGGAAAAGAAACAAATGGTGCCAATCACACGACAGCAGATAGAAACATGAAGTTATGTGTGTACATCCCTGCATTTATATTTCGAAATTCGTACTTTTAAGGAGTAAAATGGGAAAAGGTGGATAAAAATGTTATCAACCCAACGGATATTAGCAAAACCAGATCATCTTCATCGTGCAGGCGCGCAACATAGAACAGATTTATGAAATTTGTTCCTTTAAGGGGAAAGCACGAAAGGGATAAAAATGGTACCAATGGTGCAGCTAGAATAATGCAATTCGGTACATTCTTCGCTATCGCTGCATAGACGCGACAAATAAGACAACTTTCGATATTCGTACATTTAGGGTCAACATGGGCAAAAAGGGATACAATTTTTACCGACCAAATGGATGCAGCTAGAATCATAAAATTCGGTGAGGACATATGTCAGACTGTGTAGACGCGCAAGATAAATTAATTTTTCCCGTTTAGCGGAAAACGGAGGATAAAAGTGGTACAATCCAAGTCATCAAGAATCATGAAATAATGTGTACTCATTCCTATGACAGCATTGACGGGGAAAAAACTGTTTTTAAAAATTCGTACTGTTAGGGTCGTGGTATTTTGTTCAGGGCTGTGGAGTCGAGGCAAAATTGTTCGACGTCGACTCCAGCATTTTATAATGTTTCGACTCCGACTCCGGAGTCGACTCCGAATGTTCAATCAATATTATTTAGTGGTTCATTTTTATACCCTACACCACTTCGTGGAATAGGGTATTATAAGTTAGTTTCGCGCCAAATGTTTGTAATACCACGAAATAATCGAGCTAGACCCACCTTTAAGTATACGGGTCGGCTTAGAATCACCCGCTGAATCGATTTACCGATGTCTGTCTGTCCGTCCGTCCGTCTGCTGTCCATCTAAGCTTGTTCGCACTCTACAGGTCGCAATTGCTGTCCGATTATCATGAACTTTGGCAGAAGTTACTTTTGTTGACCAAGGACGATCGGTATTGAATTTGGAGGAAATCGGTTCAGATTTAGATATAGTCCCCATACAAATGTCGCTCCCGATTTGACATTTTCCGCTCTAGAAACTACATCTTGTACCCGATTTTCTTTAAATTTGGCACAACATCTTATAATCCAACTATAAACACCTATGCAGAAATTGGGTAAGATCGGTTCAGATTTAGATATAGCCCCCATATAAATGTCGCTCCCGATTTCACTTTTTCCGCTCTAGAAACCACATATTGTACCCGATTTTCTTTAAAATTGGCACAACATTTTATAATCGAACTAGAAACACCTATGCTGAAAGTAGGTATGATCGGTTCAGATTTAGATATAGCCCCCATACAAATGTTGCTCCCGATTTGACATTTTCCGCTCTAGAAACCACATCTTGTACCCAATTTTCTTTAAATTTGGCACAACATCTTATAATCCAACTAAAAAAACAATGATGAAAGAGGGTAAGATAGGTTCAGATTTAGATTAGCCCTCATCATCAATCAATATACCCCCATACAAATGTCCTTTCCGATTTAACATTTTTTGCCAAACACATATATTTACATGATTCAAAAATCCTCCCCGATTTCACTTTTATACCGAATTGAATTGTAATGAGATAGAAAGTGGGGTGTATCATATAGTCGGCTCCGTCCGTCTTTAGCCTTTCCTTACTTGTTTGGGAGATGCCTATATGTCCATACTTTGGTATAACACAAATGGGGTCCCATTCTGCTCTATTACAGCTATAGAAACTACATCTTACATCGGATCTTCATCAAATTTTGCAGATCATTATATGTTTCAACTAGGAATACCTACCGTGAATGAGAAATATATAGGCACATTTTTTGGCACAGGCTTCAAGTGTTGTTATAGGCTATCAAATGTCCGATTCATCCTATTACCGCTGTATAATCTGTATTTGTCTTTGGATCTTGATAAATTTTTCCAGATCATGTTATATTTACTTTACTCGGAATATTTGCTGGCAAATTGTATCAATTACTTTATCATTTACAATACTCATTAAATTTGACTAAAGATGAATTTAAAGTATACTGTATAATTTATATGAACTACATTAAATTGCTCTCATGAAATACCTGGGTTTAGCGAGGTATATACGCAGGTGTAGGGTATTATATAGTCGGCCCCGCCCGACTTTAGCCTTTCCTTACTTGTTTTTCAATAATTTATTTTATAAAACAAACAAAAAAGGTATCCACCTACATAAATACATTTCTATGTAATACTGTTATTGTAAAGTATTTTTTAATTTATTATAAAATACTATGGAAACAAAACCAAAAGATATTCTATAACTACTAATAAAATTGTATGATAAAAAACTGTCATATACTTATTTAAATCTTCTTAAATACAGAATTGCATTTGCCAACTACTCTTTCATTGAGGTACGAATATCACTTTTTATAAGTTTTAGAGTGGAAAATAATCACTCAATAATAATCGTTCACTTGAGTAGGTGGCATTGCAGCTACTACTGATGCCAGATCACGAATAATTTTCGGGTAATATCCAAGTACTTGGTAGAAATCCTTTTTGTATTTTCTGTCAAAATTTTTTATTTCATCCAATTCCCCAAAGTTTTGTTTTTGTATTTCAATGGGATCAGTTCTTAACCTTTTGGCCGTATTTTGCTCCAAACTAGAAGGAGTTGATTCGTGAGATATATCGCATAATTGAACGCCATCTGGACTACAAGACCAGAAAAGACCTTTGACATGGTCGAAATCATGATAATGGTAGTCTGCAGCCAAGTAATAAATGTCACCATGTCATTTGTAAATAATTTGCATTCAATTAAATATAGATGAGCCAGGACAATATCCCAGTTCAAATCAATTATAAAATATTATAATTGTGTTCACAGAGCATGTCTCAGACTAATATTTTAAGATTTTTTTCAATTTTTTTCAGCCTGGAAATATATAATAATTTCTAATAACGAAAAAAACATTTAGCCGGAGTAGGATCATTTTTTTCGACTCAACAAATTTCTCCGACTCCACCCACAGCCCTAATTTTGTTGCATGTAAAATAACATATTTTTTCTAATATGTCTATATAAAGTCGAAAGCCTCTAATCTGTCGGTTAGGGTATATAAGATTCAACCTCGCCGATCTTATCTACCTTTTTACTTGTTTCTCCCCATTTATTTATTTTATTCAATTTCTTTATTGCATATGAGTCAATTTCAATGCGGTCGGTTGGACGGACGGACGTACAGACATCATGACTGGTTGGCTGCTTGGCTTGCGCATATAAAAAGCCTCATTAAAATCAGTTATTACAAAAAACCCATTTCAAATAAGTCAATGTAAATATTAACAAACTGTTGATAAGAGAAGGAAACAGAAACAACAGCGAAGTCAATCAATACACACACACAGAGAGTAAGACACCGCATCGTAAGACCGACGTGAGTAACATTTCTGAAATTTCGCTTGTCAAAATGAGACGCATATGTACTCGTATCTAGAAGGTAGATAAGATGGCAGGAGAAATACATACACAATTTTGTGATGTTAATGAAAAAAAAATCTGCTTCAGAGAGAAAATGTAGGAGAGTAAGATAAACATTTTGATCAGATTCTTATTTGATTTGATTTTCTGACACAAATATTCCCCATGAAGTCAGCAATCACATGCCAAAAAAATATTTTGGTATTCTCAATATAATAAAAATTTACGCGGATACCAAACTAACGAGTGAGTGGTTAGCCAAATCAGAAAAATTTGAAAATTATTTTCCAAATTTATATGACAGATGACATCCAAATCTGAGAATAGTTTCGCATAAAAAACTCATTTTCGAGAAAATGGTTCATAGCCACTTTTGAATATAAGCCCTCGATATAAATTCTTGATCGTCATGAAATTCTAAGACGATCTGGTCCTTGTCCGTTCGTCCGTCTGTTGATAGCACGATATCATCTAAACGAAAGGAACGTTCAAATTTTCCATAAATGTGTCTTATAATCGTAGATCGGTTGGGATTGAAACGGGGCGAAATCGGCCCAAAGGGAAACATTTTTCCCTCACAAGGACTAAAAATACCCATAATAATCCCTAATATTTTAGCGCATTTAAGCATGTTTTTTGAATATGTCTGTTTATATTTGCACGAAATTCGGTGTGTACATTCCACTAATTGAGTAGATACATAATATAAAAGAATTTTTCCAAATTCGTACTTTTAAGGGGTAAAATGGGAATAGATGGATAAAAATGGTACTAACCAAACGGCTGTACCTAGAATAATGAAATTCGGTATATACATTCCTCTGATTGCATAGACAAGTAAAATACACAGATTTTTTAAAATTCGTATTTTTTGGGGTTAAACTGTAAAAAGGGCATAAAAATAGTACCAATCAAATGACCGTAGCTAGAGCCATGAAATTCGGAGTATACATTCCTCTGACTGTGTAGACACGAAAAATAAACTGATATTTCGAAATTCGTACTTTTTGGGGTCAAAATAGAAAAAGGGGATAAAAATCCCGATTTCACTTTTTTACTTGTTTTAACTTAGATATAAGGTGCTGTTCAAAATTTAATCAAAATCGCTTAAATTATGTGGCTTTTAGGCAGAAAAAAACGGGAGCAAATTTTGTATAGGGCCTATATCTAAATCTGAACCGAAAAATCGTTTAAGTCAAGTTTCGTTAGAATCAAACAATAATTGCTATCTGTAGCTTGTAATCATGAATAGATGGACAGACAGACAGACGGACAATGCTAAATCGAATCATAAAGTGATTCTATGTCGATCGGTATAATACACGATGTGTCTATCTCGCTTCCTTTTGGGTGTTACAAACAAATGCACAAAGACATTATACCCTGTGGTGTAGGTTATAATGAAATAAAATTTAGGAAAATTGAACTTCGTAAAGCGCTAAAGCAATATTTCCTCATCTCAAGTTCAAACTTTTGAAAGTAGAACATACTTTGAACTTGACTCTAGTTAAATTTTTCTCAAACCAAGTAAATATTTACTCAAACTGAGGAAAATTGTAGTAAGTTTTTCCTCAAACCAAATTCATTATTACTAAATCTAAGTAAAATTTTGCTGAAATTTTCATGAATCTATGTACCTTTTTACTAAATTTAAGTAAAATTTTCCTAAAACTAAGTAAATGTTTACTAAATCTTAGCGAAATATTGCTGAACTTTTCCTAAAACTATTTAATAAAATTTTTACTCAAATCAAGTAAATATTTACTTAAACTGGGGACAAATTTGCTGACTTTTTCCTCAAAACAAGTAAATTTTTACACAAACAGAGGAAAATTTTACTTGGTACAATGGAAAAAATGAATTTAAAATTAGTTCAATTTAACTAAAATAATTCAAACAGATATTTTTGCTTCAGAGTATGCAAAACAAGTACAAAAAATGACTACATTAAATATTTCTCAAAAGTTTCACCTCTGCCAGAAAGAGTTGAGCTATTACTCTATGATTGCTGCGAAGGCAAGATATGCGCCTTCGCAGTGGTTTTTTAGAATAATACTTAAGTATTTAAGAAATAAGTCTTTGCAAATGAACGAGAATTTTGCGTGTCTACTCAATCAGAGGACTTTATGCACCGAATTTCACTATCCAGCTGTTTGGTTGGTACCATTTTTATCCCTCTATTCCCATCTTACCCCTTCAAAGTACGAATTTGGAAAAATACTTTTATATTTTGTATCTACTCAATAAGAAGAATATACAAAACCCACTTTATGGTGCAGGTTTTTGTTATAGGGGGCGCATAGCCAATATAAAGTAAGTACAAGCAGGCATATTAAAAAAATGTTTAAATTCTCTAAAATATTAGGGGTTTTATTTTTAGTCCTTGTGAGGGAAAAATGTTTCCCTTTGGGCCGATTTCGCTCAGTTTCAATTCCAACCAATCTACAACTATAAGACGCATTGGACGTCCTAGCTCATTTCGTTTAGATGCTAGCGTGACGGACGGACATGTCTAGATAGTCTTAGAATTTTATGGTCGGGTCGATATTTCAACGTGTTACAAACGGAATGACAAAGTTAGTATACCCCCATCCTGGAGGTGGTGGGTATAAAAACGCTATCGAAATTGCTAGAATTCGGATGTGTTACATTTAAAACACCTAAGAATCAATCAAATCGATCACTAATCAAACAACACACAAATTAAGATTATTTAGTTATTTTCATTTAGATGCTAACATCTTTACAACATGTTATTGGCTTCGAAGGTGTAAAAACAATTAGATTAACATTAAAACAAGTGAATCATGAAAATATGAACAAAGATTTGAGCCGTAACGTCACATCTGAGATGAGATCGAATACTACTAGCAAACGCTAGCAATATTGCAAATTTTTTAAAATATAGTTTTTGTATGAAATCCCCCTTAAGGGCTATATGATCGACAAATACTGAAAAAATGGAAACTTAAGGGCATCATATTCGAGGCAGTTTTAGTTTTTTCCCTTTACCCCTTTTCCCACACCTTTGACCCCGATGTGGTTGAGATCGAGCTTGTACATATATTATTTGCTTTAATTCCAATACAAAGTTCAATAGATTTCTTTACAAAACTGTTGATATTGATTATGAATGAAATAATGGTATTAGATTGATAGCTCAACCTTTATTTGGAAACATTTAACAAAAATAAATTCCAAAGCTGCTTTGATTTTTGTAGAGAACAAGTTTTCTAGCGCCCTAATCGTGTGCACTGTTATTTATGCGATGACCTACTTCTCAATATGTCGCTTACTCAAAAAGGTGTGCTGCACCGGAGAGTTGCCAGATAACTTGCGAGGAAAACGACACATTGGGAGAGCGAAAATCATTAAACCAAACAAAATAAAAAAATATTTCTGTATAGAATTTTAGCTCTGTTGTGAAAAGAAAGACTGCCAAACAAAGCCCTTGAACTAGGGTTGCCACATGGCAAAAGTGAAATTACTGGTCACACAAAATCTCCGGGATTTAAAATAAATATATTTATTTAAAATAAAATAAATTATTAGATTTTTTTTTAGTTGTTTCGAGTTTCTCATCTCATTGAGTTACATATGTAAGTATGTGTATATGCAGGTATAATTAACCAGCAATACTTCTGCCGTGCCAACCTGTATATACACATACTTACATATGCAACTCAATGAGATGCTTGTAAGATGGCATGTGGGCTTTATTACTTGGTGCGATTTTTTAAACGCAAATTCGGCAAGTGAGTTGTGCTTCTCGTTCGTTTGTGAGAATCATCTCCTTATAGAGGCCGGGTTTGATGTTGAAAAGTCGCTGCGAAGCCACTTGAAAAGACTTTTGACATGGTCGAAATCATGATCGTGGTAGTCTGCAGCCAAGTAATAAATGTCACCATGCCATTTGTAAATAAATTTGCATTCTATTAAATATAGCAGCAAAATGGTCTTGAGCCAGGACAATATCCCAGTTCAAAATAAATCTATTTATTTAAAATAAAATAAATTATTAGATTTGTTTAGTTGTTTCGAGTTTCTCATCTCATTGAGTTACATATGTAAGTATGTGTATATGCAGGTATAATTAACCAGCAATACTTCTGCCGTGCCAACCTGTATATACACATACTTACATATGCAACACAATGAGATGCTTGTAAGATGGCATGTGGGCTTTATTACTTGGTGCGATTTTTTAAACGCAAATTCGGCAAGTGAGTTGTGCTTCTCGTTCGTTTGTGAGAATCATCTCCTTATAGAGGCCGGGTTTGATGTTGAAAAGTCGCTGCGAAGCCACTTGAAAAGACTTTTGACATGGTCGAAATCATGATCGTGGTAGTCTGCAGCCAAGTAATAAATGTCACCATGCCATTTGTAAATAAATTTGCATTCTATTAAATATAGCAGCAAAATGGTCTTGAGCCAGGACAATATCCCAGTTCAAATCAATTTATTAATAAATTTTAAATAATAAATAATATATAAAAATACATTTACACAGAATACGTAAATAAAATGCTAGATAACTAATAGATTTGCTTAGCTGGTTGCAATGTAATGACAATTCCAATTTATAGTATTTTTATTTTTGCTGGTTTGTGTACATTTTGATTGTTTGTAAGTTTTATCAGACATTGGGCTGTCAATCACAGCAAATGCCATAAGCAGTCAATTGATAATCAGTGAACAATTATGATACAACGTATTGCATATCTTCTAATAATTCTGTTGGCGAGTGGTCTATTCAATTTATTGTATAGTAGAGCGAGACAAGTATGGTCTAGTTCTAGGTTTTTATTTTATACCATTGATTGTATTTCATTTAAGTATTTAAAAACTGGATAATACAGGGTAAGAGGCAACCCTGCGTTAAACCATTATATTTCAACTATATATAATTTAAACATCGTACTATATCGAAAAGCGAAAATTACAAAGCAACAGCAAAAATGTATTAACAAAAGATGCGTGTATATGTATATTTAAATGACAAATTGTATTAACATTTTTCTTAAAGTTTCTTTACAAATTTCCTTTCGAATGTGGCTTGTTTATTAAACGTGCCGAAAACGGGATATGCGTTTTCAGAAACCACACGTTTCAAATGAAACATCGACTTCCAAAATTCTAATTAGTTTGTATTACTTGTCGCTTAGAATACTTCTGAAATCGACATGTTTACGTTTCTGGAATAACCTATCTTTCTTTTGTTTTCGCAATAAGAGAGTATATTATATTAAGGCAAACCTTAGTAGTGTTGTTAGGTGCCTGTTCACAGTCCCATAATACAACAAGTAAGGAAAGCCTAAAGTCGGACGTCGCCGACTATATGATACACTCCACTTTCTATCCAATTACAATTCAATTCTGTAAAAAAGTGTAGTCGGGAAGGATTTTTGTGTCCTGTAAATGTATGTGTTTAACAAAAAATTGTAAATAGGAAAGGACATCTGTATGGGCGTATATTGAAACATGGAACGATGTGACCCGCATTCACCAAGTATGTTTATAGGCGAAATATGATATGTAAAGTTTGGCCAAAATCGGTTAAACATTCGGGAGCAACATTGGTATATATATAGAACCACTTTAACCATAGGTGTTTATAGTTGGATTATAAGATGTTGTGCTAATTTTAAAGAAAATCGGGTACAATATGTGGTTTCTAGAGCGAAAAAGTCAAATCGGGAGCAACATTTGTATGGGGGCTATATCTAAATCTGAACCGATCTAACTAGCTTTCGCCACAGGTGTTTCTAGTTAGGCAGATCTGACCGATTTTCACCACAGCTGTTTCCAGTTCAATTACAGGGTAATGTACCAAATTTGAAGCAAATCGAGTGAAATATGTTGTTTCTAGAGCGGAAAAAGGCAAATCGGGAGCGACATTTGCAGGGGGGCTATATCTAAATCTGAACCGATTTGCATCAAATTAAATAGCGTTCGTCCTTGTCCAATTTTTGATTTGATTACAACAATAGATGGACACAGGCAGACGGACAGACAGACAGATTCTAAGCCGATCTGTATAATAAACGATGGGTCTAACTCGTTTCCTTTTGGGTGTTACAAACAAATGCACAAAGACATGATACTTTCGTGGAGTGTATAAATATATTCAACGGAAAGTTGGACGTTTTTTATCATAAATAAAAATAAAAAAAATATTTCTGTATAGAATTTTAGCTCTGTTGTGAAAAGAAAGACTGCCAAACAAAGCCCTTGAACTAGGGTTGCCACATGGCAAAAGTGAAATTACTGGTCACACAAAATCTCCGGGATTTAAAATAAATATATTTATTTAAAATAAAATAAATTATTAGATTTTTTTTTAGTTGTTTCGAGTTTCTCATCTCATTGAGTTACATATGTAAGTATGTGTATATGCAGGTATAATTAACCAGCAATACTTCTGCCGTGCCAACCTGTATATACACATACTTACATATGCAACTCAATGAGATGCTTGTAAGATGGCATGTGGGCTTTATTACTTGGTGCGATTTTTTAAACGCAAATTCGGCAAGTGAGTTGTGCTTCTCGTTCGTTTGTGAGAATCATCTCCTTATAGAGGCCGGGTTTGATGTTGAAAAGTCGCTGCGAAGCCACTTGAAAAGACTTTTGACATGGTCGAAATCATGATCGTGGTAGTCTGCAGCCAAGTAATAAATGTCACCATGCCATTTGTAAATAAATTTGCATTCTATTAAATATAGCAGCAAAATGGTCTTGAGCCAGGACAATATCCCAGTTCAAAATAAATCTATTTATTTAAAATAAAATAAATTATTAGATTTGTTTAGTTGTTTCGAGTTTCTCATCTCATTGAGTTACATATGTAAGTATGTGTATATGCAGGTATAATTAACCAGCAATACTTCTGCCGTGCCAACCTGTATATACACATACTTACATATGCAACACAATGAGATGCTTGTAAGATGGCATGTGGGCTTTATTACTTGGTGCGATTTTTTAAACGCAAATTCGGCAAGTGAGTTGTGCTTCTCGTTCGTTTGTGAGAATCATCTCCTTATAGAGGCCGGGTTTGATGTTGAAAAGTCGCTGCGAAGCCACTTGAAAAGACTTTTGACATGGTCGAAATCATGATCGTGGTAGTCTGCAGCCAAGTAATAAATGTCACCATGCCATTTGTAAATAAATTTGCATTCTATTAAATATAGCAGCAAAATGGTCTTGAGCCAGGACAATATCCCAGTTCAAATCAATTTATTAATAAATTTTAAATAATAAATAATATATAAAAATACATTTACACAGAATACGTAAATAAAATGCTAGATAACTAATAGATTTGCTTAGCTGGTTGCAATGTAATGACAATTCCAATTTATAGTATTTTTATTTTTGCTGGTTTGTGTACATTTTGATTGTTTGTAAGTTTTATCAGACATTGGGCTGTCAATCACAGCAAATGCCATAAGCAGTCAATTGATAATCAGTGAACAATTATGATACAACGTATTGCATATCTTCTAATAATTCTGTTGGCGAGTGGTCTATTCAATTTATTGTATAGTAGAGCGAGACAAGTATGGTCTAGTTCTAGGTTTTTATTTTATACCATTGATTGTATTTCATTTAAGTATTTAAAAACTGGATAATACAGGGTAAGAGGCAACCCTGCGTTAAACCATTATATTTCAACTATATATAATTTAAACATCGTACTATATCGAAAAGCGAAAATTACAAAGCAACAGCAAAAATGTATTAACAAAAGATGCGTGTATATGTATATTTAAATGACAAATTGTATTAACATTTTTCTTAAAGTTTCTTTACAAATTTCCTTTCGAATGTGGCTTGTTTATTAAACGTGCCGAAAACGGGATATGCGTTTTCAGAAACCACACGTTTCAAATGAAACATCGACTTCCAAAATTCTAATTAGTTTGTATTACTTGTCGCTTAGAATACTTCTGAAATCGACATGTTTACGTTTCTGGAATAACCTATCTTTCTTTTGTTTTCGCAATAAGAGAGTATATTATATTAAGGCAAACCTTAGTAGTGTTGTTAGGTGCCTGTTCACAGTCCCATAATACAACAAGTAAGGAAAGCCTAAAGTCGGACGTCGCCGACTATATGATACACTCCACTTTCTATCCAATTACAATTCAATTCTGTAAAAAAGTGTAGTCGGGAAGGATTTTTGTGTCCTGTAAATGTATGTGTTTAACAAAAAATTGTAAATAGGAAAGGACATCTGTATGGGCGTATATTGAAACATGGAACGATGTGACCCGCATTCACCAAGTATGTTTATAGGCGAAATATGATATGTAAAGTTTGGCCAAAATCGGTTAAACATTCGGGAGCAACATTGGTATATATATAGAACCACTTTAACCATAGGTGTTTATAGTTGGATTATAAGATGTTGTGCTAATTTTAAAGAAAATCGGGTACAATATGTGGTTTCTAGAGCGAAAAAGTCAAATCGGGAGCAACATTTGTATGGGGGCTATATCTAAATCTGAACCGATCTAACTAGCTTTCGCCACAGGTGTTTCTAGTTAGGCAGATCTGACCGATTTTCACCACAGCTGTTTCCAGTTCAATTACAGGGTAATGTACCAAATTTGAAGCAAATCGAGTGAAATATGTTGTTTCTAGAGCGGAAAAAGGCAAATCGGGAGCGACATTTGCAGGGGGGCTATATCTAAATCTGAACCGATTTGCATCAAATTAAATAGCGTTCGTCCTTGTCCAATTTTTGATTTGATTACAACAATAGATGGACACAGGCAGACGGACAGACAGACAGATTCTAAGCCGATCTGTATAATAAACGATGGGTCTAACTCGTTTCCTTTTGGGTGTTACAAACAAATGCACAAAGACATGATACTTTCGTGGAGTGTATAAATATATTCAACGGAAAGTTGGACGTTTTTTATCATAAGCTTAATTTTTGAGTACTCAAAATAAATGTTTTATCCGTCATTTGTTCATATCAAAAATAAAATGACAACGATTTTGGTGTATAGACAAAACCGTTGATGCGTTCATAATCCCTGTTTTAAAATATTATAAAGCGGAATGACACAAATGATATGGAAAATTGTTTGATATATAGGGTGGACCATTTAAATTTTTAAATTTGAACTACCGATTACATTTATGTTTGACAAAAATTTTCGAGAAGATATCTGCTTTCATGAAGCTCATTTTCATCTCGTTGGCTATGTCAACAAGCAAAATTGCCGCATATGGGGTTCATAGAACCTACACGCGACTATGGAGAAGCCAATACATACACAACGAGCCACTGTTTGGTGTGGATTTTGGACTGTACTGAAAAATAGGGTTGATCGGATGAGGAACTGCCGAAATAGTGATATTGTGTTCCATTAGTAAATGACAAAGTTCAACCTTTCCAATAAAACCAGAAATTTGAAAAAATAATCAGTATATGTATATATATGGCCCATCCCATATATGTTGATTCTGAGATTACCGGCAAATTTGCTGTCCTTGTGTATTTAGCTTCACTTTATTATTTACTTTACAATAAAGTTATATAGATATTTCAGTTTTATTAAAAAAAATAAAAAGTAAATAATTATACTAAATGATTACTTTTTTCCATTAATCTTTATAATATTTTATCAATTATTATTTTTATGGGTGAACATTTTTTGTGCCTGAAGGTACACATCATTCCCCTTGTAAAATCTCATATTCGGTACAAATTAAGTCCAATAAGCAATATTTTCAAAATTTCGTATAACTCGGTTAAGAATTAAAAGGAATGAAGCTTCTTATATATAATAATATAATACTCTAATGCCAAAAGTGACATCGAAATTGTTCTATAAACTCAGAATCTACTATGTATATTATTATATATACGTATGTATATTATAAGAGATACACTTTTTAAAAACAATTACACAAAATTCAACCACTGTTTTTTCATTATATCGCCCATCAACATAATAATATAGCATATAATTTTTTGGATGATAAGATAATCATATTGAATATTTAAATTATTTTGTCAAATCGGGTGTTTAAATAATATCGCATTAAACATAATTTTTTAATGAACGGAAAGACGTTCCTATTCTGTAAGTTGTTCAATTTATGCTTTAAGGATGAGAATTTTGTAATGAGTAATTATACGTCATCTTTTTCAATGGCAATTTGGACCCACTTTATGGACCTAGATATTGACCAGACATAGAATCGATGATGTAGATTCTAAATATGCAATAAAAATCGAGTTATATTGAGGGACGATATGTTGTTACCCAAACATGAAAATACTCACTAAACTACTTTATTCGACGTGTCGGTAGATTTCTGTTCCATATTCACTTTTTGAATAACCGAAAATATATAATCATTTTGGTAAGAGTGTCTCAAGTGTGTCAGAAAAATCGTTTATAATTTTGGAGTTAAGAAGGAAATAAAACTTGTAGTGCATTCAAACAGACAGTAATCTCCGATTTCGCCCATTTTCGATTTCAACCATCCACATAGGTAGAGGAGCATAAACAGCCACCAACAGTTTTTGCATTAAAACAAGTAAGGAAATGCTAAAGTCGGGCAGGACCGACTATATGATACACTCCACTTTCTATCCGAATATAAATCAATTCGCTAAAAAAGTGAAAACGGGAAGGATATTTTGTATGTTTCCTAATCATAGGCTGATATGACTTGACGCAATTTGTTATACCGACGAGAATATTTGTATCGGTGCTATATCCAAACATGAGATGAAGTGACCCACTTTCACAGTAGGTTCTTCCAGTTCAAGTTCAGTATAACGTTTTATACTCAATTTGAAGAGATTTGGTGAAAATATGTGGTTTCTGTGGCGAGCCGGGAGCTATATATAAATCTGAACCGATCTGACCCATTTTCACCATGGGTGTTTCTAGTTGAAATATAAGGCAATTTGCAAGATTTGAAAAATATCTGTTAAAATATGTGGTTTATAGAGTGGAAAAGTCAAATCGGGAGTCAAATTTTTGTGGGAACTATATATAAATCTGAACCGATCTGACTCATTTTCACCATGAATGTTTCTAGTGGAATTATAAGATATTTTGCCAAATTTGAAGCAGATTTGTTAAAATATGTGGTTTCTAGAGCAAAAAAGTCAAATCGGGAGCGAAATTCGGATGGGAGCTATATATAAATCTGAACCGATCTAAACTATTTCCACCACAGCTGTTCCTAGCTTAAATATAAGCTGCTTGGCCAAATTTGAAGACAATTTGATAAAATATATTGTTTCTAAGGCGGAAAAACTCAAATTGGGCCCGAAATTTCAATGGAAGCTATATATAAATCTGAACCGATCTGACACATTTTCACCACAGGTGTTTCTACTTCAAATATAAGATGTTTTGCCAATTTTGAAGAAAAAAATTTAAAATATGTGGTATCTAGAGGAAACAAAGTGAAAAGTCTAAAGTCGGGCGGGCCCGACTATATGATACACTCCACTTTCAATCCAAATACAATTCAATTCGGTAAAAAAGTAAAAACGGGAAGAATTTTTGTATGTTTCCTAATCATAGGCTAATATAACCTGGTCCAATTTGTCAAATCGAGAAGAATATTTGTATTGGGCTATATCAAAACATGTAATGAAGTGACTAACTTTCACAAGAAGTTCTTCCAGTTCAAGTATAACGTGTTATGCTCAATTTGAATAAATTCGGTGAAAATAAGCGGTTTCTGTGGCGAAAATATTAATCCGGGATCGAAATTTGTGTGGGAGCTATATGTAAATCTGAACCGATCTGACCCATTTTCACCATGGGTGTTTCTAGTTGAAAGATTTTAAGAAAATCTGTTAAAATATGTGGTTTCTGGAGCGGAAAAAGTCAAATTGGAAGCGAAATTTGCATGGAAGCTATATATAAATCAGAACCGATCTAACACATTCTTACCACAGGTGTTTCTAATTGAATTATAATGTTTTGCTAATTCTGAAGAAAATCTGTAAAAAAAAAGGTGGATTCTAGAGCGGAAAAAGTCAAATTGGGAGCGAAATTTGTATGGGAGCTATATATAAATCTGAACCGATCTGACCCATTTTCACCACAGGTGTTCCTAGTTTAAATATAAGATGTTTTGCAAAATCTGAAGACAATATGGTACAATATGTGGTTTCAGGAGCGGAAAAAGTCAAATTGGGTCGAAATTTGTATCGAAGCTATACATAAATCTGAACCGATCGAACACATTTTTACCACAGCTGTTTCTAATTGAATTATAAGATGTTTTGCCAATTTTGCAGAAAATCTGTTAAAATATGTGGTATCTAGAGTGAAACGAGTCAAATCGAGAGTGAAATTCGTATGTGCTATATCTAAATCTGAACCGATTTTCTTCAAATTAAATAGCGTTCGTCCTTGTCCAGAAAAACTTCGTTGTGCAATGTTTCGTTTCGTTTGAATACATTGCACGTAGTTTTTAAGTTGGTCTTGTTTCTTAAAGAATTCACTTTGTCTTATCCATCTATCAAAATTATTCACAGAGGTATAGCTTGATTCAATGTTGAACAATGAGTTTTTATGTGCAAACAATCCTCATATTGGCATTGATCTAAAAAAATTAACTGAAATATCTGGGGGGAGGGCTAAAAAAGTTCTGGGTTGGTATTGGACCAGCCTGCAATGTACCAAGTTTATCCCTTTTTGTCCATTTTGACACTAAAATTGTGAATGTCGAAAGATCACTTTATTTTTCGAGTCTACGCACCCAGAACGATATATATATATATTAGAGTAGCTTCTTTTGTGAGGAAGGAAAAAATGTTGTTGATGTCCCGACTAAAATGAAAGATTGGTTTGTTTTATGTGCTCTCCCAAAATATTTCGCTTTTATCATTGTCCGTTCGTGAGCTGGACGCGTTCAAAATAACCTCTATAAATCAGGTTTTTCTTGAATAAAATTCACGATGAGAATGATATTGGGTAAAAAACCGCTAGAAATAAAAATCCGACCCGAGCTTTATCAAACCATATTAAAAACTTGCAATATGACCCAGTACAAAGGACAGATTTATACTATTTTAGTGCAATTTTTGATGCATTTTTTATAAAAACCACAATACCATCCACATTTGTAGTTCGATTTATGTTTCTATGGGCTCGTTGGAGAGGTCTTGATAACCAATTGTAATTTTTAGAATTTTCTAACCCATTAAGGGCCGCAAATTTTGTTTGTACTGTTAATACTGAGAACCAACGGTAAGAAAAAAATTTCGGCCCTTAATGGGTAATAAAGTTCTAAAAATTGCAATTGGTGATCAATACGTCTTCAACGATCCAACAAAAACACAAATCGAACTAAAAATATGGAAGTTATTGTGGTTATTATGTTAGAATTCTACCCTCTATTCTGGTATAAAATGCAAGTTTTTGATATGGTTTGATAAGTCTCGGACCAGATTTTAATTTCTAGCGGTTTTTATACACTCCACGAGAGTATTATGTCTTTGTGCATTTGTTTGTAACACCCAAAAGGAAGAGAGATAGACCCATTGTTAATTATACCGATCGACTTAGAATCACTTTTTGAATCTATTCTTGTAATCAAAGTACAGGTCGCAATTGTAGACATAACCAAATGAAACTTTGCACAACGAAGTTTTTCGGGATAAGGACGAACGCTATTTAATTTGAAGAAAATCGGTTCAGATTTAGATATAGCCCCCATACGAATTTCACTCCCGATTTGACTCTTTTCACTCTAGATACCACATATAACAACAGATTTTCTTCAAAATTGGCAAACCATCTTATATTTCAAATAAAAACACCTGTGGTAAAAATGGGTCTGATCGGTTCAGATTTATATATAGCTCCCATACAAATTTCGCTCCCGATTTGACTTTTTCCGCTCTAGAAACCACATATTGTATCAGATTGTCTTCAGATTTGGCAAACCATCTTATATTTCAACTAGAAACACCTGTGGTAAAAATGGGTCAGATCGGTTCAGGTTTATATATAGCTCCCATACAAATTTCGCTCCCGATTTGACTTTTTCCGCTCTAGATACCATATATTACAAGAGATTTTCTTCAAAATTGGCAAAACGTCTTATATTTCAACTAGAAACAGCTGTGTTAAAAATGGATCAGGTCGGTTCAGGTTTATATATAGCTCCCATACAAATTTCGCTCCCGATTTGACTTTTTCCGCTCTAGAAACCACATATTGTATTAGATTGTCTTCAGATTTGGCAAAACATCTTATATTTCAACTATAAACACCTGCGGTAAAAATGTGTTAGATCGGTTCAGATTTATATATAGCTCCCATACAAATTTCACTCCCGATTTGACTCTTTTCACTCTAGATACCACATATAACAACAGATTTTCTTCAAAATTGGCAAACCATCTTATATTTCCAATAGAAACACTTGTGGTAAAATGGGTCAGATCGGCTCAGGTTTATATATAGCTCCCACACAAATTTCGCTCCCGATTTGATTTTTTCCGCCCCAGAAACCACGAATTTTCACCGAATTTCTTCGAAGTGAGCATAACACCTTATATTTGAACTGGAAGAACTTATTGTGAAAGTTAGTCACATTTTTCCATGTTTGGATATAGCCCCGATACAAATATTCTTATCGATTTGACAAATCGCACCAGGTCATATTAGACTATGATTAGGAAACATACAAAAATTCTTCCCGTTTTCACTTTTTTACCGAGTTTTATTGTATTCGGTTGGAAAGTGGAGTGTATCATATAGTCGGCCCGCCCGACTTTAGCCTTTCCTTACTTGTTTTTTCTAAAAACAATTCTCACCGTGAATTTTATTCAAGAAAACCTAATTAATAGAGGTTATTTTGAACGCGTCCAGCTTACGAACGGACAATGATAAAAGCTAAATATTTTGGGAAACAAAACAAACCAATCATTCATTTTTGTCGGGAACATCCACAACTTTTATTTTGAAGCCACTCTAATATATATATCATTATTCTGTTAAGGAAAAACTTTTCCTCAACCGATTTACAAATTTGGACATCCGATTCAGATGATGATTGTCGGTATTTCTGTCCACAAACTCCTATCGAATACTGTCACATGTCTACCCGACAACTTTACACCACTTTTTCCAATTTCCCACGACAAATCGGTTCGAATTCTTGTCAATTATTTTTTTGACTTTCTGTGTGACTTCTTGCCGATTTCAGAAGAGATTGTTCCTTGTTTATTTCCAAAACTAAACCTCTAAAAAAATAGCCAGACTCAAATGTAAAAACGCATTGATTTTTTGATTGATTCATCAGTGCAATCTGTGAACTGATAGTGACATATTTTTCCATATCAAAAGTTTTTACAGACCCAAAATTAGGAGTCACTTTTTCTTTCTTTTTAAAATGCCGTTATAGAAACGATAAATCGTTGCGTCGGGAAAAGAAAACTCCACATTGTGAATTGTCCCCATCTGAATTGCGTAGATATGTTGATGATATCAATGCTACCCGGCTGAAAACATTTATTCAAAGCTTGTGTTTTAACTTTGAAAAACAGGTTTCTTTAAAAATAGCACGTGATAGGAACATCATAATGTCATATTCATAATAATGTAGCAAACGTTTAAAGTGCACTTGTATGTTGAATATATTTGTCATTGATAAATGTTTATAAATAGGACTTCGAAACTCTATAAAATCGTATTTGAATTCGAGAACCTGGAATATTGTGAGTTTCTTATTGGAACCAATTCGACGTACCACTAGAAAAACACATGTTTATGTGTTTATTCCCGGTCGAGCACAGCAAACCTTTAACTTGGCATCTCTAGCGCACAAAAGATCATTAACTCTCAGAGAGCTCAAACAAATTTCCCACATGGTTCTCCTAAATTTAGGCAGTTTACAAAAAAACACTCTCTCTCCAATTTTGTTTTTCTCAGTAACGCTCATTTTACGGTTCTTCTTACCTGCACAGGTGTTGTTGCCGCATCCAATTGTATTGTGTGCAGCTGTTGTATGCCGCCGCTCTCCATAGTTGGAGTTCGTGGACGTGCTGCGCCCCCCGCTGCAGCAACGACGGCAGCCGAATGTCTCTTGCTGCTGTTTGGTGGTGGTAGTGGTGATGGTGTTAACCTGTTTGCCGACGTTGACGCAGCGCCAACGTCAGCGACGGCGCTTGCATTCATGTGGTCGACGTTATCGTGGTGGATGTCGATATCGATGTTGTTGTTATTGTTGTTGGTGCTGGTACCTAAAATACCTTCATTGGCGTCGTCATCAAATTTAACCCAATTTTCTTTATTCACATTTTTGGCCGTTGTTGTTGCTGCTGCAGTTGTTGCGTTCGCGCGACTTTGGGAAACGTTTTCATTGCTCGCATAGGGTGACGATGACAACGTAGGTGGTGGCGGTGGTGCAGTGAGATCAACATCCTGCAAAGGATGCTGTGTAACGGTATTATTTAAATCACTGGAGGACATGTTGACCGTGCGATCACAACGGCGGAAAGAGTGAGAAGAAATAGAGCGAGAGCGCGAGAGATCGTGAGAGAGAAGGGAAGATACACCGTGTGTGTGATATGTGTTTCTGGTGAATTTAGAAATAGAATTCCAACTATTTTTTTCAGAATTTGTAACACTTTTTCGTGGAACAGTTTTTGTGCTGTTGCTTCGGTTGATTCATTCATAAAATTCTTTTCGTTTTCATATTTATTATGTAATTTTTTTATTGCACGATTTCTTAATGAAAATTTTCTGGAATTTGTTTTTTTTGGTTGTTGTTGTTTTCTATTTTTGGTTTTAAACACTTATGTATGCATGTACGTCTGTAGTATGCCTTGTTGTTGGTAACGAAATGTAAAACGTTTTGCCGTCGTCCCGCTAGCTTGCGCTCTGGCCGTATTTTTCTACTCAAAGTGTCGAAAAGCAACTGAAACTGAATTTGTATTTTGAAGTCACACCCAGCTTTAGAGGCAGCTTGAATTTTGTATTATTTTCATCGCCGTAGCCGTTGCCGCCGTCCCCGTCGTTGTTGTTGTTGTTTCGTTAACACCAGTTACCTAACTCAAGCTTTGTGGCCAAGACCAACACACACGCACACACTCACAAAGGCCTTCTGTTATTATATTGTTTCAGCTCAGTTCAGTTCGATTCACTGCGTTTTTTTTTGGGTTCTCTCTCTCCCTACTGTGGCTGGCAGTCAGTCAGCTCTCGACTGTATTCTTCTGTGTAAACCGTTAAACAGTTTTTTATTCGTACGTCTGTGCCTTTACACTCTCCCTAATAACGTTTATTATCATTTCGATACTTTGCATACGACGTTTTCAGACACAACACGACCGCAAGCGGCAAAACCAGGGTTGCCATCACGTACGTCCAACTAAGAGGTTTTAGTGAGATGATCAATCACATCAGTACTGGCACAGTTAATTATTCAAATGTTTATAAAAAATAAGGCTAATGTCGAGTGAGGCCACACCGTGTGTCTATATTATCTGTCAAATTTGACTAAAAACTGATGTATATACAAGTGGGTGCTGAAATAATTTACTGGGGGATATATGAAAACACGGACTCATAGTTCTCATTTCATCCAAGACGTCACATCTTTTATTTGGCATGTGAAGGGCACGTGCTATAACTTGTATTCACCCATTCTTTCGGTTTGAACACAGTGGGCTCACTTTATTGACTTTAGTTCCTCAAAATCCAAACTTGTGAAAAAAATTGAATTTTCTGAAATGTATGAGAGTCAAATTCTGAATGGTAGCGTCTAGGGTTATATGTGTCATTAACACAATACATTCCGTTTGGACACACTTGGATAACTTTTCTATATACTTGTGCCATAAAATCAAAATTGTCAAAATTTATTAAATATCGGACCAAATTCTGTCCATGGCTATCTGTGCTATAAATTTTATTCACAGAATATTTACCGTTTGCACGCAGTATGCAGACTTTTCCTTGAAAATGTACATCTACAAAATTCGAGATTGTAAGAATTTGTTAAACATCTCGATTATGTGTGGACCAAATTCAGAAATGGCATGCCCAGGGATATCTGTGCTAATATTTTATAATATTCTTCTCTTGCCCACCATAAACTCGTAAAATTACTCTACATCAGAATTTGTTAAATTTGTTAACTTCTAACAGAGCTCTGTTAACAGCGCTGCTCGAAATAGTGGTTTGTGTCTTTGCTAGTTGTATTGGAATTAATTTTCATATACATAACGTTCAAAATACATATACAGTTGCGGTCAAAATAATAGCAGCGCACCATAGCTTAATATACATTTTAATATATTTATTTGTGTGATAATTTTTGTATTACTACTACTGCATTAAATGCTGTGTTATGAGGTTACAAACACAAAATGATTGTTTATTTGGTGATATGATTTTAATTGCTTAAGAAATTTCACATTTTTTGGATTATTCGACATTTTTTCTCAAGAAAAGGAATTTTATCTAATTTTTTCAATTCGATTTGGTGTTATAAATAAGATATTATGAAATGTACGCTACTTCTGAAATGTTATTGTTTTATTTTTCTTCATAAGTAGGGCGAGGAGAGCATTGTGGAAAAGAAAATCGAGTTCATATAAAAAAGTTGAAATCTGGAGGAAAATCATATAGTGAAATTCGACTATTATTCCAGTGTTCCATTAAAATTATCAGAAATTCGATATAATAAGAAAAAAAAAAAGAAAAACACGTCAAAATATCATCTGTAACCATTCGCCGAATAGTAACAAAAATAGAACAAAAAACCCACATACGCCCGCCACCGAAATAAAAAACAATGTCTGTCCACCTTTGAGAGTTTAATATGTTCGTAGAATACTAAAAAAATATAATCTGTAAGCCAGAAGTCCGTTTTATTGTCAGTTGAATCGAAAACTGTTTTGTTAGGTGGGACAGTCCCTCGACAGTTTTTAAGACGTCCACAAACTGTCAAATAGGGAGGATCAAGCGTAATGGCTTGGATGTGTTTTTCATATTATGGAGTTGGGTTTATACATTGGCCCAGAACTACCATGGACTCTGTTCAGTACATCAAAATACTGCATAATATTATGCTTATGTATGCAGAATATGGAATGCCCCTTTAGTAAGTCTTCTAGCAGGTCAATTATCCCGATAACACCAGCCGACTTGCAAAAAGGTGGTTTGAAGTCAATAATGTCGAAGTTATGGAATGGTTCGGGCAGGCACCGCATCTCAATATAATCAAAAATTTGAAGTGTGATGACTAAAATGAGGTCTTACTAGCAATACTGAAAAACAATAACGATGTTTGACACGTAATTATGGAGGCATGGTCAAAAATACCGCGTGAAAGGTGCTAAATACTAGTCGACTCCATAAAACGACGATATGTAGCAGTAATAAGCAATAAAGTCAATTCAACTAAGTATTAAATTCATGGAAACATCCTTATTTAAGTTATTACTCAAAAAAGTTTTAATTAAAGTGAATAAAAACAAAATATGTTTAGTTTTTTTAAGCGCTGTTATTTTTTTGACTGGTCTCATTTTTGACGCATACTGTTACATGAGATTAGCCCTCACTGCACATTTAACATAACATGTTATATAGTATACATCTATGTTATATTAGTGTTATTAAGTTATCTTCATGTTATTATCATTTAATATGTTAGATTTAAATGCTCACATACATACGCGAGAATGTTATGTTAAATTATATTTTCAATCACACACGACATTTTATTGTTCTTGTATTGTACGATCTGATTTGTTCTTAGACATTATATAATAAGGTAACAATGTAGTTTGGGAGTCGGTTTCGCTTGTGTGGTCATTGATGACATACCTCTGTTTAAAACTTCAGTTTAACTTTATTTGAAAATTGTATACATAAAGGGTGATTTTTTAAGAGCTTGATAACTTTTTTTTTAAAAAAAACGCATAAAATTTGCAAAATCTCATCGGTTCTTTATTTGAAACGTTAGATTGGTCCATGACATTTACTCTTTGAAGATAATTTCATTTAAATGTTGACCGCGGCTGCGTCTTAGGTGGTCCATCCGCTTAGTCCAATTTTGGCATTTCCACGTTTTTGAGTAACAGAGACCCAATTGGTGCGAACGGCGACGAATCGAAAATTGGTGGTCATCATTAACACTGGCCGATACAGCTGCGATATTTTCTTCAGTTCGCACTCTACGTAAGCGTGTTGGTGGTTTAATGTCCAACAATGTAAATTTTGTGCGAAATTTAGTCACAATAGCCCGAATAGCCGCTTCAGTGGGTCGATTAAACTGACCATAAAATGGAAGCGCGCAATGAACTTTCTTAACAGAGCACGCATTTTGATAATAAAATTCAATAATTTGCAAGCGTTGTTCGTTTGTAAGACGATTCATGATGAAATGTCAAAGCATACTGAGCATCTTTCTCTTTGACACCATGTCTGAAATCCCACGTGATCTGTCAAATACTAATGCATGAAAATCCTAACCTCAAAAAAATCACTCTTTACATGCATATTGAAAAAAAATTGAATTAATAAATGACAATTAACCAGTATAATGTTTTATTCCTAACATAATAAAATATAAAGTTGAAATATATTATGATCTGGAAAATTATACATACATTCTAGATTATCATAGATTTTCTCCTCTACCGGCTACCCAGAGGAAAGGTTTTCTACGTTGTAGTTATAAAAGCAATTATGAAAAAAGTAAGGAAAGGATACAGTTGGGCGGGGCCGACTTTATGATATCCTGCACCACGCCCTGCATATGTATATTAGGATGGGTCACGAAAATAAATTGCAGCCCCCCAGAATTGAAGATTGGATTGTTTAATGATGGTCTACCAAATATTTCGTCACAGGGTCAAGCCATCTGTGAGCTAAACGCGTGTAATTTTTATGACGCATTTTTGCCCTTCGTTTCTGAATTAATAGACCCTTGGAAGCACTTTAAATAAAAATTGTTATTCTTGTCTTAGAATAACTCATTGGTAGAATTATTGGGCGTTTATATTGATTTTTTGTGGTTTTTCAAGGTGACAGCTAAAAACTCATATCTCCTGGAAATATTCTGTAAGATGTGTTATGAAAAGTAAATAGAAGGAATCAATACCTTTCGAATGATGCCTAAATGATGAATATCGGATGAAAAATTACATCACTGACTCCGTGTTTTTTAAATAATTGAAACCGGTGACGGAGCCAACATTTTAAAATTATTTTTATCATTCGAAAGCTCTTGACTGTCGCTATATATTTTTTATAAAATACTACCACAAATAGAAACAAGTAAGGAAAGGCTAGTCGGGCGGGGCCGACTATATATTACCCTACACCACTCAATGCATATGTACCTCGCTTTGATTACTAAACCCAGGTATTTCATGGGAGCAATTTTATGTAGTTCATACAAATTATATAAATTATATTCATATAATTTATATGCTATAAATTCATCTTTAGTCAAATTTAACGAATATGGTAAATAATATGGTAATTGATCCAATTGTCCGACAGACAAATACAAATTATACAGTAGTATACCAAAGTTATACCAAAGTATGGACCAATGGGCATCACCCAAACAATTCTCATTGCAATTCAATTCGGTAAAAAAGTGAAATCGGGAAGGATTTTTGCATCATGTAAATGTATGTGTTTGACAAAAAATGTTAAATCGGAAAGGACATTTGTATGGGAGTATATTGAAACCTAGAACGATGTGACCCGCTTTCACAATGTCTGTTTATTGGTGAAATATAATATGTAAAATTTGGCCAAAATCGGTTAAACATTCGGGAGCAACATTTGTATGAGGGCTATATCTAAATCTGAACCGATCTTACCCACTTTCACCATAGGTTTTTTAGTTGGATTATAAGATGTTGTGCCAGTTTTAAAGAAAAACAGGTACAATATATGGAGTTTAGAGCGGAAAAAGTCAAATCGGGAGCGACATTTGTATGGGGGCTATATCTAAATCTGAACCGATCATACCCATTTTCAGCATAGGTGTTTCTAGTTCGATTATAAGATGTTCTGCAAAATTTAAAGAAAATCGGGTACAATATGTCGTTTCTAGAGCGGAAAATGTCAAATCGGGAGCGACATTTGTATGGGGGCTATATCTAAATCTGAACCGATCTTACCCAATTCTTGCATACGTGTTTCTAGTTAGATTATAAGATGTTCTGCCAAATTTAAAGAAAATCGGGTACAATATGTCGTTTCTAGAGCGGAAAATGTCAAATCGGGAGCGACATTTGTATGGGGGCTACATCTAAATCTGAACCGATCTTACTCAATTTCTGCAAAGGTGTTTCTAGTTGGATTATAAGATGTTGTGCCAATTTTAAAGAAAATCGGCTACAATATGTGGTTTCGAAAGCGGAAAAAGTGAAATAGGGAGCGACATTTGTATGGGGGCTATATCTAAATCTGAACCGATCTTACCCAATTTCAGCATAGGTGTTTCTAGTTGGATTATAAGATGTTGTACCAAATGTCAAATCAGGAGCGACATTTGTATGGGGGCTATATCTAAATCTGAACCGATTTCAATTCAATACCGATGGTCCTTGGCCAGAAAAAACAACTTCTGCCAAGTTTCATGACAATCGGACTACAATTGCGACCGGTAGAGTGCGAACAAGCTTAGATGGACAGCAGACGGACGGACGGACAGACAGACATCGTTAAATCGACTCAGCTGGTGATTCTAAGCCGATCGGTATACTTAAAGGTGGGTCTAGCTCGATTATTTCTTGGTGTTACAAACATTTGGCGCGAAACTAATTTATAATACCCTAGACCACGAAGTGGGTATAAAAATGTAACTCTGAAAAAAAAAAAACATAAAAAAATACTATTAAGGTCCAATAATTCGACCAATAAGTTACTCTAAGACAAGAATCAAAATTTATATTTATAGTGCGTTCAAGGGTCTCTTATTTATTTAAAAAAAATACAAAAATGCAGCACAAAACAAGTAAGAAGGCGTTAAGTTCGGCCGGGCCGAATCTTATATACCCTCCACCACGGAGTGCATTCCACAGTATTACCAGTAGATTAAAGAATGTCGAGGTAATGCGAATTGCAAATATCAAGTAAATACAAGCTAATATGTTCAAAAAACATGCTGAAATACTCTAAATATTAGGGGTATTTTCAGTACTTGTGAGGGAAAAATTTTTCCCTCTGGACCGATTTCGTCCACTTTCAATCCCAAGCGATCTACAACCATAAGACACATTTAGGAAAAATTTTAACCTCCTAGCTCATTTCGTTCGGCCGCTATCGTGCTTTCAACAGACAGACGGACAGACGGACAGACGGACATGGCTATATCGTCTTAGAATTTTACCACGACCCAGAATATATATACTTTATGGGGTCTCCGATAAATATTTCAAGGTGTTACAAACGGAATGACAAAGTGAATATACCCCCATCCTGGAGGTGGAGGGTATAAAAATACACGGTTGGCTCTCAGCCTACGTATTTGAAACTCATAAATAAACTAATCACTCTATTTGTGATCTAATATATCAATCGACATTAGATCGATTTTGCATACAGCCTGAAAAGGATATTAACGAATAATTTTTAAGCATTAACAAGAAGCATTAATAAAGGGAATTTTGGGGATTTTTACTTATCTCTATCATAAGTTCCCCCCAACACCAATAGCCGTTCAACTGGTACTGCTATTTTCAATTTATATTTATTTTTTGTGTGTACTACCGAAAATATTCAATATTTATTTACCTTTTTTGTCATGCCCTCCACTGCCGGCGTCGAAGTTGACGTCGACATAGACGGCTAAACGTCGCATTGCCTTGTCTCGTCATTTTACGAAGGTATGTGCGAGTATTTATCTTTTGACCGCTCTCTAATTTCAACAAAAGCCTCTCATTATCTTGGCGTTGTTGTTGCAGCCGTATTTCTTGTGTTAATTTTTTATCGTTTTTATGGTCTCACACACAAACAAACTTTTTTGTTTCTGTAATTTCTCGCTCATTTAACGTCTTCTTTTTTCCCCCAAAGTATTTTTTCCGTTGTTATTCTTTTGTGTTCGTATGTTTGTCTACCCGCCTTTTAACAAAATCAAAATGAAAAAAAAAATGAATTTGTATTCTTAATCATGTGTGTTTGTTTTATTTTATTTTTTTTCTTTTCTTTTTCACTTTATACGAATATGCATATTAATGTTAACACTTTTTTCAAGATTTTGTGATTTTGTTTTATTTATTCAACAATACTTTTTCTTTCTGTTTCAGCATTTGGCCTGGCCTGTTTGTATGTAAGCAATTACGCGCTAGTGAATGTGTGTGTCTGTGTGTTTGGCTGTGAGTGGAGCGTGTTTCTGTGCATAAACCGAAATTAGTTTCACATTGACAACCCTGACATTAGGCCAAAATCTATGCCAACAGGAATTCCAATTCAAGTTTTAACTGTTGCAAAAACAACAACAAAATTGTAAATAATGAAATGCACGTTTTTCAATTTCAAGAATTCATTCAAGTTCATTCACATATTGTAACTGGGTAAGAGATATTACAGTGGCTGCAATAAGACTGATGCAGTCTTTCGGTAGGGCGCCAATTCATAGGGCAAATTGAAAAATAACGAGTCGTTTCTTAGGGTCCAGCGCAGTCAACCGTTACGATCAATTTTGATAATGCGTTTTCTTAGGGTAGTCACCATAAGCTGCGGCTAAATACGAAAATTCTGGCTAAAAATACAGCAGAATAGCGCCCGACCGAAAGGGTATTTCAAGCCAAAAACGAATAGATATTCCATAACATACCAAATAAGAATAAAACCGCAATACAACTTGAGAACAATATTATAAAAATAGTGAATTCACAACGAGTTTTTAACAATGCTTGCGGAATTCTTATAATACACAACAGTTTCTCAAATTCGCACACGAACTTTCTTTCTGTTTCATTTGGTGAAAAGTTTCAACAAGACACGCTTCACTTTAAAACAAATTTGATTTGTGTTTTGCATTTAGTGTTCGATTTCAAAGTGAGTGTACGTGGAATTGTGTTGTGTTAAAAAATTGGTAATATTTAAAAAAAATAATTAATAATGCCCAATAAATATAAAAAAATGTTCAAAGAAAAACGAAAGAAGTATTTGAACATATTTTTAATAATATTAAACAAGTAAGGAAAGGCTAAAGTCGGGCGGGGCCGACTATATGATACACTCCACTTTCAATCCAAATACAATTCAATTCGGGAAAAAAGTAAAAACGGGAAGAATTTTTGTATGTTTCCTAATCATAGGCTAATATTTGTCAAATCTAGAAGAATATTTGCTATATCCAAACTTGTAATGAAGGGACTAACATTCAGAATAAGTTCTTCCAGTTCAAGTATAACGTGTTATGCTCAATTTGAACAAATTCCGTGAAAATAAGCGGTTTCTGGGGCGAAAAAAGTCAATCCGGGATCGAAGTTTGTATGGAAGCTATATGTAAATCTGAACCGATCTGACCCATTTTCGCCATGGGTGTTTCTAGCTAAAATCTATCTATATATATAAAAGAGTTGCGTTACTGACTGACTTATCATTGACCAGCCCCCAGACCAAACGGCTGAAGCCAGGGTCATGAAATTTTCAGGGTAGTTCTCAAAAATAACGTAGACGTCGACTAAGAAAGGGTTTTACGAAATTCGTACTTTTAGGAGGTAAAATGGCCCAAAAAGGGATAAACATCTAACCTTCGTCCTGACTAAATGGCAGTAGCTATAAACATGAAATTCGGTGAGTTCCTTGCAATGACCATGCAGACGAGCTACAAATAGGGATTTTTCGAAATTTGTACTTTTAAGGGGCAAGCGGGACAAAAGGGATCAAAATGGTACCAATTAAAGTATTACAGCCAGAATCGTGAAATTTGGTATGTAAATTCCTCTGACCATATAGAAACGAAGTAAAATTGGATTCTTCGAAATTTGTACTTTTAAGGGGGCGAGCGGGACAAAGAGGGATAAAAATGGTACCAATTAAAGTATTACAGCCAGAATCGTGAAATTTGGTATGTAAATTCCTCTGACCATATAGAAACGAAGTAAAATTGGATTTTTCGAAATTTGTACTTTTAAGGGGCGAGCGGGACAAAAAGGGATAAAAATGGTACCAACTAACGTATTACAGCTAGAATCGTGAAAGTATTAATCGTGAAATTTGATATGTAAATTCCTCTGACCATATAGAAACGAAGTAAAATTGGATTTTTCGAAATTTGTACTTTTAAGGGGCGAGCGGGACAAAAAGGGATAAAAATGGTACCAACTAAAGTATTACAGCTAGAATCGTGAAAGTATTAATCGTGAAATTTGATATGTAAATTCCTCTGACCATATAGAAACGAAGTAAAATTGGATTTTTCGAAATTTGTACTTTTAAGGGAAGAACGGGATAAAAATGGTACCAACTAAAGTATTACAGGCAGAAACGTGAAATTTGGTATGTATATTCCTCTGACCATGTAGAAGCGCAGTATAATTGGATTGTTCGAAATTTGAACTTATTAGGGGGTAGGCGGGACAAAATTTCGGGAAATAGTCGGGAAATTTGGAGTGTAAACTGTGTGTAAAGCGCAATTTAAATGGATTTTTTCGAAATTTTCTTATAGGGGGTGAGCAACGAGGGATAAAAGTAGTACCAACTAATGTATTGGAGCTATAGTCGTCAAAAGTGGTGTTTAAATTTCTCTGGCAACGTAGATTTGCAACATAAATGGATTTCTCGAAATTTGCACTTTTAAGGTGCGAGCGGGACATTTAGTGTGTAAATTCCTCTGAGCATATAGAAGCGCAGTAGTTTGATTTTTTCGAAATTTGTACTTTTAAGGTGTGCGCGGGACGAAAAGGGATAAAAATGCTGTAAAATCCTTTAATTACATAAACGCGGAACATAAATGGATATTTCAAAATTTGTACTTAAAAGAGGGATACGGGACAACAAGGAATAAATGTGTTACCAAATAAAGTAGTAGGGAAGCAAAAACACATGTTACCTATAGTGACTTTTCAAAATGTGTACTTTTTGGGAAAGAAGTGCAAAAAGTTATAAACTGGATGGCTGAATCTAGAAACATGAGATCGAGAATATAAATGGTTGTAATATTTTATGCAAAACTTGGTAGAAAATTATAAAAATTATACATATGAAGTAGTTCAGCTAAAATAGTGCATATCGACAAGCACATTCCATTGACTGTGTGTGAGTGCTAGCTAATAGGTGGTTTCCAAATTACTATTTAAGATTTATCTATATCCACCAAAAGAAAATTAAATAAATACTATCCAAAAACAGAGACGGAAAAAATTAACAAATAACTGGCTTTTTCGCGTGCGAAGCAGCGGGTACTGCTAGTATAAGATATTTTGCAAGATTTTGAGAAGATCTGTTAAAATAGGTTTATTCTAGAGCGGAAAAAGTAAAATTGGCAGCGAAATTTGTATGGGAGCTATATATAAATCTGAACCGATCTAACACATTTTTACCACAGGTGTTTCTCATTGAGTTATAAGATGTTTTGCCAATTTTGAAGAAAATCTGTTAAAATAGGTGGATTCTAGATCGGAAAAAGTCAAATTGGCAGCGAAATTTGTATGGGAGCTATATATATATATACATGCCATAGACACAGCTTCATCAGTGGTAGGGATGTATAGTTGGAGCAAAAAGTCGATTTTTTCGACTTTTGGAAATATGTGAATAGTCTACATTTGAAAAATTCGACATTTCGACTATTGCAAATAAATAAAAAGGCGACATTGCAAATGAATGAAAAAACGAATAGGCCAAATCAAAACCAAATCGAAGGACATTTATATTGGATATATAAATCTGAGCCGATCTTACCCACTTTTTGCATAGATGTTTTTAGTTGTTGTGCCAAATTTGAAGAAAATCGGATAAAGGATGTGTTTTCTGGAGCGAAACAAGTAAAATCGGTTTTCAATAACTTAAATTCATTGATGCACAAAGTCAAAAACAAAAGTCGACTTTTGGCAATGGTAAAGTCGATTTCGACTTTTTCCTACCAAAATTCGATTTATAGATCCCTAATCAGTGGGCAACATGGAGGACATGTTCATAAAAACACGCTAAAATTCGCAAAAAATCGTATTAAGCTGCGAAACAATTACCCAAAATGTGAATATAAACATTAAAATTATTGATTTGAACTGGGGTATTCTCCTGGCTTATTTTTTTTATTATATTACAACTAATTTTTAAATACATCTGAAATGTACAAAAAATGGACTGAATTAATAAAATTAATTAATATTAACGAAAATTACAAAAAATAAAAACAAAATTTTAATATAAACAATTACAAGGATAAGCTTAAGACAATATAATTTGCGTAAGCTTATTCTACAATTACAAGGATAATTCGATTTCGATTTTTCTACAATTGTTACACAAGTTACATTTTACAATGGATTCTCAACTCCTTTTCAAGCTTGAGCTTGTGTAGACTTCAGCGGAATACATATCTTAATCGTGTATAAAAATTCTATTAAATATATATGAGTCATTCCATGTCAAGCGGTACTATTTTTGTCCTCGTCTGCAGCGTTTTGCTTTGTAAATTTGTGTATGCATTCTTCCCATAAAAATATTGTAGGCGTATTTTGTGCAAAAATACAATTTATTCAAAAAGGTGTGTTCATTCACTCGCCTGTAACTCCTGAAATACTTGACCGATTTTAATGTACAACAGGGCGGCGCAGAATGAGCTACATATATGGTTTGAATTCGTTATAACTTTTTATATTATTATTCTTACTTTGTGATGGAGACTTGTGGAATTAATTATGAATCATTACACGATTGAACAACGTACGAAAATAATTGAATTTTATTTTTCAAACTAACAGCACAATTCACAATATTCACCATTTGGTAATGAGCGATGAAGCCCATTTGCTAATAAATGGGTATCTCAACAAGCAAAACTGCAGGATTTGGGCTACGGAAAATCCAAGAGCAGTTCATCAGCGATAATCACACCCACTTAAGTGTACAGTTTATTGCGGTGTATCCTCCGAAAGGATAATTGGCCCATATTTGTATCTACTCCACGAGAGTATTATGTCTTTGTGCATTTGTTTGTAACACCCAAAAGGAAACGAGTTAGACCCATCGTTTATTATACAGATCGGCTTAGAATCACTTTCTGAGTCGATTTAGCAATGTCCGTCTGTCTGTCTGTCTGTCCGTCCGTCCATCTATTGTTGTAATCACGATACAGGTCGCAATTGTAGACAGAACCAAACGAAACTTTGCACAGCGAACTTTTTCGGGATAAGAACGAACGCTATTTAATTTGAAGAAAATCGGTTCAGATTTAGATATAGCCCCCATACGAATTTCACTCCCGATTTGACTCTTTTCACTCTAGATACCACATATAACAACAGATTTTCTTCAAAATTGGAAAACCATCTTATATTTCAACTGGAAACACCTGTGGTAAAAATAGGTCAGATCGGTTCAGATTTATATATAGCTCCCATACAAATTTCGCTTCCGATTTGACTTTTTCCGCTCTAGAAACCACATATTGTATCAGATTGTCTTCAGATTTTGCAAAACATCTTATATTTCAACTAGAAACACCTGTGGTAAAAATGGGTCAGATCGGTTCAGATTTATATATAGCTCCCATACAAATTTCGCTCCCGTTTTGACTTTTTCCGCTCTATAAAACACATATTTTAACAGATCCTCTTCAAATTAGGCGAAATATATTATATTTGTCCTAGGAACACCCATGGTGAAAATGGGTCAGATCGGTTCAGATTTACATATAGCTCCCATACGAATTTCACTCCCGATTTGACTCATTTCACTGTAGATACCATATATTAGAAGAGATTTTCTTCAAAATTGGCAAAACATCTTATATTTCAACTAGAAACACCTGAGGTAAAAATGTGTTAGATCGGTTCAGATTTATATATAGCTCCCATACGAATTTCACTACCGATTTAACTTTTTCCACCCAGAAACGACGAATTTTCACCGAATTTCTTCAAAGTGAGCATAACACCTTATATTTATCCATGTTTGGATATAGCCCCGATACAAATATTCTTATCGATTTGACAAATCGAACCAGGTCATATTAGACTATGATTAGGAAACATACAAAAATTCTTCCCGTTTTCACTTTTTTACCGAGTTGAATTGTATTCGGTTGGAAAGTGGAGTGTATCATATAGTCGGCCCCGCCCGACTTTAGCCTTTCCTTACTTGTTTTTTGAAAATCAAAGTGGGGTCTCAATTTCTGTTATGGAAAATATGCTAAAAAGAGCACGTATGTGCGAAGCAGGATAGCATTTTTCAATGCTAATTGCAAAAAAATCCCCAATATACTGTATTTAAAATAAATAAATATAATAATCGCATAAATAAAAAGGTTATAAACCATTTAAACCATATATCTCATTCTGCGCCACCCTGTATAATAACTTCCGTCACTCCCTTATTGAAATAACTGATTCAATTGAAATTGAAATAATATGATATGTAAAGAGTGATTTTTTTGAGGTTAGGATTTTCATGCATTAGTATTTGACAGATCACGTGGGATTTCAGACATGGTGTCAAAGAGAAAGATGCTCAGTATGCTTTGACATTTCATCATGAATCGTCTTACAAACGAACAACGCTTGCAAATTATTGAATTTTATTATCAAAATGCGTGCTCTGTTAAGAAAGTTCATTGCGCGCTTCCATTTTATGGTCAGTTTAATCGACCCACTGAAGCGGCTATTCGGGCTATTGTGACTAAATTTCGCACCAAATTTACATTGTTGGACATTAAACCACCAACACGCTTACGTAGAGTGCGAACTGAAGAAAATATCGCAGCTGTATCGGCCAGTGTTAATGATGACCACCAATTTTCGATTCGTCGCCGTTCGCACCAATTGGGTCTCTGTTACTCAAAAACGTGGAAATGCCAAAATTGGACTAAGCGGATGGACCACCTAAGACGCAGCCGCGGTCAACATTTAAATGAAATTATCTTCAAAAAGTAAATGTCATGGACCAATCTAACGTTTCAAATAAAGAACCGATGAGATTTTGCAAATTTTATGCGTTTTTTTTAAAAAAAAGTTATCAAGCTCTTAAAAAATCACCCTTTAACTTCTTCGATTATTTTTTAACAGCCCACACGCTAGAGTCTGAAAGAATTCCTAGAAAAAGAAAATTGTTTTTTACAAAAATATGATAAAAGTTCGAAAATGCATGAGTGTTTCTCAGAATCTGTAGTAGATTCCCGAGTCATTTGTTATGTCGTTAAAATATCTATTGACTGGCTTCCAAGCCACTGTGTCTAGACATGTTATAACGAATATCCCACATAATTTCTGCCCGTTCTCAAGCCTTTTGTTTTTACGCAGTTGTCTCAGCTGTATTTATGAACCCAAATAAAATCTGGATATGTCAATAAGAGTTGAATAGCCTTCTTTATAAATACATATGTCTGTTACCTGTGTGAAAAAATCGCGCAACCAGTTTGCAAATCGCAAACGTAATGAGAACATTATACTTCAGTATATAATATATATGATTCATATTTTCAAGATTTTTATAGTAACTTATATGTTGGTATGTGCTGAAAAAAATGATAAATAAATTATTTAACAATATAAAATAATAAAAAAGTTATTTCTACTTATTTTCAATCCTGTTATAGTTTGGTGATGTTGAAGATACAGAAGATAAATCTTAAATCTTAATATGATCCGCAGAAGCCAAATGAGTGTTTGCCAATTAAAAAATGTATGTCTTCATTTATTAACTCTCAACCGAAAGAAAATGTATCCTAACCGGAAATGACGCAAACTGCACATATTTTAATTGAAGCCCCTTTTCACGCTTCCTACCCATTTCTTCTCTTAATAGATAATCACATAAATATTGCAAATTAAAACATGTTTCTGCCTGGGTGGCACATACATATGCAACAGTCCATGCATATGTGCAATTTTTTAAATATGTTTACCACATAAAAATGCTGGACTTTTTTCAAATAAGGATGCCGTAAAGGATGCAAAACAAAAACAAAATATGTGCATTTATGCACACGTAGGCATGAGACATGTTAAATATGTTAAACTTTTTCACTTTGCGCTCATAATGCATAAATAATAAACACAGGACACAGTTTTGCCGAGGATGCGAATACGTTCTGCAGATAACGAACGGTCTCTGTTAAGCCCTGTGGAGAGAGAGAGTGAGAGATTATACAAAGAAACTCTGTTTAGAATTTAATTTTATTTTTTCCGCCACACTACAACAGAGTTGGTTAGAATATAATCAAATTAAGAGTTACACTCAAGAGAAAATCCTATTAAATCTTCGGATTCAAACCTTTTTGATGTTCGATGAAACTGTTTAGAAGTTGAGGTTAGAAGGTAAATGAAGTTATAGCAGTCAGAAAATACACTTAAGAGAAAATCCTATTAATTTCGGATTCAAACCTTTTTGATGTTCGATCAAACTGTTTAGAAGTTGAAGTTTGAAGGTAAATGAAGTTATACTAGAAGTAGCAGTCAGAAAGTACACTTAGAGAAAATCCTATTAATTCTTCGGATTCAAACCTTTTTGATGTTCGATCAAACTGTTTAGAAGTTGAAGTTTGAAGGTAAATGAAGTTATACTAGAAGTAGCAGTCAGAAAGTACACTTAGAGAAAATCCTATTAATTCTTCGGATTCAAACCTTTTTGATGTTCGATCAAACTGTTTAGAAATTGAATTTTCAAGGTAAATGAAATTATACTAGAAGTAGCCATCAGAAAATACACTTAAGAGAAAAATCCTTTCAATTCTTCGGATTCAAACCTTTTTGATGTTCGATCAAACTGTTTAGAAGTTGAAGTTTCAAGGTAAATGTATTTATACTAAAAGTAGGCGTTAGAAAATACACTTCAGAGAAAATCCTATTAATTCTTCGGATTCAAACCTTTTTGATGTTCGATCAAACTGTTTAGAAGTTGGAGTTTGAAGGTAAATGAAGTTATACTCGAAGTAGCCATCAGAAAATGCACTTAGGAGAAAATCCTATCAATTCTTTGGATTCAAGCCTTGTTGATGATCGATCAAACTGTTTAGAAGTTTAATTTTCAAGGTAAATGAAGTTATACAAGAAGTAACGGTCAGAAAACACACTTAAGAGAAAATCCCATTCATTCTTCGGACTCGAACCATTTTGATGTTCGATCAAACTGTTTAGAAGTTGGAGTTTGATGGTAAATAAAGTTATACTAGTAGTAGCCGCCAGAAAATACACTTCAGAGAAAATCCTATTAATTCTTCGGATTCAAACCTTTTTGATGTTCGATCAAACTATTTAGAAGTTAAATTTTAAAGGTAAATGAAGTTTTACTAGATGTAGCCATCAGAAAATACACTTAAGAGAAAAATCCTTTTAATTCTTCGGATTCAAACTTTTTTGATGTTCGATCAAACTGTTTAGAAGTTGAAATTTGAAGCTATATACTATACTAGAAGTAGCCACCCGGAAATACAATTTCAATGGGAAATGTGGCATCGATCAAGGTCATTTTAAACTTTTGCCGAGTGTGATATCAACTATTTGAATTTTATGGATCTTTATATGCAAATATTGATTATGAGTATTGTTGATATTTAGCTTATGATTAAAATTACAAACTAAATATAGATAAGGTCTATGACAACTAAAGTGTGATTTTTTAAAAGTTATAGGAAAGTTTTTCAAAAAAAAATCAGAAAAATGCATGAAATCTTTATTTGAATCGATAGTCCATATAATTTAATGTTTGAAGATTATTTCATGCAAATGTTGACCTTGACTTTTTTGAGTAACAGAGGCCCAATTGCTGCGAACGGCGACGAATCGATAATTGATGGTCATCATTAACACTGGCCGATACAGCTGCGATATTTTCTTCAGTTCGCACTCTACGTAAGCGTGTTGGTGGTTTAATGTCCAACAATGTAAATTTGGTGCGAAATTTAGTCACAATAGCCCGAATAGCCGCTTCTGTGGGTCGATTAAACTGACCATAAAATGAAAGCGCGCGATGAACTTTCTTAACAGAGCACGCATTTTGATAATAAAATTCAATAATTTGCAAGCGTTGTTCGTTTGGTTAAATTATAGACCAAACTGAAGATGTTTGACAGTGAAACAAAACACGAAACGTACGTCAGCTGTTTAAACCAGTGTTGCCAAAAAGATAAATTACCCTTTAGATCACAAGCGCAGTGGAATGGATATTGAACAAGAAGTGAAATGAAATTAATTTAATCAATTGTGATGGATCATTGTAGTAAAGAATTCATAAAAATGGAGGCAATTCAATAACTGCATTGCGTTGGCAGATGGAGTAAAAAAGGAGAAGATAGGCAACGTCTGTTTCAAATCTCTGAATGTCATCAGTTGCGGGAAAGGTGTCTGCCGGAAGTCGATCCCAAATACAAATTGCGCGGAGAACGGCCTGCTGTCCAATCGGCAATTAACGGTGGGAGTTACTAGAAGTCGCTCATTTCTGCCGAATATTCTCGGGGATTACCCGACGATTATTCGAAGAATAAACACCATGAATGTATCGATAGCATAGTGAAGTACATCTCGCATTATGACGGTGTTTAAGATAAATTGAATATACTACAGTCACAGATCATTCTCCATTTAACGCCGTCAAGTAACCCTAAGAATGATATTGGAGCACCTATCCATACATCTATTTCTAATATATTTCATCTTTGGTCTGATGTATGTAGGGTAGATACTTCAAGCTTGAATGCTTCAATCAAATAAATTTTTAGCCCAACGAATATTACATTGCTTCGACAACTATCCCGTCCATAGAAATTAACGACACCATCGAATCAGTAATTAGCTTGTGAGACAAGTAGGAACACTGGGTCTTACGTGTATTGAACTTTACTCTATTCACTCGATGTTATTCGGAAATAGCCGGAAGTTCCTGACCACGTGTCTCATCTGTTAATTCTTCAATCTCTTGAATACTTCGTGTATAGTCGAATGTATATAAATTTGCTGTCATCCGCGAATGAGAAGATTGGTTTCAAAGTCCGATTCAAAAGGTCGTTGATAGAAGAAAAATGAGATGTAGGAAGAATAAAGCCCTGGTGTACAGCTGCGGACGAGAACCCCGTATGAGAACCGATCTACAGCAAAGTGTATCGTGTGATCTCTGAGGAAGCTTGATATAAATCGAGAGAAGTCACTGCCGCTTTGTTCAAATTTGTCGAATTTGAACTGAACAACATGTTCCACAATCACCCCCAAAGGATCAAGGCGGAGCCAACGAGCTGTGCTTGATGAACTGAGAGTCGAGTAGCTGACAAAGGACTTCAATCTGTTCTTGGTCACTATCACAGTTTCCGAGTGAAGCCAGGAATATACGAGAGTAAGGGAGATTTGTATTGTATATCTTATCTCCAGTAGCGAAGACAATTGTGGCACTTCTCTTCCCGAGCCTTAATGGACATGTGCCAATTGCTACTCATCAGCATGTATTCCTAAAGCAGCATAGTACGACTACTGCTTTACACTCACACAGGAAATATAGGACAACCTATGCAACAGTCGACCGAAGTGCTCGACGGAATCTCTATGTTGATGCTGAAGCCAATTGCTCGATGAACTGGGAGTCGAGTAGCTGACATCCTCAACCTCCTCAACCTGTCCTTGGCTACTATCATGGTTGCCGAGTCAAGGCAGAAAAAGACGCGAGTAATTGGGAATTGTATTTACTTGAGGCACTTCTATCGAGCTTTAATGGACATTTTCCAATTGCTGATTATTAGCATGGATTCTGATAGCAACATATAGCACGACTACTGTTTTCTACGCCATCACCAGAGTTTTACACGGTCTTAACCAGGGTAAGCCAGGCGACAGGACGGTCCTTGTGAATGTCTTCGATGGCCTATAGTTTTGCTCGAGGACACACGTCTCTCCCGAGCAGTCTGTCGTGAAGCATATATGTGGACGCCAGTCATTTTGAACAACTAGGAAGTCAAAACCCACTAGAGTCAATCAGGGAGTTCCCCAAGGAGGGACGATATCCCCGACACTGATTTCTGGTATGCCACAACCACCTGACGGCGTGGAAATCGTGACATACGCCTATGATTGTACGATTACAAATTCGGATAAAATATGCAAAACCCTGAACACATATCTCGTTGATTTTGTAAAGTTTTTCACGGCGAGTAGTATGAGAGTATCAACCACACTCTTTACTTCATGGTCTGCAGAGGTCAAGAGAATATTGACGACACAAAATTTCCGATCGTAAATTACCCCAAAATCATTAGGGTTACACACGACAGTCTATATAAATCTTGTGCACATGCCACAGTCGCTCTCAAGTCGCTAACCTGTTGTACTTACGGAACAGACAAAGAAACCTTGTTGGCCTCTTTTAAAGCAATAGGCCGGACCACGGCAAATTATGCGACGCCAGTGTGGTCTGCGAATGTGAGAGATACGCAGCGGAGGAATATTAAAACCTGCCCAAATGTCGCACTGAGAACAGCAACAGGATGTCTCCTACTGTGCCACTAGCACCTGCATGGGGAATCTAAGATCATTTCCGTACGTAGGCACAACGTTATGCCTTTATAACTTTATTGTCTAAGCAGTACCAGCTTGGATGTTATCGCAGATGTCATCCAAAAGTCCATAGGTACAACAAAAGCGTCTAGATCACATTGCATACAAGGCAGGTTAAAACGATATTCATAGAATATCATCCTTGGAGACCACCTTCCACAAGTAACACCAGAGGAGAAGAATCTGCCGAGACAATCTGGATAGGTTCTGGCACAGCTGAGAGCGAATTGATGGCAACGCGGACTTCTGCCTTCATCAACTTCAACTGTCCATCCAAACCAACTCAGTTCATTTTGAGATTTTAACTTTGGGCTATTATTCATACTGCCTTCATTTCGATCGACTTGATGTTCTTGCTCTTTGTGAGACTCAGGTGCTGAGGATTCTGGTCGATCGGGTTTGCATGTGCATGGGTACAATAGCCTGTCGCCATTTGCTTCCCACAAATGTCTTGTGGTTAACGTACGGAACGATGTAGAGTTCCAGTGCAACAACACGTGAGCTCACAAGATCCAGAATTTAACACCCTTTGGATTAAATTCAGTATTGGAACGCACATACTTTATTTCGATGAATTCAACGGCCGTTCCGTTTCAATTATTGCATTTTAGAGGATTGTCGCTATTTCTTTTATATTATATTTATATTTTCTTAACTTCGTTATACGTATGACATTAATATTCTTGCACCTCTTATTAATTCGGATCATTTAATTGTTTCAGCATCGTTTTCGTTTTCCCCAACCATAGGCGGAAAATATAGTAGAATAGCATTAATTTTTATTTTTTAGAGACGCTATGCGCTTGAACAAAATTGTGAAATAGTAAACCAAAGTAATGAGCCTTTCACGCAAACTGTAAGAAATTTACGTTGAAAATTTTCGAGAAGAGATCGGCTTTCATTAAGCTCATTTCCATATCGGTGGCTATGTCAATAAGCAAAATAATCAGTAGTTTTTTATAGCCGATTCTAATCCCTTTATATACGAGAAGGCGCGTTGGACCGAGCTCAACGACTTTTGCAGCATTTTTATTTGAAATACAGAAAAAAGGGTGAAACGTATGAGACATTTGGATATGATTTACAGTTCATTTCCGAATGAGGTCGAGTAGATTTAATGCACAGCAGACCTAGTTTCTCAAGCGATTCACTGATCCAATCCCTCTGATCTTCTCAGTATATACACTACTTACATCAGTTCTAAGACGATCGGTTGTTCCAAGAACTTCCTTGGAGGTACTTGACCGTTCCAATTTTATTGATCACCTTCGTAATGTTGGATGTGTGTCGCTATTCTATGAATACTTTCATGGTATCTGTTCGTCGGATATTAGTGGTCTTATACCAGATGTGAAGACGTTCGGTAGAGATAGGCGACTTTCAAAAAACTATTGAACATTTGTTTTCGATTAGATGTCGCACATTACAGAATGAATTCGTTCTTTGCTCGAGCACCGCATGTGGAAACAACTTCTGCCAGATATCGCTCCCGCCAATTACGAAATTCACAGATTCAAAACAGATGTCAAACCAGTAAGGAAAGGCTAAAGTCGGGCGGGGCCGACTATATAATACCCTACACCACTCCCTGCGTATGTACTTCGCTTTGATTACACAACCCCGGTATTTCATGGGAGCAGTTTTATGTAGTTCATACAAATTATATAAATTATATTCAAATAATTTATATGCTATAAATTCATCTTTATTCAAATTTAACGAATATGGTAAATAATATGGTAATTGATCCAATTATCCGACAGACAAATACAAATTATACAGTAGTATACCAAAGTTATACCAAAGTATGGACATATGGGCATCACCCAAACAATTGTCATTGCAATTCAATTCGGTAAAAATTGAAATCGGGAAGGATTTTTGCATCCTGTAAATGTATGTGTTTGACAAAAAATGTTAAATCGGAAAGGACATTTGTATGGGGGTATATTGAAACTTGGAACGATGTGACCCGCTTTCACAATGTCTGTTTATTGGTGAAATATAATATGTAAAATTTGGCCAAAATCGGTTAAACATTCGGGAGCAACATTTGTATGAGGGCTATATCTAAATCTAAACCGATCGTACCCACTTTCAGCATAGGTGTTTTTAGTTCGATTATAAAATGTTGTGCCAATTTTAAAGAAAATCGGGTACAATATGTGGTTTCTAAAGCGGAAAAAGTGAAATCGGGAGCGACATTTGTATGGGGGCTATATCTAAATCTGAACCGATCTTACCCAATTTTTGCATACGTGTTTCTAGTTGGATTATAAGATGTTCTGCAAAATTTAAAGAAAATCGGGTACAATATGTCTTTTCTAGAGCGGAAAATCTCAAATCGGGAGCGACATTTGTATGGGGGCTATATCTAAATCTGACGATCTTACCCAATTTTTGCATACGTGTTTCTAGTTCGATTATAAGATGGTCCTTATCCAGAAAAAATAAATTCTGCCAAGTTTCATGACAATCGGACAACAATTGCGACCTGTAGAGTGCGAACAAGCTTAGATGGACAGCAGACGGACGGACGGACAGACGGACGGACAGACAGACATCGTTAAATCGACTCAGCTAGTGATTCTAAGCCGATCGGTATACTTAAAAGTGTGTCTAGCTCGATTATTTCTTGGTGTTACAAACATTTGGCGCGAAACTAACTTATAATACACTAGACGACGAAGTGGTGTAGGGTATAAAAACACTGTTCCTTCTTTCAATTCATTATCTACCTTCCACCAAAACCACGCACTAAACTTTATATACCCTCCTCCATGGATTGCATTCCACAGAGGCTGTGGATTTTCCTAGAAGTGAAGTAATATTACAGGAAAATATAAATTGGTTTAATATAGCCAAAGCAAAACAAATACAAATATTAAAAAAATAATATTATATTTATAATATAATATTATCTATATATATAAAAATCAATGTGTGTCTGTATGTCTGTATGTTGCGTATAGGACGCCAAACCGGTGGACCGATTCGCCTGAAAATTTTACTGTATCTATCTTTTGGACTGAGGATGGTTCCTGGATAGTCTAGGTCACGATAGGACAAAGGGGGGTGGTACCTCCCACACAAAAAATATTTTAAAACTATCACAACAGGCATACCGATGGGTGGATTCGCTCTTTAATTTTACTGCAGCTAACTTCTGGGCAAGGGGTGGTTCCAGGATATACTAGGTCATTATACGAAAAAGAGGCGTGGCACCGCCCACACAAATTATATTTTAAAACTATCATAAAACACGTTCCGAAGTGCGGATTCTCTTGATTCTCTTTTATTGTGACTAACTTATGAACTGAGGATAGTTTCTGAATGGTGACTATACAATTGTCATGATACAAATGGACGTGAGACTGCCCACACGAACTATATATTAAAATTATTACAAAACAAGTAACGAATAACGGATTCTCTTGAAAATTTTACTGTATCTAGCCTGTGGAAAGGGGAAAAACTCTATTAATTGCAAATTGTGGTCTTTGATAAAAATATAACTGCAGTAACAAATGACAGCGGCGGCCTTTTTTTCTCGATGCACCAGGAGGCACAGTTATAACCTTTCTCATCACTTTGGTATTAGCGCACATCCGCTCTCAAAATGGGATAGCTTTAGATATTGCTTCCCCCGGTATTGCTGCTACATTATTGGATGGAGGACGAACGGCACATTCAGCGTTGAAATTACCATGTATTATGGAATTTGTTGATTCTCCAACCTGTAATATTGCAAAAGTTCAGGCATGGCGAAAATGCTGAAAACATGCAAGCTGATTGTGTGGGATGACTGCACCATGGCACATGAGAAATCCCTACAAGCGCTTAATCGGACACTTCAAGATTTTAGATCAAATACACAACCATTATGTGGAACTCTTATTTTACTAGCTGGAGACTTCCGACAGACCCTTCCAGTAATTCCAAAATCAGCACCTGCATCTCTGGCGATATGTACAAAAAATTAATCTGACCACCAATATGCGTGTACATCTGCATCACAATGACTCAGCAGCTATATTTTCGAAATATCTACTGGATGTTAGTAATGGAAAAGTATCAGTTGATGCAGTGAAAAGGAGTATTACATTTTCAAAAAATGTCATTCAGGAATCAATTCAACAATTAATCGAGAAAGTCTTCCCACAAATTACCACAAACTATGGAAACAAAGAGTGGTTTTACGTCCTTGCTATATCGGGTTAAAAAAACAACGATGTTAATAATTTAAGCGACTAATGCCCAAAGTCACTGATTGCTTATCAAAGCACAGGACAATCACTTGAAGTTTGTGGATTGAATCTGGAAAATCCATGTTTTTCACATGGTCAGTTATATGTTGCTTGCTCTCAAACCCTAAAACTTTAATTTACTTGAACAAGGTGGAAAAGTTGTAAATATCGTGTATCCCGAAGCACTCCAATGAAATACTGACTAACTTAACTAATAGACACAAAATACATTCTTAGAAATAATTACCATAATTAATTAACTCTCTAATAAATGTTTCATTTTCTTTAAAGAAACACTGAAAAAATTATTTAAATTTTCATGAAGTTTTTACATTTTAAAAATGTAACTTATGAATTTAAATAAATAAGTATTAATTTAAACTAATTTACAGAAGTAAAAATATACAAAACAAAAATTGCGAGCATACAAAGTTACATACATAAGGAAGACGAAAACCCGTCCAACGCCGAGTACAAAAAGCTAGTTATAAATAAAATAATATAATATTACAATAATATTATATATAAATATAGTATTTTTATTATTTCAAACCATGTTTATAAGGCAAGGCTACCAATACGTTTACATATCGAAATACTACTTCAAGCCAATTCAATAAACAAATATTCTTTTAATTATATTTTCAAAAAGCTTAAATACCATAAATATTGGTAGATAGTTGGTGTTTCAGTTGGTTGTATTTCTATTCCATTTTAATCCCAAATTCTATTTAATTCCAAATTTTGAATATCCATTATCTCACGTATATGTGCAAAATAACTTAACTTCATGATTCAACCAATTTTTGTCGTAAAAGTAAAATTACGAATTTGAAAATATCTTTAAGTTTGCGTGTCTATGCAGTCAGAGGAATGTCTACAACGAATTCCATGATTCTAGCTGTAGTCGTTTAGATGGTCCTATTTGTATCCCTCTGTACCCATTGTATCCCTTGAAAGTACCAATTTTGACATATACTCCGAATTTCATGACTCTAGCTGCGGTCATTTGGCTGGTACTTTTTTTATCCCCTTTTTTTCATTTTAACCCCAAAAAGTACGAATATGGAAAAATTCGTTTATTTTATGAGTCTACGTAATCAGAGGAATGTATACACCGATTTTCGTTATTCTAAGTGCAGCCGTTTTGTTGGTACCATTTTTATCCCTCTATTCCCATTTTACCCCTTAAAAGTACGAATTTGGAAAAATACTTTTATAGTATGTCTCTACTCAGTTAGAGGAATGTGTTTCTAGCTGTTGTCGTTTAATAGGTACTATTTTTATACCTTCTTGCCCCATTTCACTCCCTACGAATAAAAATTACTTTATGGTCAACGTTTTTGTTAAAGGGGGAATGCGCATACCCGATATCAAGTAAGTACAAGCAGAAATATTGAAAAAATATCCTTAAATACTCTAAAATATTAGGGGTTATTATGGGTATTTTTAGTCCTTGTGAGGGAACATTTTTTTCCCTTTTGGCCGATTTCGCCCAGTACCACCGATCTACTACTATAAGACGCATTTATGGAAAATTTGGACGTCCTAGCTCATTTCGTTTAGATGCTAGCGTGCTTTAAACAGACGGACATGGCTAGATCGTCTTATAGTTTTATGACGATCAAGAATATAGGTCGATATTTCAAGGTGTTACAAACGGAATGACAAAGTTAGTATACCCCCATCCTGGAGGTGGAGGTGCATGTAAAACAGTCCAGGAGCTGATTTGCTTGAGTGTAATCGTAACCAAGAGCTAAATGAATGATAATGTTCATAGCATTAGATGATAGTGCGGGCGTTGCATGGGTCTGCATCAATGGAAGTGGCTACAGTGACGAGACGCGATTCATGCCACCATGGCATGCATGGAAAATAAATGATAAAGTTATGATGCCACCGAGAAAAGTGGGTTGATACAACAGCAGCAGCAGTGGCAGTAGCAGTAGCTTTTAATAATATCACGGATGATTTTAGCATAACAAAACACCAGCAGGAGCAGAAACTAAAATCCAACACCTCCAACCCTGCAACGTCATGTTGACTATGTGACTTAATGAAAACAACAACGAAGTGCAACCAGGAAAAAAACCCAGTATCTCCGACATGTTGACTGACATTTTATGCATGCAACAACAAACATCATATATTATTATTATATATTACGAGTATATATATAATTTACAACATCTGCTCATCTACTCATCAGCATCGTTGCTATCGTCATCATCATCATTGCAACTCGGCCAGGATGGCGAAACTTGAATGCTGCGGAAGCCAACAGAAAGGACTCTGTGGCTGTTAACTTATGCACACACCTCTCTCTCTCTCTCATTCTGCACTCATTCTTCTCTTCTATTTGCATATGTTCGTACAAACACTACCGGGAAGCAGTAGCAGACTAAACCCCATCAGCGGGTTGGTTGTTATACATTTCTGCGAACAGCAACTCACATTTGCATTATGATCCACACTCCGGTTATAGTTTTGTGGAATCACAAACATTAAAAAAATTCAGACTGGTCCAGAAGTGAACAAACTTGTGCATACATAATTTAGGATCTGCAGGGTGGAGCTCTTGGGGATTTTAGGTTGCGGAACGGGCGGATCAAATGAATAGCCAGGACATTTTAAGACTGAACTAAAGATGGTTTATGTCAAAAGTCGAGCCATTCGAATAACACCACCGAGTCATTGCACGATGGGATTATTATATAATAGCCACTAATTCTTATAGAATCGATGGTATTATATTATTTATTGGTTGGATGGTCTACGCGTCTGCTCACTTCTGCGGGAGAGTCAAATAATGCTTAAGGCACCACTTCACTCGTAAAGATCTGGTATAAGCGGCTTCAAATATACGTCCCAATAGTGGACGCATCCTCATATGGATACCTCACTTCAATGGACGCTCACTTAAGTATACTCGGTTTTGGATCAGAGCAACTAAACGTTATTTCTAAGGCTATGAAAATATAAATAATCTTAAAAAATGTACACATAACAGAGTATATTTGAAATAGGCTTTTTTATGCCCTCACTCTACAGAGTAGGAGGGTATATATTATTTGAGATAGAAAAAATTGTAACACTTAGAAGGAGTGACTTAAGGCCCTAAGTATGTCTGTACCAAATCCGTTTCACGACTTTTTAAGTTGTTTGAGCCATGTCAGTCCTTCTGTCCGTCTGGCTGGCTGGTGTACTCGAAAACTATCGAAATGAGTTTAGAAATCGATTCAAACTTTGCACATGGTAAACTTAGTTTAAGTTCGAAGATGGATAAAATTGCCACGCCCCTTCTCGTACCTCCCATACAAATGGTCCATATTCGTATATTAATGTAATTTCCACGTCGATATTCGGAATCACATTTGGTATTTGATAAAGATTTTATAATCACTTTAAGTGTATAAAATATGGCGGGTTTTGCCACGCCCCTTCCAGTATCTCCCACACAAATCACCCAAAATTACGTAAAATTAAAGCTGTTATAACTTCTATACAGATGATCGGATTACTGTGAAATTTGATATTTGTCAAAGCTTTTATAGAAGTTGCTTTCACATAGAATATGGACGATATTTCCACACCCCTTCTGGTACCTTCCACACAAAGTGGCATAAGCTTTTATTTGAAATAAAACCGATAGAACGTCCATACGGGTAGCCAAAATCATTTGCAATTTGGTATTTGAAAATGTTTTATAATCACTTTAAACATAAACAAGTAAGGAAAGGCTAAAGTCGGGCGGAGCCGACTATATAATACCCTACACCACTTCCTGCGTATATATGTACCTCGCTTTGATTACTAAACACAGGGAGCAATTTTATGTAGTTCACTAAATTTTACTATAAATTCATCTTTAGTCAAATTTAATGAATATGGTAAATAATAAACTAATTGATCCAATTTTCCAGCAGATATTCCGAGTAAAGTAAATATAACATGATTTGGAAAAATTGATCAAGATCCAATGACAAATACAGATTATACAGCTGTAATAGCGGACATTTGAAGGGGACCTATAACAACACTTGAGGCCTGTGCCAAAACATGTGCCTATATATTTCTTATTCAAAATTTGATGAAGATCCGATGTAAGATGTAGTTTCTAGAGCTTTAATAGAGCAGAATTTGGGTTATACAAAATGGGGACCCATGGACATATGGGCATCTCCCAAACAAGTATGGAAAGGCTACAGACGGACGTTACCGACAATATGATACACCCCACTTTCTATCTCATTACAATTCAATTTGGTAAAAAAGTGAAATCGGGATGGATTTTTGAATCCTGTAAATGTATGTGTTTGACAAAAAATGTTAAATCGGAAAGGACATTTGTATGGGGGTATATTGAAACCTGGAACGATGTGACCCGCTTTCACCATGTATGTTTATTGGTGAAATACAATATGTAAAGTTTGGCCAAAATCGGTTAAACATTCGGGAGCAACATTTGTATGAGGGCTATATCTAAATCTGAACCGATCTTACTCACTTTGAACATAGATGTTTCTAGTTCGATTATAAAATGTTGTGCCAATTTTAAAGAAAATCGGGTACAATATGTGGCTTTTGGAACTGAAAAAGTCAAATCGGGAGCGACATTTGTATGGGGGCTATATCTAAATCGGAACCGATCTTACCCACTTTTAGCATAGGTGTTTCTAGTTATAGTTATAAAATGTTGTGCCAATTTTAAAGAAAATCGGGTACAATATGTGGTTTCTAGAACGGAAAAAGTCAAATCGGGAGCGACATTTGTATGGGGGCTATATCTAAATCGGAACCGATCTTACCCACTTTTAGCATAGGTGTTTCTAGTTCGATTATAAAATGTTGTGCCAATTTTAAAGAAAATCGGGTACAATATGTGGTTTCTAGAGCGGAAAAAGTCAAATCGGGAGCGACATTTGTATGGGGGCTATATCTAAATCTGATCCGATCTTACCCACTTTTAGCATAGGTGTTTCTAGTTCGATTATAAAATGTTGTGCCAATTTTAAAGAAAATCGGGTACAATATGTGGTTTCTAGAGCGGAAAAAGTCAAATCGGGAGCGACATTTGTATGGGGGCTATATCTAAATCGGAACCGATCTTACCCACTTTTAGCATAGGTGTTTCTAGTTATAGTTATAAAATGTTGTGCCAATTTTAAAGAAAATCGGGTACAATATGTGGCTTTTGGAACTGAAAAAGTCAAATCGGGAGCGACATTTGTATGGGGCTATATCTAAATCTGAACCGATCTTACCCACTTTTAGCATAGGTGTTTCTAGTTCGATTATAAGATGTTCTGCCAAATTTAAAGAAAATCGGGTACAATATGACGTTTCTAGAGCGGAAAATGTCAAATCGGGAGCGACATTTGTATGGGGGCTATATCTGAATCTGAACCGATCTTACCCAATTTTTGCATACGTGTTTCTAGTTCGATTATAAGATGTTCTGCCAAATTTAAAGAAAATCGGGTACAATATGTCGTTTCTAGAGCGGAAAATGTCAAATCGGGAGTGTCATTTGTATGGGGGCTATATCTAAATCTGAACCGATCTTACCCAATTTTTGCATACGTGTTTCTAGTTCGATTATAAGATGTTCTGCCAAATTTAAAGAAAATCGGGTACAATACGTCGTTTCTAGAGCGGATAATGTCAAATCGGGAGCGACATTTGTATGGGGGCTATATCTAAATCTGAACCGATCTTACCCAATTTTTGCATACGTGTTTCTAGTTCGATTATAAGATGTTCTGCAAAATTTAAAGAAAATCGGGTACAATATGTCGTTTCTAGAGCGGAAAATGTCAAATCGGGAGCGACATTTGTATGGGGGCTATATATAAATCTGAACCGATTTCCTCCAAATTCAATACCGATGGTCCTTGTCCAGAAAAAATAAATTCTGCCAAGTTTCATGACAATCGGACTACAATTGCGACCTGTAGAGTGCGAACAAACTTAGATGGACAGCAGACAGACATCGTTAAATCGACTCAGCTGGTGATTCTAAGCCGATCGGTATACTTAAAGGTGGGTCTAGCTCTATTATTTCTTGGTGTTACAAACATTTGGGGCGAAACTAACTTATAATACCCTAGCCCACGAAGTGGTGTAGGGTATAAAAATAATTATTCTTAGGTCACGGCCCTTCTTGTACCTCCCCACATTGTCTCTATCGAAGGTAAAATTAAATCTTTCATAATTTTTATACTGGTACATGGAATCCAATCTGGCTTGATATTGATCATGTTTTTACAATAGTTTTATAAATGTGGATGCTGAGAACTTGTGCCGAGAACATACCTTCCACACTTATTATTCTGCCCTAAATAAAATTTAATTCCTTATAATTTTCGTTCATATGCTCTCTGAGAGTGGGTGTATATTTACGGGGCCGAAAACAACCATGTCGAATGGCGTTTGACGAACTTAATTTTCTTGTAGAACAAACACAATCATCTGACGTCTAAAGTTGTCAAAAAATTCAGTTTCATAAAAAATTAAATCGCCACATTTTTCCACACATATTCATTCTTCAAAACATGTTTGTAGTCAGGACGCTCTAAATTGTATAAAATTTCGTGATTTCGCACTTCTTCAATTAATTTATAAACATTCATTATGTTTCTATTTTAATTTAAAATATTGAAACAACGAATTTTGATATGAAATGTCAAAATTTTTATGGAAAACACTGTGCACTTTTCACAATTATTAGAGAAAAGCGATTCCCAACACATTTTACATTTTAGAAAACATGTGGCAACAATAATTGACAGAACGACAACAAATTAAAATAGAATTTAATTTGGCGTCTTGTCGCCAGCCGTCAGGGCCGTTCGCCACAAAAATGCTCTCTTCCATAAGAAATACATACAAAAGTGTTGTTCGCCATAAGACAACGACATGGTTGTGCTTAGGCTCTAAGTCGGTTTAGCCGATTGACGTTTTCTTATTTGTTACTGCAACAATTTAGTGACTATTATATACAATACAAATTTAACAATTTCGTGGACTAGCATTTTCGTGTACACCGAATTTCAATATTCTAGCTTCAGCTGTTTGGTTGGTACCATTTATATCCCCCCTTTCCCATTTACTCCTTAATTGAGCTTATTTCGAAATATCCATATATTTTTCAAGTATACGCAATAAGAGGAATGTAGAAACCGAATTTGATGTGTCTAGCTGTTGTCGTTGGATTGGTACTATTATATATATCTATTATTTATATCCCTTTTTGTTCCATTTAACCCCCTAAAAGTATGAATTTGGCAAATGGAAATGTTCGGACAAAATTATAAGTTATTATAAGGCGGAAAAAATACTTGAATACTCAAAATGTGCGAGGGTACTTTATTTTAACCAGTATTTTACTTTGTTAAAATATTCCCACTGGACTGATTTCGCCCACTTTCAATTCCAAGCGATCTACAACCATTAGACTCATATATGGAAAATTTCGGTCGCAAGCTAGCGTGCTTTCAACAGACTATTGATCGTCTTAGAATTTTACTAACATGAATGAATGAATGACCATTTGAATACACACCCATCCAAAGGTGAAGGGTATAAAAAGTGATAATTTAAAAATGAAGAGAAGTCAAACGGAGTCGTTTGTATTTTATGGGATCTGTTTCACGCATTATAATCCATACCTGATATGGATTGATATCGTTTTTCGATTTTCGTCAAATCTTGGTGTGGTTGCTCTCCTTGCGAAAATGAGGAAAATGTATTTTGAGAGACGTTCGGACTCCAATCCATATAGGTCCGAATAGCCACTTTTTGGCAAAAATTCAGAATTTTATTTCATGTTTTTAATGATGCACGATTGTACGTTGTAAGCACATCAGTGTGTCAAAAAATATTTTGATTTTGTAAATAATAGCTTCTACCTTTCAGACAGTTTTTGCTTCATATTTGGTGGTACATTTGTATGTGTTTCTTAACCAAATATTACATTTCAAATCGAATCTCAACGAAATCCTTCGTTAAACGAGGTCTTCTGGACGGCCTAAATTCGAATCGGTAGCAGGGGCTAACCAAAATTTGAACCTATAAGGCCCGCTTTCAAAACATATCTCATCCAAATCCGTTGTTAAGCAATAATTTTAGAGTAGTCCTAAATCAAATCGGGAGGTACTTTTGTATGAGGTCTATATGCAAATTTTGACCTATGAGCACCACTTTCAAAAAATGTGTTTCTGAACCAAAACTGTTGCAGCCAAAAAATAAATATTAGTTTATTTTCAGTTCTGGCCAATGAAAGGGGTTCGTCAGACCTATGTGCGATCTTACGATAACTTTATGTCAAACTGTCGACTATTTTCTTGGAATCCACATACTTTCGGCTGACGAGAAAATTGTGAAGAACATCTTGAAATGATGGGGGTATACTAACTTTGTCATTCCGTTTGTAACACCTGGAAATATCGACCTGAGACCCTATTACTGACTATTATCTTGATCGTCACAAAATTCTAAGACGATCTAGACATATCCGTCCGTCCGTCTGTTGAAAACACGCTAGCATCTAAACGAAAGGAGCTGGGAAGTACAAATTTTCCATAAATTCGTATTATAGTCGTAGATCGGTTGGGATTGCAACTTGGCGAAATCGGTATACTGGGAAAAATGTATCCCTCACAAGGACTGAAAATACCCATAATGACCCCTAATATTTAGAATATGTAAGCATGTTTTTTCAATATATCTGCTTGTACTCACTTGATATTGGGTATGCGCATTCCTTCTATAACAAAAACGTCCACCATATCTTTTTCGTAGGGGGTGAAATGGGCCAAAAAGGTATACAAATTGTACCTATCAAGCGACAACAGCTATAAACACGTAAAGGGTGGTTAAATTGTAAGGACCGATGTTGCATTTCATTTGACACTTCTCAATTTCAGACTAACTCAATTTGAAACATGGAAAGATACACAATCGAGCAACGCGTTAAAGTTATTCAGCCTTATTATGAAAATGAGCGTTCAAATGAAAATGCATATCGTGCACTTCAAAGAAAATCATCTTCAGTGATGAGGCACATTTTCACCTCAGTGGATTCGTCAATAAGCAGAATTGCAGCATAATCCAAGAGTGATTATCGGGCCGTATTTTTTCCACAATGAGACCGGTCAGGCAGTTACTGTGAATGGCGTTCGCTATCGTGAGATGATAACCAACTTTTTATGGCCCGAATTGGAAGATATGGATGTGGACGATATGTGGTTTCAATAGGACGGTGTCACTTGCCACACAGCTAACGAAACGCGACAAATTCAATGGCCGTGTTATCTCACGTGGTGGCGATGTCAATTGGCCGCCAAGATCATGTGATTTGACACCGCTGGACTTTTTTCTTTGGGGTTATTTAAAAGAAAAGGTGTACGTCGATAAGCCAGCAACAATTCTAGAGCCAACGGATGAGATAAGAGAATTGACTTGATGTATTATTTCGATATATATAGTATATTCGTGGTTTGATATAAAAAAAAATTATATTTATTTATAAAATTATTTTTTTTCCACAGCCTCTGTAGAATTCAATCCATGTTGGAGGGTATATAAATTTTGGCCCGGCCGAACTTAACGCAGTTTTTACTTGTTTTTGGTCATTTTATTTTTATTTTTTGTTTTCGAATATTTCAATCTGAGTAGGGTATGGCCTACCCTGTAGCACACCCATACAAAAAAATACCGACATTATTTTAGTTAATCTAAATTTTTGTTAGCTTATTCAGCATTCCCACCCAAAAACAAGAGACACACACACATATATGCAAACGTGCCACAATGATGCTATAAAATTTCAAAATCTGTAATATAACCAACGACGACATCCTTATATAAAAAGGAATACTCGTGCGTAGATGCAAATCGTACCGGAACTTTGGAAATACAACCAAACACCCGTTTGGCTCTCTATCTCACACACGTACATATATGCTTATTAAAAACACCCCTCTGCCGCACTCGCACACACACTCGCACAGATAGAGATAATTATATGCGTGCATTTTTAATTAAGTTTTCTGGGTCACATATAGACTCGTCCTCCAAACATGCAACATATGCCAACAATACGAGAAAAAAGCATGCCACATTAGAAAAAAAAGGTTTAAAACCCCTGCAGCCAAAGAAATAATTTAGTTAATTTGAAAAATAAAGTACACCGAAAAACTAATCTTTTAACGAGCACGAATGTATCCTTGATAGTTTTCCCCCATTCAACTCCTACAGCCTCCTTCTCTCTCTCTCTAGAGCCTTTTTTGCAGGTGCTCTGGCCGCTTTTGTTGGATGGACGTTTGTTTAATTTTGCCTTGGTTTTTCGGTTACTTTGTCTTTGTTCTTCGTGGTCCATCCCATTCAGGTTTTGATTGCATAACTTCAAACTCATTTCATTGGCAAACAATTCAGGGAATGGAATGAATGCTCTACACCTTTCTTTTTGCCTTCCCTTCAGCTCCATCTCTATCAGCTCTATCAATCAATTGCAAAATTTCAAGTATTCGCAGTAACATCAAAGGATTCTTGGTCTTTTTGTTTTTGATTTTGTGCTTTTTGGCATCTGCATCTTCTTCTACGAATAGAAAAAACAAACAAACAAACAGCACAACGTTTGCTCTGTTTGTTACAGACAAAGCAATAGGCAGGATGATGACTTCTCGGTAATGTGAGAAATGAGTTTTAAAGAAATGAATTTCTATAATTAGGCATCATGGGAAGTATTTTGAAGCAACGTTATCTTCAAATCAATAAACTTACTTAGCCTAATTGATATTGGTCGTAAGAATCTGTAGATATTTTCGGAACCATGTTCCTAGATTGTAAATTACATAAAAACCCTCAGAAAATTTAATTCTTTTTTAATTTCCAGGACTGAAGTGATCCTCCGTCCACACAATTGAATTTCAAGCTCAGCAAACTGGGTTTTAAACATTCGATCTTCTCAACAGGCGTGAATATCTGCAGTAATCTCCTACGCACAGAGAACAGTGGGGGATAATAAAGGGTTGAAGAGCTTAGCCGATATTCATTAAATATTTCAAAGACGCAGTTGAAGTGCTCACGATTTTAAATTATGCGGTAGAATCATCCAGATCAAATAGTGGCTGCAGAGTTTGGGTCTAAAGTAGCTGCTCAGAAATTTTTCATTGTTTTATTAATCAGGAGATCGGATTCTCCGACTATTTTCGGAATTGGAATTAAAATTGACGTCGGATTTGTCGCAAGGAAAACACAATACGATTTGATGACACCAATTCATATCGGAGTTGGTTGTCAGTTCAATGTTTGTATAGATCTTCGAATGATATGTTCGAACAAAGCACTGCTTCGAGAGCTGCTTTTAGTAAATCGAACGGAAAAACTAGTCTAGAAATCCATGTAGAGTCTAAACAAGGCAGAAATTCGAACTTTGATAGGTATCTACACAGGGCATTACTGCACTAGGAGTAGGATCTCAAGATGGCAGTTGGACATTGAAGATCACTGTCGATTATGTGAGGATGAGATAGATTCTATTGAACACATAATCTGCAGATGTCCAGCGCTTTGTGTACGCAGAAATAAATACCTAGGAAGTTATTTCATCAGTAACATAGAGGATATTGCAACCCGCACCATTTACGACCTTTTGGGATTCTCAAAAGGGCTAAATCGGATCAGGAGTGGCTGATTAGGAACAAGGATGCAACCGCATAGACAGTTGACGACTAACAAAGAAAGAGAGCCATAAAGGCATGCCACCAACGGTATACCGGATGATTCTCGACAAATTTTCTTACCTAGTCGTCAACCATTGGAAAACACCCACACACAGAAATACTAAAACACACCTCCATACTCTCCTACCCCCATATCCCTTTCCAATATCCCCTTACTTCCTTCACGTCTCATCTATCATCTAACACCAATCACTCTTTCCTAAATCCAATCACTCCCTATCCCTCTCGTATAACCTTATACTTTCAGGAAACAAAAGGATTTGCACAATGGACCCAACTGGGTCTCCGAGTGTTCAGAATGCAGGAGCATTGTGGTCCTTAAAACCAAACCAAACCAATCCATGTAGAGTACTTCTCCTTAGAAATATCATACCGCCTCCGGACCACTGTCTTGCTGGCAGAGGTTAAAACGATAACGGAGTGTGTGAAATGGACAAGGCAGAGTTCGGGACGTGAGAATTTGCACGCAAAGCCAAGCAGCGATCAAGGCGACCACGCTGAAGTCGCAATTAAATTTTTAATTTAAGGTGGAAATAAATGAATCTTCCACCAAAGGGCAACTCGATGGGTGCCGAGGACATTGTAGGATCAAAGGTAACGAGAAGGCCGATGCACTGGCTAGAATAAGATCAGGCCTCGAATCGGTCAACAAGGAAGAGGCTTAACCTTTCCAGATGACTATGTTTGAGCTGGAAAATGGGCAACTTCAGTCCATAGGAGAACCTGGAATTCGTCCACGGTAGACGGCACGACCAGTGTCTTATGGGGCAGGTCCACTGAGAGTGAAACCAGATGGTACGATGGGACTTCTCACCGCAAGGTGTTTTCAGGAGTGTTTAGCTCACAGATGGCTTGACCCAGTGACGAAATATTTTGCAGATCATCATTAAATAATCCAATCTTCATTTCTGGGGGGGGGGGTGACCACTGTAATTTATTTTCGTGACCCTTCCTAATTTACATATGCCGCGCATTCATTATCTACATAGAATAGGGAAAATTGCTCACCCTTCGTTTTTATACCCTCCACCACCAGAAGGGGGGTATACTAACATTAGGGCGTACCTCAAAAAAAAGTTCGCCGTACACCTTCGAATATGAAGTATTATTGAAAGGTAGTTTCAAAAAATTTTTTTTTTATTTTTTTATGCCGAACGTAGGGGTCGCGCTTTTACATTTTTCTATATAACTTCTGCATTTATAAACGGATTTTAAAGTGTGATACATCGATGTTTTTGTCTCGACGAGGCCGATTTTTTTGTCTTTGAAGTCATTGAGCCCAAGCACCCCCTTCTGGTACTTACCCATCATATCTCAGTTGCTACTACCCTAATGTACCACTCTAATATCAGAAAATTAAAGCTCGCATAAAATCATGAATCATGCTTGAGCTCAATGACTTCAAAGACAAAAATCGGCCTCGTCGAGACAAAACCATCGATGTATCACACTTTAAAATCCGTTTATAAATGCAGAAGTAATATAGAAAAATGTAAAAGCGCTACCCCTACGTTCGGCATAAAAAAATAAAAAAAAAAATTTTGAAACTACCTTTCAATAATACTTCATATTCGAAGGTGTACGGCGAACTTTTTTTTTTTACTTGTAACCTGGTACGCTCTAGTGTACACTCCTCTAATTTAGTAGATAAATAATATAAAAATAATTTTTCCAAATTCGTACTTTTAAGGGATAAAATGGGAATAGAGGGATAAAATTGGTACCAACCAAACGGCTGCACCTAAAATAATGAAAATCGGTGTATACATTCTTCTGATTGCATAGACACGTAAAATAAAAGGGATTTTTCGAAATTCGTACTTTTTTGGGTTAAAGTGGAAAAAGGGGATACAAATGTACCAACCAAATGGACGCAGCTAGAGCCATGAAATTCGGACTATACATTCCTCTGGCTGCGTAGATATAAAAAATAGAAAGGTTTTTCCAAATTCGTACTTTCAAGGAATACAATGGGGACGGAGGCATACAAATGGTACCAACCAAATGGCTACAGCTAGAATGATAAAATTCTGTGTGTACATCCCTATAATTCCGTAGGCGCGTGAAATAAAGAGATTTAAAAGTACGACTTTCTAAAATCTCTTTAAACTGGGAAAAAGGGGATACAAATTGTACTAACCAAGTGGCCGCAGCTGGAATCACGGAATACGTTCCTCTGACTGCATAGAAAAATAAAAAGATTTTTCCCAATTCATACTGTTTTACTTTTACGGCATAAATTGGTTGAATCATAAAGTTAGGTTATCTTGCGAGATAATGGATTTTCAAAACTTGTACTTTTGGTATTAAAATAGGATGGAAATACAACCAACTGTTCACCCACTATCTACCAATATTTATGTTATTTAAGCTTTTTCGAATACAGCAATCTTCTTATATTTATTTTTTGAATTGACTTGAAGTATTATTTCGATATATATAATATAAACGAATTGGTAGCATTGCCTTATAAGCGTGGTTTGAAATAATAAATGTTATATATATTTTACATTAAAAAACAAGTAAGGAAAGGCTAAAGTCGGGCGGAGCCGACTATATGATACACTCCACTTTCTATCCGAATACAATTCAATTCGGTAATAAAATGAAAACGGGAAGGATTTTTATATCCTGTAAATGTATGTGTTTCACAAATAATTTTAAATCGGAAAGGACATTTGTATGGGGTATATTGTAACCTGGAACGAAATATGTGAAATATAATATGTATAGTTTGCCCAAAATCGGTTAAACATTTTGGAGCAACATTTGTATTCGGGCTATATCTAAATCTGAACCGATCTTACCCACTTTCAGCATTGGTGTTTTTAGTTGGAATTTAAGATGTTGTGCCAATTTTAAAGAAAATCGGGTACAATATGTGGTTTGTAGAGCGGAAAATGTCAAATAGGGAGGGACATTTGTATGGGGGCTATATCTAAATCTGAACCGATCTTACCCACTTTCAGCATAGGTGTTTCTAGTTAGATTATAAGATGTTGTGTCTAATTTAAAGAAAATCTGGTACAATATGTGTTTTGTAGAGCGGCAGAAGGCAAATCGGGAGCAACATTTGTATGGGGGCTATGTCTAAATCTGAACCGATCTTACCCACTTTCTGCATAGGTGTTTCTAGTTGGATTATAAGATGTTGTGCCAAATTTAGAGAATATCGGGTTCAATATGTGGTTTCTAAAGCAGCAAAAGTCAAATCGAGAGCCGTTTTTACTTTTTTAAATTTAGATTAGTTTCCCGTGATTATTTATGGTCATATCATACTAGTGGGTAAAACTCAAAGCTTAATAAAGTTAACATCAAAGGTAGGTACCATTTGTCTTCTAGGTGTACATTTTTTAAAATTTCTGGTTTTATTGGAAAGGTTTAACTTTGTCATTTCATAATGGAACACAATATCATTCATATGACTATCACGACTGGCTCGGCAGTACCTCGGCCCAATGACGCCCGCAGCCCCAAATCCACACCAAAAAGTGTGGATGCAGCCAATGCAATCTCAATAGTCACGTGTGGGTTCTCTGAACCCTATATGGCGTAATTTTGCTTATTGACATAGTCACCGAGATGAAACTGAGCTGAAGGCCGATCTCTTCTCGAAATTTTTCCACGCAAATTTCTTAAAGTTTGCATTAAAGACTCACTACTTTAGAAGTAAGTTTTTAATATTTCCCAATTTGGCACGATCGTATAGCGTCCATTTTGCAAATGTCAAACATGAACCTGAAAATAAAAATGAATGTTATTCTACCTTTTAAAAAAGTCATGCAAAATGCATTCCACGGTCATGTACAGACAAATTAAACTATTTTTATACCACGGTGCCCCATCCTCATACTAATTTTGTTCATTCCGTTTGTAACACCTTGAAATATCGGGCTGGGACTCTATAAAGTACATATGTTCTTCATCGTCATAAAATGCCGCCCTTCTGTTCGTCCGTCTGTTTAAAACACGCTGGCATCTAAACGAAAGGAGCCAGGACGTCCAAATTTTCCAACAATACGTCTAATTGTTGTAGATCGGTTGGGATTGAAAGTGAGCGAAATCTGTCCAGAGGGAAAATTTGTTTCCTAACAAGGACAGAAAATATCCCCAATATTTCGAGTATTTAAACACGTTTTTCGAATATGTCTGCTTATATTTACTTGATATCTGGTATGTAAATTCCCTTATAGTATAAACGTGCACAATAAAGCGATTCTTATATGTAGGGGGTGAAATAGGACAAACCAGGATAAAAATGGTACCTATTAAACGACAATAGCTAGATATTGGCATACACCCGTGCATGAATTATGCGTTAGTCTTTCGCCGATACAGCAGTGAGTCATAAAAATCACGAAGGCACCTATAAGTTTTGCGAATCGATGACAGATCTTTCAAATTAAATTTTTGATTATTTTCTAGCGTTGATCACGCGTGAATGTATGCATGATGATTTTCCAGAGTATACTGATCATAAATGTCAAAACATGAGCCCTGTATGACAGGCTAAACACGAGTACGAGTGAGTCTTAAGTCCGCTCCTCCTCCACCCCCTAACTTAACTCTATTTACAAAGTACGAAGAGATGAATAAATGCACAGGATAATACAAAATATTTAGATTTTAATCTCTACTTGCAACATGATGATAAACATTATGCAGCAGCAACAAACAAAGCTTTATGCGAAATATCCTTACACTCATCCTTATGCTCAAAACGAATGAGGGGGAAAATATTTGCATACACAAGAGCAGTAAAAGCCAAAGATGTAAATAGTGCGAACATTTTTAATATGAAAATGCACAGTTTTATTTTGATATAAATGTGTACTGCGAAAAAAACAAAAAGAAAAAACAAATCACACAAAACCATTTTCCTTTGATGAAGACAAACAAGACAACAAGAATATTCATCATCATCATATATCCTTTGTGCAAGCAGTCATTCAAATAATGGCTTTATGCCAACGCTTTCGTAGGAAAAAGGATTAGAGAAATCATTTAAAATCACATTTTCTTAATTCCATGGACATTTTTTCTCTCTTTGAATGCATTATGTGCCACAATGGCTGAGTAATCATTTATATCAATGTTGGCCTATTCGGGTGGATAGATTTGCGGCAATCTACAGTAGGCAGACAATAGTGCATCAAAATCATTGGAGACAAATAAAATCCTATTCTAATAAAAGCGATTGTTAGTACACCTTGTATCTCGTATATATTGGAAAAAAATTAGAAAGTTATAGGCCGAAAAGACTGAACTCATTTCCAAAATTTATTCCGAGAAAAAAGAACCAACTCATTCGTTTTTAAAAAAAGTTGATATTTCTGTATGGCTCGGGAAAAAATACAAATTTAAGAGTTTTGCAAAATGTGTTGTCATTCATTTTGGTTTAAGACCAAAGGTTGTGCTGAAGTCTTCAGCAGAACCCAAAATTAGCGAAAAGGCAAAGTGACCCCTTTATTGTTGCAGCAAAAAGTTGACTGCGCAGTTTCAATGGGCGCTACCCCATCTCGTCAGAACTTTCGCAACGAATGTATGTCTTTGACTTAAATCAGGGATCATATTAGTACCAGCGGTCACATATGACAAATGAGAAGCGCTGATAAACAAAATATTCCACCGAACTAAGTTGACACACTAAAAATCTCACTTTGCCAAATCAATGTTACGCATCGCTCGCAACAATGCAAAGGTTGTTGTTGTACGGTTTGTTCCGTCTTCGCTGTACCTCGTGTGTATTGTTGTTGTTTGTATGTGTAGTTGGTATGTTATGTTGTATGTGTTGTCATTTATTTTGGATTAAGACCAACGGTTGTGCTGAAGTCTTCAGCAGAACCCAAAATTAGCAAAAAGGCAAAGTGAGACCTTTGCAACCTTTTGCAAAATTTTTATTTTTCGCGCGAGACATGGTAAAATTATTTTTATGGTGATTTTTATACCCTGCACCACTTTGTGGAATAGGGTATTATAAGTTAATTTTCCGGCAAATGTTTGTAACACCAAGAAATAATCGAGCTAGACCCACCTTTAAGTATACCGATTGGCTTAGAATCGCCAACTTAATCGATTTAACGATGTCTGTCTGTCCGTCCGTCCGACCCTCTAATTTACCCTATTACTCTTGTAGAATACATATTTTACTTTGGATCTTGATACAATTTTCAGGATCATTTTATATTCGAACTAGAAAAAGCTAACATGAAAGTGGGTTACATGGGTCAATTTTTGGATATAGCCCCCATACAAATGTATCTCCGATTTACACTATTCACCTTCATATTACCATGGACAATATAAGTGGACGCAAATATAGGGTCCGCCAAATAACATTTTTTTTGAAAATGCTATAAAAAAACTACTGCATATTTTCTCAAATTTCTTTTTTTATTTGAAAGTACAATCCTTCCGGTTAATAATGGAAAATAAATTCATTCAAATGGCTGCTGAGGACACCCCACAAATAATAGTACAACGGTTGAATAGTTGAAAAAAAACGTTAGATGGCGGACCCTATATATTGTCAACGCACATATGCAACTTGTTGATAACACTCTGGATTCAACTTGTTACAACCAACCTTGATGTAAATAATTGTTATATTTTATATTTTTCTCTAGGTGTAGTTACAATGAGATAGGATCACACCGATTTTGTGTATTGTTCATCAATAATTTTGTGTAGATATTCATCAATTTTACCATATTCGTTAAATTTTACTAAAGATTATTTTATAGTATACTGTATAATTTGTATGAATTGCATAGAATCGCCCTTAATGAACCTGGGTTTAGTAATCATAACGAGGTATATACGCTGAGAGTGGTTTAGGGTATCTTATAGTCAGCCCCGCCCGACTTTAGCCTTTCCTTACGATGTTCTATAAAATTTAAAAAACTGAAATAAATAGTTAACAATTGTTTTTTTATAGACCACATCATTCCAGAGGTCAATTTGACTGTCAACCAAGAATTATTAAATTCATTTCCAATACACTGAATCTGACTTCAGAGGTATGACAACTCGAGAAAATTTTTTTTAAGAATTTTACAAATCATTTACTGCAATTTAGTAGAAAACAGTCTGGACAAGAAAACTTTAAAAGAGTTTTGAAAATAAGTTGTTTTTGTGGCAGCTATGAAAAGTCAAAGTTCGACTTTTAGTTACATATTTTAAAAGCAATAATTCTGTAACAAAATAGTCAATATTAAAATGACTCAGTTATAATGGAGTAATAAACATAAAATAAAACCCTTCTTAACATAGTTCGTACGACTCATTTTAATGAAGAAAAAGTACTTGTTCAATTATATATTATATTGTATAAGCAAGTACTTTATAAACATCTAAGGCATCATTGAAAGTAATATTTTAATATAATTTCCGACTTTCGCAGCTTGTAAAAAAATATATATATATTGTTTTATATCTCCAATTTTTATTTTGAATAAGGTTGCACGTATTTCGAATCAAAAAATTTCAATTTCAGCTGCTAATGAAGTGTGCATATTTTTTTTAGTGCACAAGCCCATGACAAAAATGTGTATAAAAACTACGGTATATATGATTGAAGCTCCACCAGGCTAACAACAATGTGATGCAACCAGTAAAAATGACATGTAAAAGGAGTATTCCTTTAAGGAAACACTAATATAAAACGAAATGGGGTTATATGTCGACATGGTGAAGACTGAATATGGTTGGAGTAATGCTCTGAATACGACTAGAAAATTTGTTTGCCAATGTCGACAATGCAGCGACATTACTGGAAACTGACCCTAAAAATTAATAGAAAATATTACTATTCCAAGTGGCTACACAACAAATATGATACTAATTCACCATTCAGATTTAATAAGAAACTCAATAAATGTAAATGGAATCCCTCTCGAAGAAGATTTGAAGCCATAAAATATTCCGAAAAACGCCAGTATCATTCATGAAAAAAACTTATGAATTAATAACAATAACGATTTAATTAAAATAATAGTTATCCAATCCGAAGCAAATCTGAATATACAGACTAAAATAACACGTACCGCAAATATTTAAAACATTTATTTTTATACCCTCCACCTCCAGGATGGGGGTATACTAACTTTGTCATTCCGTTTGTAACACCTTGAAATATTGACCTGAGACCCTATAAAGTATATATATTCTTGATCGTCATAAAATTCTAAGACGATCTAGCCATGTCCGTCCGTCCGTCCGTCCGTCTGTCCGTCTGTTGAAAGCACGCTAGCATCTAAACGAAAGGAGCTAGGACGTCCAAATTTTCCATAAATGCGTCTTATAGTCGTAGATCGGTTGGGATTGAAATGGGGCGAAATCGGCCCAAAGGGAAAAATTTTTCCCTCACAAGGACTAAAAATACCCTTAATAATCCCTACTATTTTAGCGTATTTAAGCATGTTTTTTGAATATGTCTGTTTATATTTGCTTGATATTTGGTATGCGTATTACCCTTATAGCAAAAAACTGCACAATAAAGTGATTCTTATTTGTAGGGGGTGAAATGGGGCAAAAAAGGGATGAAAATGGTACACATTAAACGACAACAGCTAGAAACACAAAATTCGGCGTGTACATTCCTCTAATTGAGTAGATACATGATATAAAAGTATTTTTTTCATATTCGTACTTTTAAGGGGTAAAATGGGAAAAGAGGGATAAAAATGGTACCAACATAACGGCTATACCTAGAATAATGTAATTCGGTGTATACATTCCTCTGATTGCATAGACAAGTAAAATACACGGATTTTTTAAAATTCGTACTTTTTGGGGTTAATATGAAAAAAGGGGATAAAAATAGTACCAATCAAATAACCGCAGCTAGAGTGATGAAATTCGGAATATACATTCCTCTGACTGTGTACACACGGAAAATAAACCGATTTTTCGAAATTCGTATTTTTTGGGGACAAAATAGAAAAAGGGGATAAAAATAGTACCAACCAAATGACCGCAGCTAGAGTCATGAAATTCGAAGTATACATTCCTTTGACTACGTAGACATCACTGTGTATACACGGAAACTAAACGGATTTTTCGAAATTCGTACTTTTTGGGGACAAAATAGAAAAAGGGGATAAAAATAGTACCAACCAAATGACCGCAGCTAGAGTCATGAAATTCGGAGTATACATTCCTTTGACTACGTAGACATGAAAAATAAAAGGTTTTTTCCAAATTCGTACTTTCAAGGGATACAATGGGTACGGAGGGATAAAAAAGGGAACCAACCAAACGGCTACACATGGAATAATGAAATTCGGTGAATGCATTCCTCTGATTGCGTAGACACTTAAAATAAACAGGTTTTTCGATCAGCTAGAGTCATGAAATTCTGAGTATACATTCCTCTGACTGCGTAGACACTGAAAATAGACGAATTTTTCGAAATTCGTACATTTTGGGGTTAAAAAAAAGGGGATACAAATAGTACCAACCAAGTGACCGCAGCTAGAGTCATGCAATTCGGAGTATACATTCCTCTGATTGCGTAGACACGTAAAATGAAATAACTTTCCAAAAAGGGGATAAAAATAGTACCAAAAAGTACCAACAATATGGCCGCTGATAGAGTCATGAAATTCGGAGTATACATTCCAAATAGTACCAAAAAGTACCAACAATATGGCCGCTGATAGAGTCATGAAATTCGGAGTATACATTCCTCTGACTGCATAGCCACGTAAAATATTTTTTTTTCCAAGTTCGTACGTTATTTTGTTGCTTTTACGACAAAAAATGATAGAATCATAAAGTTGTCTTATATTGCGTACGTGAGAGATAAGGTATTTTCAAAACTTATACTCTTGAATTTAAAATAGATGGAAATACAACCAACCAAAGGACTGCAGCTGAAAATACACTCTCTATCCCCCAATATTTAGGGTATTTATGATTGCTCCCTTATATTTACTTTATGATTTGAAGTATTATATCCGTTATATATATATATAGTATACAAATATTGGTAGCTTTGACTTTTTAATTAAATTTCTTATTTTCATACAGTTAAAATTTGTTGCGGATATTCCTCTTGGCGAAATGGGACAAAAAGGGATAAAATATGGTACCAATGATACGACAACAGCTAGAATCATGAAATTCGGTGTGTACATCCCTCTAATTGCATAGACACGTAAAATAGAGGGATTTTTCGAAATTCGCACTTTTAAGGGATATAATTAAAAAAGAGGGATAAAAATGGGACCTTCCAAACCGCTGAAGTTTATTTATAATATATTATCTTTATTTGAAACGTTAGATTGGTCCATGACATTTACTTTTTGAAGATAATTTCATTTAAATGTTGACCGCGGCTGCGTCTTAGGTGGTCCATCCGCTTAGTCCAATTTTGGCATTTCCACGTTTTTGAGTAACAGAGACCCAATTGGTGCGAACGGCGACGAATCGAAAATTGGTGGTCATCATTAACACTGGCCGATACAGCTGCGATATTTTCTTGAGTTCGCACTCTACGTAAGCGTGTTGGTGGTTTAATGTCCAACAATGTAAATTTGGTGCGAAATTTAGTCACAATAGCCCGAATAGCCGCTTCAGTGGGTCGATTAAACTGACCATAAAATGGAAGCGCGCAATGAACTTTCTTAACAGAGCACGCATTTTGATAATAAAATTCAATAATTTGCAAGCGTTGTTCGTTTGTAAGACGATTCATGATGAAATGTCAAAGCATACTGAGCATCTTTCTCTTTGACACCATGTCTGAAATCCCACGTGATCTGTCAAATACTAATGCATGAAAATCCTAACCTCAAAAAAATCACTCTTTATATAGTAGTCGATTTTAAACACTGCGCATAAGTATACATTATGGTTTGAAATAGTAAACAAATATAGTAATGTGCATAAAAATATCACAATTTTCGTAATATGGTACTGTGCTTCTATGTAAAGTCGACTTTCTTTAATCTGCTGGTAATACTATGGAATGCACTCCGTGGTGGAGGGTATATAAGATTCGTCCCGGCCGAACTTAACGCCTTCTTACTTGTTTTCTCTAAACTCTCTTTTTTATAAATTCTCAAACCAAATTTTCCTTAAAATTAACCAGATGGGAAGCTATATGTGTTGTTTCTATTATTTCTGTTATATTTGCTTCATAATGTTAGGTTGATATATTTATATATATTTTTAAATACAACCCAATAAATCTGCTGCTTAAATAGTTCAGAGCACATGGAAAACACATCTAAAATGATCTTAGAGTGTTTTGGGATGATGCAATGTACTGATGTAATGATTTTAAAACATCAATACCACAATTAAAAATAGTTAATTTTTTGTAAAACTCAACCTGAATTGAAATGAAATTTAAAGTGAAATGTAAAGGGTTAAAGTACTCCTGAAGACCTATCAAACAAGGTATAAAACTTTAAATCGATTAAACGGATTGCGAAATACAAGGATTTTAATATACACTCGTCAACAGGATTTTAATTTTTATTTTAATTTCCACAAATTTCAATGTCTATAACTATGTAAAGACAATTTAAGGATAATTTTAAGATTTTTTTGCCTAAGAAACGTGTAAAATCATTTTTAAAGAAGAATATTTTCTGAAATTTTCGGGAAAATCGGAGCGATGTGAAATTTGTTTTTGTCCGGTTAGGCAAGGAATGACTCATATATTGTGTGTTAACTATCTCTAAATTGCATCCATAATCATATTTAGTTGATATATAATGTATGTACCAAATTTCAAATTTTTATGATAATTTCTTCTAGTTTTGGCCACTCATTGTATGAAACCGTGACACTGTGCGGTATGACAACGAAAGTTTTGAAAATCTTGATTTTCGTCAATGTTTAAGAATTAAGAAGACTGTTGTTAAAACTGATTCACACTATCTTTGAGGTCAAGTCTTATCCTTCACAAGTTTCTAAAACATATTTCTATAAAGTTAAAATTACATAGGTATCAACTAGAATAAAATTTGGCTACGAAGTCAAGAGACCTAGAAATATGAAATATCCAGACAAAAGGGGAATTTTTCGAAATTTGTACTTTTAAGGGAGGAAGGGACAAAAAGGGATAATTTAAATATTGCAGCTATATTCGAGAAATACGGTATGTACAATCATCTGCAATCACTTGCAAAATAAATGGATTTTTTTTTTTGGAAATTTGTATTTTTAAGGGATGAGCGGGGCAAAAAGGGATAAAAATGTTACCAACTAAAGTATAGCAGTTTGAATCGTGAAATTTGGTAAATTCCTCTCGTCACAAAGAAGCGCAATATAAATGCATTTTTGTACTTTTAAGCGTGAGCGGCATTGGATTTTTCGAAATTTGTACTTTTTTTGCTTTTGTACTTTTAAGAGTTGAGAGATAAAAGTAGTACCAATTTAAGTATTGCAGCTATAGTCGTGAAATTTGGTATGTAAATTCCTCTCACCACATAAAAGCCCAATATAAATGCATTTTGTACTTTTAAGGGTTGCGAAGGACAAAAAGGGATAAAAATGGTACCAACTAAAGTATTGCAGCTAGAATCTTGAAATTTAATATGTAAGTTCTTCTGCCCATGTAAAAGCACAGTAAAATTGAATTTTTCGAAATTTGAACTTGTAAGAGGTGAGCGGAACAACTAGGGATAAAAATGGTACCAACTAAACTATTGCAGTTAGAATCTTGAAATTTTATATGTAAGTTTTTCTGCCCATGTAGAAGCGCAATAAAATTGGATCTTTTGAAATTTGAACTTATAAGAGGTGAGCGGGATAAAAATGGTACCAACTAAAATATTGCAGCTAGAATCTTGAAATTTTATATGTAAGTTTTTCTGCCCATGTAGAAGCGCAATAAAATTGGATCTTTCGAAATTTGAACTTATAAGGGGGAGCGGAAAAAATGGTACCAACTAAAGTATGGTAGATATAGTCGTGAAATTCGTCCACGTAGACGCGAAACATAAATGGCTTTTTTGGGATTTTTGCATTTAAGGAGTGAGCGGAACAAAAAGGGATAAAAATAGTGCCAACTAAAGTATTACAGCTAGAATCGTGAAATTTTGTATGTAAATTCCACTCATTACACATAAGCGCAATATAAAGCGCATTTTTGTACTTTCATGGGTGAGCGTCACAAAAATGGATAAAAATGGTACGAACTGAAATATTGCAGCTAGAATCGTGAAATTTGATATGTAAATTCACCTGACTATTTAGAAGAGTACTAAAATTGGATGTTTCGAAATTTATACTTTTAAGAGGTGCTACAAACGAGGGAGTTAAGCTAAAATAGTGCAATTAGACAAGTACATTCCGTTGACTGTGTATGAGTCCTATTTAATAGGGGGTTTCCAAATTACTATTTCAGATTCATCTATATCCTTCAAAAGAAAATTCTATAAATACTTTCCAAAAACAGAGGTGGATAAAACTTATGACAAATAACTGGCTTAATACATATCAACCGTTAAAGACATATTCTATTTTACAGAATGTCAATCTTTAAGTTCGCATTTTTATAGCCTACACAACTTCGTGGACTAGGTTATTATAAGTTAGTTTCGCGCCAAATGTTTGTAACACCAAGAAATAATCGAGCTAGACCCACCTTTAAGCATACCGATCGGCTTAGAATCGCCAGCTGAGTCGATTTAACGATGTCTGTCTGTCCTTCCGTCTGCTGTCCATCTAAGCTTGTTCGCACTCCACAGGTCACAATTCTTGTACGATTGTCATGAAACTTGGCAGAAGTTATTTTTTCTGGCCAAGGACCATCGGTATTGAATTTGGAGGAAATCGGTTCAGATTTAGATATAGCCCTCATACAAATGTTGCTCCCGATTTCACTTTTTCCGCTTTAGAAACCACATATTGTACTCGATTTTCTTTAAATTTGGCACAACATTTTATAATCGAACTAGAAACACCTGAAACTGGGTAAGATCGGTTCAGATTTAGAAATAGCCACCATACAAATGTCGCTCACTATTTTACTTTTTCCGCTCTAAAATCCACATACTGTACCCGTTTTTCTTTAACATTGGCACAACATCTTATAATCTAACTTAAAACACTTATGGTGAAAGTGGGTTAGATCGATTCATATTTAGATATAGCCCCCATACAAATGTCGCTCCCTATTTCACTTTTTCCGCTTTAGAAACCACATATTGTACCCGATTTTCTTTAAATTTGGTACAACATCTTATAATCCAACTAGAAACCCCTATGCAGAAAGATCGGTTCAGAGTTAGATATAGTCCCCATACAAATGTCACTCCCGATTTGACTTTTTCCGCTCTAAAATCCATCCGTTTTTCTTTAAAATTGGCACAACATCTTATAATCTAAATTAAAACACCTATGGTGAAACTGGGTAAGATCGGTTCAGATTTTGATAAAGCCCTCATACAAATGTTGCTCCCGAATGTTAAACCGATTTTGGCCAAACTTTACATATTATATTTCGTCAATAAACATACATGGTGAAAGCGGGTCACATCGGTTTCAATATACCCCCATACAAATGTCCTTTCCAATTTAACATTTTTTGTCAAACTCATACATTTACAGGATGCAAAAATTCTTGCCGATTTCACTTTTTTACCGAATTGAATTGTAATGAGATAGAAAGCCCGTCCGTCTTTAGCCTTTCCTTACTTGTTTGGGAGATGATATATGTCCATACTTTGGTATAACCCAAATGGGGCCCCATTCTGATCTATTACAGCTCTAGAAACTACATCTTACATCGGATCTTCAATTTTGCAGATCATGATATTTTTCAACTAGGAATACCTACCGTGAATGAGAAATATATAGGCCCATGTTTTGGACCAGGCCGAAAATGTTGTTATAGGCTCCCTTTTGAAATGTCGGTCCGATTCATGCTATTACTATATATTTTTATATATTTTATATATTTATATATTATATATATTTATATATTATTAACCACATTCGTTAAATATGACTAAAGATGAATTTATAGTAACTGTATAATTTATATAAACTACATAAAATTGCTCCCATGAAATACCTGGGTTTAGTAATCAAAGCGAGGTACATACGCAGGGAGTAGTGTAGGGTATTATATAGTCGGCCCCGCCCGACTTTAGCCTTTCCTTACTTGTTTTCTATAAGTCTGCTTTTAAGTTCGTCTTTTTCAATAGTGAAAGTGGGAATCAAAAAATGTTTAATCCGTAATTGTATATGACATTTAGAGCGGTCTTATGCCATAATTTTTTTTTTTCAAACTTAAAGTTTGTATTATTATTTATTTGAATTAAAGGTCGTTGTTATGAACCTTAATGCTAATATTGTCTATTTGAGCCCGTTTACTATGTTTATATTAGAAGTCAAGCTTTAATATCGTCTTAATTTAATTCTTTGTGCTGGGTGTAAACCTCGTAGGTCCTGCTCTTGTTGTTGAGTTATTATGTTTATCTTCCCCCTTCTTTTCCTAAAACGGTATACGTTTTCACAACGAGCTTAAATTAATATCCTTACTTCGTTTATCCTCATATTTAACACGTTGCGTAGATATTCAATTGTTAACACTTATAATTGAAATACCAACAATAGAGCAATGTTTTTCTTTGAACTCCATAAAATGTTGACCAACACCACATAACGTACACAAACCATGGTCGAATGGAATATCCATAAATCTTGTTAAAATATTTGGCCAACATCTTTTACTTAATATCCAATACCGGACACGAGTACATTTCGGAAATTCTTCATACTTTTATGAGAATCTAGAAGAAAAATCCTATAGACAAAGTTTACATTGGGAGGTGGGTGGTGGTGCATCCTTAGCATCCTCAGGAACACACACAGATGAACATGCCATATGTGTTAGCAAAAAAACTTTTGCATCATTAAAAATTGCTGTTGCTATTGTTAAAGCTGTTGTGATAAATATGAACTGAACAACACACAATTTTAGACTATTATACACAGACGCTCCTTCTCATGGCAAGCCTTTATTGGTAGTATATTTTTGACCATAGCAAATCCTTAAGAAGATAGCCAGACACTTGGACGGACAGCCAGACAAGTGAACTTCATGTGTCTGAGTGAGCATTACGTATTAAGGATATTTATGACACAATGAAAGAAAGACTGGATTTGCATCATGCCAGCAGCAACTAGTAACATCACTTAAATGTAGACAAGAATTGTTAAATTTTATAGATTTTCATAATAGGGTTGTTTTTCTTTAAGCCGCGATAATAAAAAATATAAAATATAAAAGATAATAAAAAATATTTCTGCACATTGTTGCCAATTACAATATAAATATTTGTATCAAAACAAATTTCAAAGAAAAAATATTTTATGTTCACTTTTTTGGACTTAGCCTCAATAATTTTTAACACAAAATTATTTTTTCAAAATTTGTTTTCACACACATTGATATTGCTTTTGGCGAAAATTTTAAAAAGTATTTTTTTATTTTGAGTGAAATTTTAAAATTTTACTTAGATTTTTGTTATAGCAGCTTAGTTGTCCAGTCTTAAAAAGAACAGCCCTAGTGTATGAATATGAATATGATGAATCGAACCGACATTTGAAAGGGGCCTATAACAACACTTGGGCCTGGTCCAAAACATGGGCCTATATATTTCTCATTCACGGTAGGTATACCTAGTTTAATATATATCATGGTCCGATGTAAGACGTAGTTTGTAGAGCTATAATAGAATAGAATCGGGCCCATTTGGGTTATTCCAAAGTATGACTTTCATAGTATGTATTCTTAATAGAAATATAATATAATCTGCAAACTTTGAGAAAAATATCAGATGTAAAATTTGAGGGATAAAAATTAAAATGGGGCCATCTGCAAGGGCGTTACATTAAAAAGTGGTTCCATATAGATCATTTTCAAAGTAGGTATTCTTAGTTGAAATATGACGTGATATGCAAAATTGTATCGAGATTAAATGCACAATGTGGGTTCTAGAGATGTAACAGAGTAGAATGGGGGCCCAATTTGTATGGGGGTTATACCAAAATATGGACCCATATATTTGACTTTCCTAGTATGTAAAATGTGTTCCAATGTAAAATGTGGATCCTAGAGAGGTAATAATTAAATTGGGGGCCCATTTATAAGGGCGCTAAATTAAAAAGTGGGCCTTTATAGATCACTTTCAAAGTGGGCATTCTTTATTGAAATATAACATGATCTGCAAAATTTTATCAAGATCCATTGTAAGATGTGGGTTCTAGAGCGATAATAGTGTAAACTGGGGGCCCACTTGTATGGGCCAAACATTGACCTATATAGCTTTCAAAATAAGTATTTTCTAGTATAAATGTAACTAAGATGTGGGTTCTAGAGCGATAATAGTGTAAACTGGGGGCCCATTTTTATGGGGGGTATACCAAAACGTTGACCTATATAGATGGCTTTCAAAATAAGTGTTTCTAGTATAAATGTAACCTTGTGTGGAAAATTTGATCAAGATCCGATGTAAAAAGTGCATTTAAGAGAAGTAATATTTAAACATAGACCCATGTGGTCCAATTTCCCGTGAGCTGTTTCTAGTTTAAATATAACACGAAAATTTGGTCATGATACCACGTAAAATGTGCATTCCAGAGCAGTAATAGTGTAATTTATAGGGATATTTATATGGAGGCTATATCTAAATCTGAACCGATTTTCTCCAAATTCAATACCAATCTTTCTTGGCCAAAAAAAGTAACTTCTGCCAAATTTCATGACAATCGGACAACAATTGCGACCTGTAAATCGATTCATCGTTAAGTCGATTTAGCTGGTGATTCTAAGCCGATCCTCATACCTAAATGTGGGTCAAGCTCAATTATTCCTTAGTGTTGCAAACATTTTGCGGAAAAGTAACTTATAATAATACTAACTTATAATTATATAATCCCTAGTACACGAAGTGCTGTTGGGTATAACAAGTAAGGAAAGGCTAAAGTCGGAGGGACCCGACTATATGATACACTCCACTTTCTATTCTATTACAATTCTAATCGGTAAAAAAGGTTTTTTGTATCCAGTAAATGTATGTGTTTGACAAAAAATTTTAAATCGGAAAGGACATCTGTATGGGGGTATATTGAAACATGGCACAATGTGACCATGTGTGTTTTTAAGTGAAATATAAAATGTAAAGTTTGGCTAATATCGGTTAATCATTTGGGAACAACATTTGTATATATAAAGAAATGTACATATAAACTGAACCGAACTTACCCACTTTCACCGTAGGTGTTTTTAGTTCGATTATAATGTTGTGGTTTCCAGAGCGGAAAAAGTCAAGTCGGGAGCGACATTTGTATGGGAGCTATATCTAATCTATCTGAACTGATCTAACCCGCTTTCCACAGGTGTTTCTAATTAGATTATAAGGTGTTAAGCCAAATTTGAAGAAAATCGGGTACTATATGTGCTTTATAGAGCAGAACAAGTCAAATCGGGAGCGACATTTGTATGGGAGCTATATATAAATCTGATCCGATTTGCCTTAAATTAAATAGCGTTCGTCCTTGATCCACAAAACTTACTTGTTCCAATTTTTGTTAAGACTATAATTGCGAACCTTAATTTGATTACAACAATAGATGGACAGACGGCCCTTGCTAAATCGACTCAGAAAGTGATTCTAAGCCGATCTGTATAATAAGCGATGGGTCTAACACGTTTCCTTTTGGGTGTTACAAATAAATGCACAAAGACATAATACTCTCGATGAGTGTATAAATATTGAAAAAATAACTTTATAAAAAAATGTGAAATTGATTTGAACTGGGATATTGTCCTGGCTCAAGACCATTTTGCATCTATATTTAATAGAATGCAAATCTTTTACAAATGGCATGGTGACATTTATTACTTGGCTGCAGACTACCACTATCATGATTTCCACCCTGTCTAAAGGTTTCATTCAGGTGGCTTCGCAGCGACTTTTCCCAGTTCAAATCAAATATTGATTACAGACCAAAAAAATACAAACGAAAAAACTAAAACAAATGAGCGTTGGCACGGCAGAAGTATTGCTGGGTAACTATACCTGCACATACACATACTTACATATGCAACTCAATGAGATGCTTGTAAGATGGCATGCGTACTTTATTACTTGGTGCGATTTTTTAAACGCAAATTCGGCAAGTGAGTTGTGATTCTCGTTCGTTTGTGAAAATCATCTCCTTATAGAGGCCGGGTTTGATGTTGAAAAGTCGCTGCGAAGCCACCTGAATGAAACCTTTAGACAGGGTGGAAATCATGATAGTGGTAGTCTGCAGCCAAGTAATAAATGTCACCATGCCATTTGTAAAAGATTTGCATTCTATTAAATATAGATGCAAAATGGTCTTGAGCCAGGACAATATCCCAGTTCAAATCAAATATTGATTACAGACCAAAAAAAATACAAACGAAAAAACTAAAAAAATGTGAAATTTTAATTATTTTAAACTACGGTAATAAGACAAGACAACTAATAAATGTATACTATGTATATATGAAAATAATACATCAAGTCAATTCAAAAAGTAAATAAAGGGTGGTAAAATTTTAAGGGCCGATGTTGATTTTGAATAAAACACAAATTATTTAGGAAATTATTGTCATTTCATTTTATTATGATAATATTGGTATGGTTCAATTATGTATAGAACAAAATATCGGCTAAATGGCCGCCGCGACCTCGGTGGCGCACCTCCATCCGATGGTCCAAGTTTTCGATGACGCTGAGGCATAATTGAGGTTAATGTGCCGAATTATCTCATCCTTCAGCTCTTGAATTGTTGCAGGCTTATCGACGTACACCTTTTCTTTCAAATAACCCCAATGAAAGAATTCCAACGGCGTCAAATTACATGATCTTGGCGGCCAATTGACATCGCCAGCACGTGAGATAACACGGCCATTGAATTTGTCGCGTTAGCTGTGTGGCAAGTGGCACCGTCCTGTTGAAACCACATATCGTCCACATCCATATCTTCCAATTCGGGCCATAAAAAGTACGTTATCAACTCACGATAGCGAAGATCATTTTGAAAAAAATACGGCCCGATGATGCCGCCAGCCCATAAACCGCATCAAACAGTCACTCTTTGTGGGTGCATTGTTTTTTTTTGACAATCACTCTCGGATTATCATTCGCCCAAATTCGGCACGCAAATGCTTATTGACGTATCCACTGAGGTGAAAATATGACCGAAAACATCACGAAGTGCACGATATGCATTTTGATTTGAACTCCCCTTTTTAATAATCAGCCTGAATAACTTTAACGCGTTGCTCGATGGTGTATCTTTCCATGGTTCAAATTGAGTTAGTCCGAAATTGAGAAATGTCAAATGAAATGCAGAAAAAAACTTGACGTTTAGGTGTGGTTCACATTCAACATCGGCCCTTACAATTTAACCACCCTTTATAAGGCGGAAATCTTCTTGGTAGATAGTGTAAGCATTTGCAGCTACAACCTTTTGGTTGACTGTATTTCTATCCTATTTTAATTCCAAAAGTAAACATTTTGATAATCCATTATCTCTGATGTACGTAAAAATAAAAAGTGCGAATTTGGAAAAATCGTTTTATTTTGCAAGTCTATGTAGTCAGAGAAATGTATACACCGAATTCCATGATTCTAGCTCCGGCCATTTGGTTGGCACAATTTTTATCCCCCTTTTCCTCCTTAAAAGTTCGAAAATTTCTTTTTTACATGTCTACACAATTAAAGAGATGTACACACGGAATTTCATCATTCTAGCTGTAGCCGTTTAGTTGGTACCATTTTTATTCTTCTGTTCCCATTGTATTCCTTGAAAGTACATTGTATCTCAAAAAATTTTACTAATTTCCAGTAAAAATTTACTAAAATTAAGGAAATTGGTATTTGTTTGGCCAGTATGCCTTTACTCAATTAAAGTTTATTTTTTACTTGAATGTAGTACGTTCATACTCAAAGTAAAACTTATTCAAAGTGAGTTTTATTTACTCATTTTAACTACAAATGTACTTAGATTGGGTATCAATTTTTTTCAGTGTACGCAGTCAGTGGAATGTATACGCCAAATTGCATGACTGTAGTTGCCGCCATTTGCTTGGTAGCAATTTTCCCCCCTTTTCCATTTTACCCCCTCAAAGTACAAATTTCGAAATTGGAAAAACCTTTTTTTTTGCGTGTCTACGCAATCAGAGGAATGTATACACCGAATTTCATTATTCTAGGTGCAGCCGTTTGTTCGGTACCATTTTTATCCCTCTTATCCCATATTACCCTTATAAGCGAAAAATTATATATTATGTATCCACTCAATTAGAGGAATGTACACAGCGAATATCGTGTTTCTAGCTGTTTTCGTTTACAGGTACATTTTTTATCCCCGTTTGCCCCATTTCACCCCCTATAAATAAGAATCACTTTATTATGCACGTTTTTGCTATAAGGGGAATACGCATACCAAATATCAAGCAAAACATATTTAAATACTCTAAATATTACGGGTATTTTCAGTTCTTGTGAGTGAAAAGTGTTTCCCTCTGGTACGATTTCGCCCACTTTCAATCGCAACTGATCTGCAACTATTTATAAGATGTATTCTGAGATAATTTGAACGCCGCACAGTGGAATATTTTCATACAAGCTGAGGCAAAAATTAGAAGGAATAGAGCAAGGGCCTTGAAATTTCGTACACATCCCTTATATCCTCAAATTAGATCAAAAACAATTTTTTTTATTAAAGCCGCCCACAACCACGCCTACCTCCCATGTAAGTTAAAATGAAAAACGTCATAAATTTCGTTTTTTCATATATATATGTTAATAAAATCATTACCAGTGATTTCATTTTAACTGAATATTGTCAGTGCCACGCCCAACGTCCAACTAAAAATAATAGTTTTTACGATTTTTGAAATTTTTGATAAAAATTATTTTATTTTTTAAACGATGACAAACGGCTATTATAACATTATAAATAACTTAAGATTTATATATATTTACATGCCGTCGCAAGTCATAAAACCTTACATCCCTAAAGTATGCTTTAAATAAACAGAGAACAACGAAGAAAGTATTGCTTCATTTTTGGCTTAGAAGGTTTTACCATTTCAATAATTAAATCGATGTTGGCAGCTGTAAGCAGAATATTATTTTTAAAATGAATAAATAAGACAATAGTTTAACAATATGTGTAAATGTCCAGGCATCGGTCGGCCTCGCTGATACAGTTTTAACCTGTAGAAAATTAACATTACTAAATAAAAACAAACTTCAGGTAAACCACTTTCTGAACAGGAAGGCCAAAACTTTTTTAAACGCAAAAGAACACCTCAAGAGCTCCTATTTCCTACGAACTAATTGAAATTTCAATACGATACATGGTTTCCGAGATACATCCTAATAAAATAATCTCTATTATGATGAAATGTTCAACTATTTTAGCATTTATGAACTTAAAATGCATCCACAGCTTAGGTTAGTCGCTATATTGGCAAAATCTTTTAGAATATGCTTAAAAGGAATGTTTTTTGCAAAATTCAATCAGTAAATTCGAGATGTGTGCGCATGAAATTTGGGAGTTTTTGCCGATGATAATACACTGTGCGCCGTGGCTCTTTTCCTTTTGATAGTAGCGTGCTTTCAACAGACAGACGGACATGGCTAGTTCGTCTTAGAATTTTATGATGATCAAGAATATGTATACTTTATAGGATCTCAGGTCGATAGTTATTATACCCCCAACCTAGAGGTGAATTGTATAAAAATATCATTTTGACAATTTTCCTCTGAAATTCTCGTAAATCGTAAAAATCATTTAATTACATCCTAAAAAAGAGACACTTCTTTCAAATACCAAAAAAGGGATTAATGTAATCATTTTTAAAATCAAAATAAAAGAAATAAAATTGTAAAAACTCTAAAAAATATAATCCAACCACTTTAATATTTTGAAATTAATTGAAATTGCCTTCCAAGCAAGATATAACATAATAAATCAGCGAAGTATTTCAGGAGTTACAGGCTATTGAATGAACACACTGTTTAAAAAAAAATTATTTGTTCACTGTTAAATTGGTCATAATCCGAAAAAGAAAATTTCTATTTTTTCCCCAAAAATAAGTATACAATATATTTATGAGAAGATTACATATACAATATTTCAAAACAATCGAAGCTATCGATATAAAAAATCGTACCGCTTGACATGGAATGACACATATAAAACTTCAAGGTATGGGGTATTTTAAGTTAATTATTGAATGAACACACTGTTTTAAAAAATCTTATTTTGTGTTGTCATTTATTTTGGTTTAAGACCAAAGGTTTTGCTAAAGTCTTCAGCAGAACCCAAAATTAGCAAAAAGGCAAAGCGAGACCTTTATTGTTGCAGCTAAAAGTCTCGTCAGAACTTTCCCATCGAAACTGCGCAGTCAACTTTTAGCTGCAACAATAAAGGTGTCACTTTGCCTTTTTGCTAATTTTGGGTTCTGCTGAAGACTTTAGCACAACCTTTGGTCTTAAACCAAAATAAATGACAACACATACAACATAACAGACCAACAATACATACAAACAACAAAATCTTATTTTTTCACTGTTAAATTGACCATAATCCATGAAAAATAAAAAAATGTATACAACATTTTTATGAGAAGAATACATACACAAATTTGACATGGAATAACTCATATATAAATAATTTGACCAGATTGTCTCGTTTCTACTTGTTCCCAAAATCCTTAGATTTGGCTCAAAATGTTCTCTTCTTTTTGGGTTAGAATTTGCATTAGTTCACATCCAAATATGTTGGAAGCAACATGTTCACCTGCTGCAGTATAAACAGAGTCCATTCGAAACTTTCTCTTCCCTCAAAAGCATGGAACCAAAAAATGAAGAAAAGATTGAAAGAAGGAACCACAACAACATGCATATCTCTGGCATATACCAAGAACCTCAATCATATTAAATTATTCCCGTCCTTGCCATTTTTTGAGGATGGGGAGGGTTGTAGGTTTTTCTCAACCTATTGACCAAAGGATACAACAAGCCAATGTTGCCCAAGGCTTTACTAACACTCAAACACACACACACACCACGCACCAAAGCAAATACACACACATGATGCCCAGGTTGGCCAGAATGAATGTGTGTGTGCTTGAGCAACTGTTTGCCCAGAATGTTTTGTATGTATGGAGTAGATGGCCTAAAGGATATTAACAATATACACATGCAGGGCACACATGCGGATATGGTCATGCAAATAGATGCAAACCATTTTGTCGCTGCGTGTATGTGTACTTTAGCATTTTGTATGCAATACCAACAACACCAAGAGGCAACATTCAAGCAACAAACAACAACAACAACACAAGCTGTTGTTAAAGGACCAGTTAGTAGTCGCATTTAGAAGTTTTGTGTTTTGAAAAAGAAATGAACAAGAATGAAATGTTTATAAATAAATTGCTAGCTAAATAGAGGGACTGTGAAGAATCTTGGTTACTTTAAAGATTAATCTAATTGGACAGGAGTCTGAAAGAATAGTGACAGTAAGGCCGTTTTCTACGAAGAAGTAAGACAATGCAGCCTGATGATTTTAAAAGGAAATTGTAGAAACTGCGGTATCGACTTGTATGTTAGGAGCTGCAGCAGCAATAGGGACCGAAATGAGGGACTGTCCAACGGTCGGAAAATTGCTTACGAACGCTTTTTAAACTGTCTTTGGTCTGAATTGACAGACTCTAATATGAAATAACGGCGCACAACCCAAATTCTGGTTTCATTATCCTAATCACCCTTTACAAGTAAGTAAAGGCTAAAGTCGGGCTACGCCGACTATATGCGTATTAGTGACTGGTAAATCGATTCCGATTCTAATCGAGAATCGATTTTGGGGGTTCATAAATCGATTATTTTGGAATCGATTACACGCGTCCAAATATATACTGGAATCGATTATCGACGCTTCAGAATCGAAATTTTGTACTTTTGGCGGTAACAAGTTGTGAAATTTAAAAGAAAAATTTAAAGTTGGTAAAAAATGAAGTCTGAATTATTATAAAAAGTTAAAAATATATAAAAGTTAGGAGCTCAATATGTACCAAACACTTGGTTTTTTGTGGAAGCACCTCCAAGCATTTGAAAAGTCCTCAAAATGGAAAAAGTGTTACAGAAATATTTTGATAATTTTAAATTTGTAATGAAATATTATTTATATTTCGTGAAATATGGTAATAATCGAACTTGATCCACTTTTAAGTATTCCGATCGGATTCATCCTAAAAAATCAATCAACAGATAACGTAGATAGACATATACTAAAAATTCGGTGAATAAATTCAGTCGATTTTTTACCAAAGTCTACGATCAATACAATATTTCGTGAATGTTAGGAAATTATTGATATTAAAATATCAAGATTTTCTTACATCCATCGTCGCCATAATCGCATTTCACTAATCTATCATTAGAATTAATTTTTTCAATTTTTTGTTTGCAAGTTTCTTTTTAAAAAGATTAAATTTTAAATAAATATTACACAAAACTTGATCGAAATTCTCGGTGCTTGAATAGCGTACCTAAAAAACACGGTCAGTGAGTCTGTAAGCAGACAGACTATTTTCAAACTACATATATGCTTTTCTTAAATTACTTTACTACTTAAAGTATAATTTCTTAAGTAATATGTGTATTACATATATATTATTTAATTTCAACATGAAAGATTTGTGATTTGCAATCATTATAAGATTTTAACAAAAAACTCTTCATAGAAGAGGCAGCAGGCAGACGGACTATATTTAAACTATATTTTTTACTATTTAAAGTAATATTTAAAATAATATTTTTTAAATAAAAAATTTAATGTGCACTTAAACTTGAAATATTTTAAATTTTGAATGCGAATTTAAATCTGAATATCTTTTTCAAGTTTGCATTTTAACATTACTATTCAATTTTAATATTGTTTTCTATTGGAGTAACGTACTTGTTCGACTACTCTAATTCATAATAATTTATAAAAAACCAATGAGAGTTTTACATTGAAAAATGTTTTGATAAATTATGCTGCAGCGACTGTTGTACGGCAAACGCGACGGCCTGAAAGCGGATTAAACATCGTATTCATATAACTTTTCCATCTGAGATAAACATAAACAAAGAAAATAGATCTATTAAGAACAAAGATTACGAACGAATGGTTCGACTACATCAATAAAAAGAATTATTTTTAATGAAACGAAGACACATAAAAACAAGTAAGGAAAGGCTAAAGTCGGGCGGGGCCGACTCTATGATACACTCCACTTTCTATCCGAATACAATTTAATTCGGTGAAAATGTGTAAATGTAAATGTGTGTGTTTGACAAAAATGTTAAATCGTAAAGAACATTTGTATGGGGGTATATTGAAATCTGGAACGAAATAGGTGAAATATAATATGTATAGTTTGGCCAAAATTGGTTAAACATTTGGGAACAACATTTGTATTTGCGCTATATCTAAATCTGAACCGATCTTAGCCACTTTCACCATAGGGTTTTTACTTGGATTATAAGCTGTCGTGCCAAATTTAAAGAAAATCGAGTACAATATGTGGTTTCTAAAGCGGCAAAAGTCAAATCGGGAGCTACATTTGTTTGGGGGCTATATCTAAATCTGAACCCATCTTACCCAATTTTTGCATAGGTGTTTATAGTTGGATTATAAGATGTTGTGCCAAATTTAAAGAAAATCGAGTACAATATGTGGTTTCTAAAGCGGCAAAAGTCAAATCGGGAGCTACATTTGTTTGGGGGCTATATCTAAATCTGAACCGATCTTACCCAATTTTTGCATAGGTGTTTCTAGTTGGATTATAAGATGTTGTGCCAAATTTAAAGAAAATTGGATACAATATGTGGTTTCTAGAGCGGAAACTGTCAAATCGGGAGCGACATTTGTATGGGGGCTATATCTAAATCTGAACCGATCTTACCCAATTTTTGCATAGGTGTTTATAGTTGGATTATAAGATGTTGTGCCAAATTTAAAGAAAATCGAGTACAATATGTGGTTTCTAAAGCGGCAAAAGTCAAATCGGGAGCTACATTTGTTTGGGGGCTATATCTAAATCTGAACCGATCTTACCCAATTTTTGCATAGGTGTTTCTAGTTGGATTATAAGATGTTGTGCCAAATTTAAAGAAAATTGGATACAATATGTGGTTTCTAGAGCGGAAACTGTCAAATCGGGAGCGACATTTGTATGGGGGCTATATCTAAATCTGAACCGATCTTACCCAATTTTTGCATAGGTGTTTCTAGTTGGATTATAAGATGTTGTGTCAATTTTAAAGAAAATCGGGTACACTATGTGGTTTATAGAGCTGAAAATGTCAAATCGGGAGCGACATTTGTATGGGAGCTATATCTAAATCTGAACCGATCTTACCCAATTTTTGCATAGGTGTTTCTAGTTGGATTATAAGATGTTGTGTCAATTTTAAAGAAAATCGGGTGCAATATGTGGTTTCTAGAGCGGAAAATGTCAAATCGGGAGCGACATTTGTATGGGGGCTATATCTAAATCTGAACCGATCTTACCCAAGTTTTGCACAGGTGTTTGTAGTCGGATTATAAGATGTTGTGTTAATTTTAAAGAAAATCGGGTGCAATATGTCGTTTCTAGAGCGGAAAATGTCAAATCGGGAGCGACATTTGTGTGGGAGCTATATCTAAATCTGAACCGATCTTACCCAATTTTTGCATAGGTGTTTATAGTTGGATTATAAGATGTTGTGCCAAATTTAAAGAAAATCGAGTACAATATGTGGTTTCTAAAGCGGCAAAAGTCAAATCGGAGCTACATTTGTTTGGGGGCTATATCTAAATCTGAACCGATATTACCCAATTTTTGCATAGGTGTTTATAGTTGGATTATAAGATGTTGTGCCAAATTTAAAGAAAATCGAGTATAATATGTGGTTTCTAGAGCGGAAAATGTCAAATCGGGAGCGACATTTGTATGGGGGCTATATCTAAATCTGAACCGATTTGTCTCAAATTAAATAGCGTTCGTCCTTGATCCACAAAACTTACTTGTGCCAATTTTTGTTAAGATCGGACTATAATTGCGACCTGTAGTTTGATTACAACAATAGATGGACAGACAGACGGACAGACAGACAGACAGACGGACAGACGGACAGACGGACATTGCTAAATCGACTCAGAAAGTGATTCTAAGTCGATCGGTATACTTAACAATGGGTCTATCCCGCTTCCTTTTGGGTGTTACAAACAAATGCACAAAGCCATAATACTCTCGTGGAGTGTATAAATATGCTGTTAATTTCATATTTATATATTTTAGATTTAAATACAAACTCAAATGTGGAATTTTATTCTATGGTTGAACATTTTAACCGATTCCGATTAAGAATCGATTCTTGGGTCCGATTCTTCGATTCTAAGAATCGGATTGAAAAATAGTTGATCGGGGAATCGAGAACCGATTTTCGCCCTTAATTACCATTCACTAATGCGTGATTATGTTGTTTATACAAATTATCTTTAGTCAAATTTAACGAATATGGCAAACTTTATGAAAATCGTTTGCATTGTGTTACTCATACATGGGATGGGCCTATTCACAAACAAAATTGGTGTGATCCTATCTCATTGTAACTGCGACTAGGGAAAATATAACGATTATTTTCATCAAGATTGGGTGTAATAAGTTGAATCTAGAGTGTTATGTAAATAAATCAGAAATTGACAAAGAGCGGTGGCAATATCGCGGTTTGGTTGGTACCACTTTTATCCCTTATTCAATTGTATCCCTTAATAGTACGAATTTTGAAAATCCCTCTATTTTATAGGGATGTACATTAGGGTGTATTGAAAAAACATTTTTTTTCGAAATTGCTAAACGCCTAGTGCTCAAGGTATGTAGTTAGTAGTTCTTATTAACGACAAAAAAATTTAGATCGATCAGTTTGCGGATTTAGTGCAATGTTTCGATTTTTTGGTGAAACTCTGAAATTTCGATATTTTTCCATTGCATCAGATTATACAAGAACATGCATTTTTGGTCAGAAATTTGAGATATAGACTCAAAAAAACTACCACAAGAAGGAGTTAAACCCAACAGAGTGAATACTGAATGAATAAAACACAAATATGGATATATATTGAAATTAGAATTTTTATACTTTTAATCCAATTAAAACAAGTAAGGAAAGGCTAAAGTCGGGCGGTGCCGACTCTATGATACACTCCACTTTCTATCCGAATACAATTCAATTCGGTGAAAAAGTGAAAACGGGTTACAAAAATCCGTATCCTGTAAATGTATGTGTTTGACAAAAAATGTTAAATCGGAAAGGACATTTGTATGAGGATATAATGAAACCTGGAACGAAATAGGTGAAATATAAAGTGTATAATTTGGCCAGAATCGGTTAAACTTTTGGGAGCAACATTTGTATTTGGGCTATATTTAAATCTGAACCGATCTTACCCACTTTCACCATAGGTTAGTTTAATTAGACTATAAGATGTTGTGTCAATTTTAAAGAAAATCGGGTACATTATGTGGTTTCTATAGCGCAAAAGCCAAATCGGGAGCGACATTTGTATTGGGGCTATATCTAAATCTGAACCGATCCAGCCCGCTTTAGCGTCAGGTGTTTCTAGTTAGATTATAAGAAATTGTGCCAAATTTAAAGAAAATCGAGCACAATAAGTGGCTTTTAAAGCGGCAAAAGTCAAATCGGGAGCGACATTTGTATGGGGGCTATATCTAAATATGAACTGATCTTACCCAATTTCAGCATAGGTGTTTCTAGTAAGATTATAAGATGTTGTTCCAAATTTAAAGAAAATCGAGTACAATATGTGGTTTCTAAAGCGACAAAAGTCAAATCGGGAGCGACATTTGTCTGGGGCTATATCTAAATCTGAACCGATCTTACCCACTTTCTGCATAGGTGTTTCTAGTTGGATTATAAGATGGTGTGCCAAATTTAAAGAAAATCGGGTACAATTTGTCGTTTCTACAGCGGAAAATGTCAAATCGGGAGCGACATTTGTATGGAGGCTATATCTAAATCTGAACCGATCTTACCTAATTTCGGCATATGTGTTCCTAGGAGGATGCTGTGCCAAATTTAAAGATAATCGAGTACAATATGGGGTTTCTAGAGCGGAAAATGTAAAATCGTGAGCGACATTTGTATGGGGGCTATATCTAAATCTGAACCGATCTTACCCATTTTCTGCATAGGTGTTTCTAGTTGGATTATAAGATGTTGTGCCAAATTTAAAGAAAATCGGGTACAATTTGTCGTTTCTACAGCGGAAAATGTCAAATCGGGACCGATATTTGTATGGGGGCTATATATATAAATCGGAACCGATCTTACCCAATTTCTGCATATGTATTTCTAGTTTGATTATAAGATTTTGTGCCAAATTTAAAGAAAATCGAGTAGAATATGGGGTTTCTGGAGCGGAAAATGTCAAATCGGGAATGAGATTTGTATGGGGGCTATATCTAAATCTGAACCGATCTTACCCAATTTTTTTTTGATCTTACCCAATATTTCTAGTTGAAATGTAAGATGTTGTGCCAAATTTAAAGAAAATCGGGTACAATATGTGGTTTCTAGAGCGGAAAATGTCAAATCGGGAGCGACATTTGTATGGGGGCTATATCTAAATCTGAACCGATTTGCCTCGAATTAAATAGCATTCGTCCTTGATCCACAAAACTTATTTGTGCCGATTTTTGTTAAGATCGGACTATAATTGCGACCTGTAATTTGATTACACAATAGATGGGTATACTTAACAATGGGTCTATCTCGCTTCCTTTTGGGTGTTACAAACAAATGCACAAAGACATTATACCCTAGTTGAAGGTATAAATATTTTTCCATCTAACTTTTATAATAAATCGACTTCGTTGTTACCCCTAAACGTGAAAACGGTTATCTCTACGAAACTATTTTTTTAATTCGAAAAAGTAATATTTCCTTACCAACACTCAGAAAAAAATTTACTAAATTTCAGTAAAAATGTACTTAAATTAAGGAAATTGGTATCTGGCATACTGAGTGCCGCCTTTAATCAATTTAAGTTTATTTTTTACTTGAATTTAGTACGTTCGTACTCAAATCAAGTAAAATTTATTCAAAATGAGTTTTATTTACTCATTTTAGCTACAAATGTACTTAGATTGAGTACATTTCTCAGACTCAATTTTAGTATTCTTCATTATCAAAGTTTTTTTCGGTGAAAGATGAAAAAAGAAAAAAATATTTTATTTCAAGACAGAATTAGAAAAATGAAAATGTATTTCGCATATTTGCGTTCGTTTAGAAATTTTGATATTATTATTTACAACATTTTGTTTTGCTCCGAATGTCTTGAAATTTTGCATTGATTTTATAATTAATTAAGGCCGATTTTTTGGGCAAATTTAGAGTCTATCGCGCTTCATTGGCTGCTAAGAATACTAGATTTTTTCTAAGAACTGCATCATTAGATTTCTGAAAAGTAATTGTTGAAAAATGTCTTTTTTGACTGCAAAATACCATTATGCGCTATATATTTATATCTTGGTAGCCTTTCACTATAAAATTATTTAAATTTTGCATGTTTATTATAATAATTAAAAAACAACTATTTATTTAAAGCGGTGGACGTTGTAGTTCGTAAAAATATATTAGTATCGTAATTTGCATACATTTTATCAAAATATTCCTAAAATGTTTCTGCATTTCTACCTAAAGTCGACAACCTCTAGTCTCTGTGGATTGCACTCCATGTCGGAGGATATGCAAGATTCGCCCCGGCCAAACTTAACGCCCCTTATTTACTTGTTTTGTCTACCTATGTTTAGCCACTTCTATTTAGCCCCCGAAATGGCCACGAACCTTTAAACCATGGCCGAGGAGAATAAAAAAAGAAAAAAGAGCTAGCCAACAGCAACATAAAACTTGTTCCTTGTTACATACTATGAAAAATATGATTTATGATTGCTGGACGCTTGCGGAGTAGAGGAGAGTGAATGTTGCAGCATTGTTTGCAACTCACGATGGTCTTTATGATGCCATAGTTTATGCCACGTATTCCCGTTTAGCTTACGGTTAATGGATGTGGAGTAAGGAATTTTCAGGATTTGTTTTTAGGTTTGCATTGGTTTATTATCCTATGGACAATGCCGATAATCCAGGCGAAGATGCGAAGTTGTGGCTACATGGGAAGAAAGCCACGTGTCAATGATCTCACTTAAGAATGGCAACACCAACTATTTTAAATGTGGATATATGAAATATATTCTGGTCCTAATTCTATGTCTAATAAATAAACGTTATGTTGGAATACATTAAATAATTTATCTGTAATATCCTTAAATAAGACTTGAACCGTGAAAAGTATAAAAAGTCAGTGGTGGTAAGATATTTTAATTGTGGTTTAAATTCCAAAAAATCAAAATTCTACTTTTAAATTTATTCATTCAATGAGTTAATTGGTACAGCCGTATTGATTCAAAACAGTGCTCCCGTAAACCTTTGGTAACCTCAATATTTGCTCAACAATCGAAAAAACAGTTCTTTGTATAAATCTCAATCTCCCTAATTCAAATTGACTGTTAAGAATTACTCAGCAAACAAAACATCTTTAGAAAGCATCAATTTTTCACATTCGAAAAAAAACTCGAACGGAAAACCTACGTTGGAACACCATAAGGAGAGCACATCCATCCATTCAACCTTCCATCGTTCGATCTTTTCTTTTAACAACATTCGATTTTATGCCACGCTGTCAATTTCATCAATAAATATGATTCAGATTCGAATTTTTTCCGAACACTTCTCTCGCAAAAAAGCAAAGCGAATGATGGAGTGGAGTAGAAGTGGAGTACTTTTAGTTTTACTATGTTTTTACAGCAGCACTTTTTTGTTCGTTCATTTATTTTTTGTTTTTGTTTTTCTTATTTTTATTGGCCGATACCCTTACAACAAATACTGTGTTGAATTTTTATCGTAGTAAACAAGCGGAAAAATGTCTGAAATGAATAATATGGATTTATTTCGAAAAGCATAAGAGCAGCAAAAAATAGGGATGATGCTGCTGATGAGGAACAGTGGGTGGTAGGATTGAAATGTGGGAGACAAATAATGTCATGAATTAAGGGCTGCAAGGAAATGTGGTAGAAAACGTGTTCAACACGTTCAACTAATAAAATACGAAAATATATGGTTTCTAGAGCGGACAAAGTCCAACTGGAAGGCACATGTGTATGGGGACTACATGAAACGATTCATATTATCATCGAACGCCTCCATGGGAGTAGAATATTCCAAATGAATAAGTTACCCTTTTATTCCCCATAAAGGTGAATAGTCTATTCTAGAGCACTAAGAACTCAAATCGCGAGGGAAAAGTGTATGGGGCTACATCAAAACATGGACCGATGTGACACATTTTTCCATAGATGTGTCTAGCTGATATATCACGTGTTGTGTCAACCTTCAACAATATCGGTTAATGTGTGCGATTTCTAGATTTGTTGTTCTAAATTTTACCATCGCACACTGGTCCCAAATCCATATTTTTTGGCAGAAATTAAAAAAAAAATCGGCAAGTGAGTTGTGCTTCTCGTTCGTTTGCGAGAATCATTTCCTTATAGAGGCCGGGTTTGATGTTGAAAAGTCGCTGCGAAGCCACTTGAAAAGACTTTTGCCATGGTCGAAATAATGATCGTGGTAATCTGTAGCCAAGTAATAAATGTCACCATGCCATTTGTAAATAAATTGGCATTCTATTAAATATAGATGCAAAATGGTCTTGAGCCAGGACAATGTCCCGTTCAAATCAAATATTGATTACAGACCAAAAAAAAATACAAACGAAAAAAACTAAAAATGGAAAATGTTAAATGTGTATATATTTTCTTTACTCCAGCAGAAAATTAGATAGGAACACCGCAAGACAGAAAGGTATTTTAGATTTGCCGTCGGGCCGAAACACCCAGCAAAAAGAGAGCACCTAAAAAAGTGAAACAGATGTTCATCTTGTGATTCGGAAGTAGTGAAAATTAGGATCTTCACCAATGAATTTAACACAGCAGTTGTCATAGGAGGGATGTCCTTTATTTTGAAAGACTTAAAAGTTATTTTAAAGAGTTGCAAAGGAACCACTTTTTCACTAGTTTACATTTCTGTTTTAAATGCAACGCTACCGGGGGTACAACAGCGGACTTTCCGGTTGCTACTAAGTCACTCTATCCATCTCTAACCATTTGTTCGTTACACTTGACAATGGAAAACTTAACAAATAAATATTAAATAAATTAGCACTACTTAATTTTACTGATATTATGTAGTATTAATAGTTAATAAACAAGAAAAAACGACGTTAAGTTCGGCTGGGCCGAACCTTATATACCCTCCACTATGGATTGCATTCCACAGAGGCTGTCGATTTTCGTAGAAGTGCAGTAATATTACAGGAAAATATATTTTTATTTTAATATAGCCAAACCAAAACAAATACAGTTGAACTTCGATTAACCGTGACTCTATTAACCGTGAAGCTGAGTGGTTGATTTTTTACCTCTATTAACCGTGATTTACCTCTATTATCCGTGATGCATATGTCCATATGACTGCTTGTTTGTTTTTTTTTTTTTCGTATAATACACACACATCTCTCATATTAAAATTCGGTGATTCCCCTTTTTCATGAAAGTGTAATTTTCATATCAAATTTTATATTCATTCATCAGGTGAAATTTGATCTGTCAAGACGTGTTTTCCTTACATCATGCCACGTCAAAAACTAAATCCGCGAAAAGAGCAAGAAACATTCTTTCAAATAAAGAAAAAATGGAGCTGATTAATGAACACTCAAAACGTAAAGTACCTTTTAAAATGTTGTCTGAAAAATATGGAGTTGGCATTCAAACTGTATCCGATTTAATAAAAAACAAACATCGGATTTTAAAATTTTGCTCCGATACTGATTCAATGATTGGCCTTAAACACAGATATACACTAAAAACATCCGAAAATCCAAAAGTTGATTTCGCAACATATGAATGGTTTCGGCAAGAAAGATTTAAGGGAATTCCAATTTCAGGTAAGTTAACTGAAATCGAGATATTGTAAAGGGTGATTTTTTAAGAGCTTGATAACTTTTTAAAAAAAAAAACGCATAAAATTTGCAAAATCTCATCGGTTCTTTATTTGAAACATTAGATTGGTCCATGACATTTACTTTTTGAAGATAATTTCATTTAAATGTTGACCGCGGCTGCGTCTTAGGTGGTCCATCCGCTTAGTCCAATTTTGGCATTTCCACGTTTTTGAGTAACAGAGACCCAATTGGTGCGAACGGCGACGAATCGAAAATTGGTGGTCATCATTAACACTGGCCGATACAGCTGCGATATTTTCTTCAGTTCGCACTCTACGTAAGCGTGTTGGTGGTTTAATGTCCAACAATGTAAATTTGGTGCGAAATTTAGTCACAATAGCCCGAATAGCCGCTTCAGTGGGTCGATTAAACTGACCATAAAATGGAAGCGCGCAATGAACTTTCTTAACAGAGCACGCATTTTGATAATAAAATTCAATAATTTGCAAGCGTTGTTCGTTTGTAAGACGATTCATGATGAAATGTCAAAGCATACTGATCATCTTTCTCTTTGACACTATGTCTGAAATCCCACGTGATCTGTCAAATACTAATGCATGAAAATCCTAACCTCAAAAAAATCACTCTTTATGAACTTAAACTGAAATTTGCTTCTGAACTTCAGGCGAAATGATTGTCGAAAAGGCAAAAATGTTCCATTTGAAGTTAAACATGAATTCAGAGTGCATTTATTCATTTGGTTGGTTGGATAAATTCAAAAAACGTCATGGAATCCGTCGACTGAAATCTACGGGAGAAAAGGAGTGTGCTGATTATGAGTCTGCTACGATGTTTGTGGACGACTTGGATGAAATCATTAAAAACGAACAACTTACAACTGAACAGATCTACAATGCAGACGAAACCAGTCTATTTTGGAGGTGTTTGCCTCAGAGTTCTTTGGCTAGTGGTAATGAATGTTCTATTGAAGGGTACAAGGAATCCAAGGAGAGAATCACAGTGCTAGTTTGTTCAAATGCTGCAGGAACTCACAAGTGTAAATTGATGATAATAGGAAAAAGTGCCCATCCAAGAGCTTTAAAAAACGTTGAACCTTCCTGTGATTTATAAATCTAATAAGAAAGCTTGGGTAACACAACAGCTATTTCTGGAGTGGTTTAATCAAAATTTTGTACCAGAAGCAAAGGAACATCAACGGCGCATCGGTCTCAAAAATAACTGTAAAATACTTTTACTATTAGACAACTGTACAGCACACCCAGATGTAAATGCTATGATATCTGAAAACGTTACAGTAAAATATCTCCCACCAAATTGCACGTCCTTGATTCAGCCTATGGATCAAGGAGTAATTCGGAGCTTCAAATGTCACTACCGTAAACTGATCGTTCAAAAACTTGTTGGTGCTAATGACAGACGTGAGTTCGTTAAATCTTTGAATATTAAGACAGCTTTGTGGGCAGCCGCAGCTTCGTGGGACTCTGTAACTCCACAAGTTTTAAAAAGAGTTTGGAATAACTTACTATCTCATAATGAAGATGCTCCAAATAGCCTTGTTGAGATACAAACAGATATAACCATACCGTCTGGATGTACGATTGATGCTGTCGAAAAGTGGATGGTGTGCGACTCTGATGTCGCTCCGTGTGCTATTATATCTGAAGACGAAATCGTAGACATGGTTACCAAAAGCCAAGAAGATGAGCTTGATTCAAATTCCGAGGAATCAGATGGAGGAAATGCGGACGAAACGCCTACATTGGCTCAGGCAATAGAATATTTTGTTAGGTTTTTTAGAAAACTTTAATTGTCCAAGTATTTCAGAACCAGATAAAATGCAAATATATCGCATACAAACTCATTTATTGGAAGAACAATCAAAAGCTAAAAGCATAAGACAGACTTCCATAAAAGATTTATATAAATAAATGTATGTATTCCTAGAGATATGATAAGTTATTTATAGACGCAGATTTACATGTTTTTGTCAAAAATAAATAAAAATAATAAAATTTATACATGTAAAATGTTACCTCTTTTAACCGTGATTTTCGGTTATGATTTTCGTGATTCACGGTTAATCGAAGTTCACCTGTATTGAAAAAAATATTTTATAAATAAATATATGTTTATTATTTCAAGCCACTATTATAAGACACGGTTACCAATACGTTTGCACAATATATATCGAAATAATACTTCAAGTCAATTCAAAAAATAAATATTCTTATAAAGGGTGTTTTTTATTGAGGTATAGAACTTCGAATTGAAATAAAACACAAGAAAATCGTTTTAATGTCCATCAATTTGGCTTTATTGGAAAGATAATTTTATGCCATTAATGTTTAAATATGATTTCGGGCATGTGGCCGCCGCGGCTGGCTCGAATATAGCCAATTCTACAGGTCCAATTTTCAACCACTCCAATTGCTGTGCACGGTGGCGAATCGATTCATTCGGGTCCTCTTCAACACTTGGCTCTACAGCGGCAATTGTTTCTTCGGTGCGCACTGTTCGACGTCTCTGCGGATGCGTATTATCACATAGAGTAAACGTAGTGCGAAAACGATCCATGGTTAACCGAATTAATTGCTCTGATGGACGATTATGTCGACCATAAAATGGATGGAGCGGTGAACTTCGCGAACTGAACCATTACTTTCGAAATAAATTTGCACGATTTTCAAGCGTTGTTCTTTTGTCATCCTGTTCATGATGAAATGGCAAACCAAACTAAATATTAATCACTTGACAGCTGACAAAATGGCCGCCAGTTAAAAAAGTGATGCCAACTTAAAGTTCTATACCCCAATAAAAAACACCCTATATTTTCAAAAAAGCTTAAATAACATAAATATTGGTAGGTGCTACAGTTGGTTGTAAAGGGTGATTTTTTAAGAGCTTGATAACTTTTTTTAAAAAAAAACGCATAAAATTTGCAAAATCTCATCGGTTCTTTATTTGAAACGTTAGATTGGTCCATGACATTTACTTTTTGAAGATAATTTCATTTAAATGTTGTCCGCGGCTGCGTCTTAGGTGGTCCATCCGCTTAGTCCAATTTTGGCATTTCCACGTTTTTGAGTAACAGAGACCCAATTGGTGCGAACGGCGACGAATCGAAAATTGGTGGTCATCATTAACACTGGCCGATACAGCTGCGATATTTTCTTCAGTTCGCACTCTACGTAAGCGTGTTGGTGGTTTAATGTCCAACAATGTAAATTTGGTGCGAAATTTAGTCACAATAGCCCGAATAGCCGCTTCAGTGGGTCGATTAAACTGACCATAAAATGGAAGCGCGCAATGAACTTTCTTAACAGAGCACGCATTTTGATAATAAAATTCAATAATTTGCAAGCGTTGTTCGTTTGTAAGACGATTCATGATGAAATGTCAAAGCATACTGAGCATCTCTCTCTTTGACACCATGTCTGAAATCCCATGTGATCTGTCAAATACTAATGCATGAAAATCCTAACCTCAAAAAAATCACTCTTTATTTCCATTCTATTTTAATTCCAAAAGTAAAAATTTTGAAATTCCATTATCTCATGTACATAGTGCAAAATAACTTAACTTTGAACCCCAAAAAGTACGAATTTCGAAAAATCCTTCTATTTTACGTGTCTACGTAATCAGAGGAATGTATACACCGAACTTCATTATTCTACGCGCAGCCGTTTGCTTGGTACCATTTGTATCCCTCTATTCTCATTTTATCCCTTAAAAGTACGAATATGGAAAAAATAATATCATATTATGTATCTACTCAATTAGAGGAATGTACACAGTGTACAATTTCGTGTTGCTAGCTGTTGTCGTTGGATATGTACCATTTTTATCCCTTTTTGCCTCATTTCATTTCACCCCCAACGAATAAAAATTGTTTCGTTTAGATGCTAGCGTGCTTTCAACAGACGGACGGACATGGCTAGATCGTCTTAGAATTTTATGACGATCAAGAGTATATATACTATTTTAGGGTGTCAGGTCAATATTTCAAGGAGTTACAAACGGAATGACAAAGTTAGTATACCCCCATCCTGGAGGTGGAATCCCATTCAAATTTGACCTTATGTCATTTCAGCTTAGTTTCTCCAGAGATACAAGCCGACAAGCCGCCGCCGCCGCAGGTTTCTGCACAAGCCGCGCCGCTGCCGTGCTCACCGGCTCATGTCGACTTCAACAACGCCGCTGAGTTAGAACTCTGTCAAATCTCACTAGCAAAATAGACAACCCACTTACAAAAGAAAATATAACTGTCGACTTAGACAACCTACTACTGTGAAATATATGAATCGTTCTTTGAATTTGGTATCCCACTATAAGATGATTTGTATAGAAAGTTGAATGATTGTATTTCGATTTGGAGTATGAACCTTATTATTGTGCTTCTTTAGTTGTCAAAGTAGGTAGAACTTTACCGTTCTTTGTAAGGATTATGATATTCAATATGTCTGGTCAAATATGCCTCACATGAAAAGCTGTAATTTCAAAAAAATATTAAATTCATCCATATTGTAAATTTTGTATGGGAAACAATATGAAATTATAGATAATATTAAAGAATATATAACTACTTGCCAAAGTATAAAAGAAAAATGTATTAAAAACCAATACAAATTGTTCCTTCCCTTTTCCCAAAATTGTCAAATAAATAGGAAGAAGACCATTCACAGTAACTGCCTCCTGACGGCCTCATTTGGGCAAAAATACGGCCCGATGATGCCGCCAGCCCATAAACCGCACCAAACAGTCACTCTTTATGGGTGCATTGGTTTTTCGACAAACACTCTTGGATTATCATTCGCCCAAATGCGGCAATTCTGCTTGTTGACGAATCCACTGAGGTGAAAATGTGACCGAAAAAATCACAAAGTGCACGATATGCATTTTGATTTGAACGCCCATTTTCATAATAAGCCTGAATAACATTAAGGCGTTGCTCGTTTGTGTATCTTTCCATGGTTCAAATTGAGTTAGTCTGAAATTGAGAAATATCAAATGAAATACAGAAAAAAACTTGACGTTTAGGTGTGGTTCACAATCAACATCGGCCCTTACACTTTAACCTCCCTTTATAAAGGGATTTTTTCAAATTCATACTTTTAAGGGGGGTATTTGGAAAAAGGGAAATTTGGTCAAATAGACAAAAAGGGATAAAATTTGTACCGACCATTTGGTCTGCAGCTAGAATCATAAAATTTGGTGTGTACATTCCTATGATTGTATAGACGCGCAACATAAAAGATATATTTGCAAATTTGTATATCTTCCACCATAGGATGTTTGTCATTTTCGAAATTTGTATTTTCATGGGGAAACGGGAGGAAAGGGGATAAACCAATCAAACCGCCGCAGCTAGAATAATGAAAATCAGTGTATATTGCGCTCCGATACTCGTACTTTTATGGTCAAAATAGACAAAAAGGAATAAAATTGGTGTCGAACCATAAAATTTGACGTGTACATTCCTAAAGGTTTTTTGGGAATTTGTACTTTTAGGGAAAACTGAGCGAAGGGGATAAACATTTTACAAATCAAGCGATTGCAGCTAAAATAATGAAAATCTATTTATACATTTCTATCACTTCGTAGACGCGTAAAATGAAAGGCTTTCTCCAAATTTGTATTTTTAGGGACAAAACGGCATAAAAATAGGTGTATACATTCCATTGTGAACACGGAAGATAATTGATTTTAGAAATCCGTACTTTTATGATAAAATTGGAACGGAATCTGGTATACATGCTCTTCTGACTGTATTGAAGGTTTTAATTGAAAATGGAAGAATCGGTCCAAACTTTCTTCGATGGATCTGGTATACATCTCGGTATTACCAAAAATAGTATATTGTTATTAACCTTTTCTGTTGCCTTTTAAATATTTTTTTCTCGTGTTTTTATAGATGTTTGCCTGCCTTTTCCCACCTTTAATTATTTGACGTTTTATGACTTTTTTATATTTTTGCCTTATTCCGTTACACTGTACCATAAAATCATCGGGCTGTGCTAAAAAAATCAATAAAGAATTATTTTGGGAGAGAAAAGAAAATAGCATCAGATGGGTGTTTGTGAGAACTCCCTTCCTCCCATCAAATACAGCAGCGAGTACAACGTTATGAAAATGAAGAATGAATTCATTGACTGTGGATGGTTGGTTGCAACATATCCAAGTAAACATTACAATGCCATCACTATCGAGACGATATCGATGTAAACAGATGAACCTCAAAGGGTGTGTTGTCCACTAATAAAGGAAGAAAATAGATTTTTATCTGACCCGGCTGGAATTTTGTAGAGCCCTTATACATATCTTCAAATTGATTAAATATTCGTTAAATAATGGTGTTGTTTAAATCTCACATGATGAGAGCAAATCCAAGCTTCTTTTTAAAAATTAAAAAAAATAATAAACAAAAATTATGTTTTCACCATATTATTGGCTTATTCGATTTTATTCGTGTCTCCAAGGATTCTGGATCTATCTCACAAAGGGCTTGCACGATATTCGCCATAAGGCATGGGAAAAACCGCTGATTAGAGATTCCGAGCTTAATATCACATAATTATGGAGATCATCGCCAATATCATATGTGACTAAAAACTATTCAAAATAATTTATTTAACTACATTTCGCACCATTATATGTGATTCTTCAAACTTTTTGCATCCGTCCACATTCGCCTGTAAATTACCCAACAACTCAAAAGGGATGCTGCTACATACAGCCCCCTGCCACTTGCTTGGCACTACTGCCACTAATAATACTACGATGATGAATGGTTGCATGCACCGACATTGCATTGGCGCACAAAAATACATACATATTTATGTACGTATGTCCGTGCAAACAACATCGCCATAGTAAAAGCGTTTAAATTGAACAGTGGCAGGGAGAAAAATCCTTGAAGTTTTATTGGCGTAATTGATAAAGTGGCTGAGCGTAATGAAAAGGTAGAAAAACCAACGAATAAAGTTTTAACGAAACGAAAAATTATAATCAGAGAACATTGTGTATTTTTTTTTTTATAGCAAAAAAAAAAGAACAGAGAAAACGGAGAATGGAAAAGCAGAAAATTATTGAGTAGAAAATATGAATTTGTCCAAATCTTAATGACGGATGGAAGAAGTACAAGTACACTCAAAAAAAATGAATTCGGAACGGATACTGTCATCGTGGAAATATTGATATATTCACTAATGATTTGAATATGATAAACTGATAAAAATCAATAATTACAAATGTCCATTACACATTTGTGCAAAAATATTTAAAAACTTAAAAAGGGGGAAAAAATTACAAAAAGACAAAGAACAATAATTAAATAATGTTGTCAATTCGTTTCGATTACACCGTACGACATTTTTTAAAAACGCCGCACAGTGGTTCAGAATTAAAATCCATCGGCCAAAATTCAATAACTTTTGTTCTAGTAGACATTTTTGAGTTCAGCAAAAAAACAAAATTAGACAAGGACCCAAGGATTATTTTGAGATAATAACATTAAGCAAAGAAACTACAATTTCTAATACAAAAATTGAGTGCAAAATCTCTTAAAATATGTGAGAAACAGTTCGATGAAGTCAAAAAAGATGCCTGCGTGTAGTTTTCATGCAGTAATTCGATTTGTCTCCTAATTTAGGGTTTTTTGGACATATTTCCGGCAAATAAACTTCGATTGTTATAAAATTTAGCATGAGGATAAAGGAAATTTACCCACCTTTTTATCTGCGTACCAAGTTTTGTTTTCCCCTATTTAATTTAACTTATTCATAGTTTGCTTTGTAAGGGACAACTTTAAATGAGTGTTAATGCTAAACTAATACAGACAGAAGCATGACATTTAAAGTATTTTTAACAGATATGCTCCTCTTTAATTTAACACCTGCATTTTTTTAACTTTAGAAACTTTATAGTAGAGATGGGCGCCACTCACGTGAATTGCGTGATTCACGCGTGAATCACGCGTGAACGTGAGCAAAATTTTTTTTACTCACGTGAGCGTGCGTGAACGTGAGGAACGAGAAAATGTTCGTGTGTGAATGTGCGTGAGTCTAATTTCTGCGTGAATCACGTGATATTTTCGTGAGTCGCACATATTTAATGCTTTTATTTTCATTTAATTTCGTTTAAAAATGTGAAATTTTCCATTCAAAATAAAAGTCAGCCATATTTATTTCTAAAACAGAGTTATTCAGTGTAGGTATAAAATCTATTTTTGTTTATTATTTAAGTAAGCATTCCCTGCACCAATACTAAGCACTGATTTTATATCCTTAGTGTTAATTCAATTAAAACAAGTAAGGAAAGGCTAAAGTCGGGCGGGGCCGACCATATAATACCCTACACCACACCCTGCGTATGTACCTCGCTTTGATTACTAAACCCATTTATTTCATGGGAGCAATTTTATGTAGTTCATATAAATTATACTATAAATTCATCTTTAGTCATATTTGACGAATATGGTTAATAATATGGTAATTGATCCAATTATTCGACAGACAAATAAAAATTATACAGTAGTAATAGGATGAATCGGACCGACATTTCAAAAGGGGGGCTATAACTACATTTTGGGCCTGGTCCAAAACATGGGCCTATATTCCTGGTTGAAAAATACCATGATCTGCAAAATTTGATGAAGATCTGATGTAAGATGTAGTTTCTAAAGCTGTAATAGATCAGAATGGGCCCCATTTGGGTTATATCAAAGTATGGACATATGGGCATCTCACAAACAAGTAAGGAAGGGCTAAAGACGGAGGACTTTCTATCTCATTACAATTCAAATCGGTCAAAAAGTGAAATCGGGAAGGATTTTTGTATCCTGTAAATGTATGTGTTTGACAAAAAATGTTAAATCGGGATGGACTTTTGTACGGGGGTATACTAAAACCTGTAATGATGTGCCCCCTTTCACCATGTATGTTTATTGGTGAAATATAATATGTAAAGTTTGGCCAAATTCGGTTAAACATTCGGGAGCAACATTTGTATGAGGGCGATATCTAAATCTGAACCGATCTTACCCACTTTCACCATAGGTTGGATTATAAAATGTTGTGCCAAATTTAAAGAAAATCGGGTACAATATGTGGTTTCTAAAGCGGAAAAAGTGAAATCGGGAGCGACATTTGTATTGGGGCTATATCTAAATCTGAACCGATCTTACCCAATTTTTGCATACGTGTTTTTAGTTCGATTATAAGATGTTCTGCAAAATTTAAAGAAAATCGGGTAAAATATGTCGTTTCTAGAGCGGAAAATGTCAAATCGGGAGCGACATTTGTATTGGGGCTATATCTAAATCTGAACCGATCTTACCCAATTTTTGCATACGTGTTTCTAGTTGGATTATAAGATGTTCTGCCAAATCTAAAGAAAATCGGGTACAATATGTCGTTTCTAGAGCGGAAAATGTCAAATCGGGAGCGACATTTGTATGGGGGCTATATCTAAATCTGAACCGATCTTACCCAATTTTTGCATAGGTGTTTTTAGTTGGATTATACGATGTTGTGCCAATTTTAAAGAAAATCAGGTACAATATGTGGTTTCTAAAGCGGAAAAAGCGAAATAGGGAGCGACATTTGTATGGGGGCTATATCTAAATCTGAACCGATCTTACCGAATTTTTGCATACGTGTTTCTAGTTGAATTATAAGATGTTCTGCCAAATTTAAAGAAAATCGGGTACAATATGTGGTTTCTAAAGTGGAAAATGTCAAATCGGGAGCGACATTTGTATGGGAGCTATATCTAAATCTGAACCGATTTCCTCCAAATTCAATACCGATGGTCCTTGGCCAGAAAAAATAACCAAGTTTCATGATAATCGGACAGCGATTGCGACCTGTAGAGTGCGAACAAGCTGCTGTCCATCAGACGGACAGACGGACGGACAGACAGACATCGTTAAATCGACTCAGCTGGTGATTCTAAGCCGATCGGTATACTTAAAGGTGGGTCTAGCTCGATTATTTCTTGGTGTTACAAACATTTGGCGCGAAACTAATTTATAATACCCTAGACCACGAAGTGGTGTAGGGTATAAAAACACACAACTGGTATCGGGGTATATGCTGTGTTTTTTAATTGGATTTTATGTCAGTGTCCGATTTCTAACTTATTTTGCGTTAAACTATACGGTATTCCACACTGTAATATTGTATACTATTTTAAAAATATGAATTTAAATCAAACATCGCTAACGTAGAGTGTTTTAAATAATTAAATTAAATAATTTTCGGATTTGCGGGGCGTTACTCATTTCGATATAAAATGTATATCTTTATGGAAATTGTTTGCGTGATTTACGTGAATCACTTGATTCACGCGTGATCGTTAGCAAAATTTATTTTACTCACGTGAGCGTGCGTGAACGTGATATATATCTGTTAATATATCTGCTTGTACTAACTTGATGTAGGGTATGCGCATTCCCCCTATAACAAACGTGTACCATAAAGTGATTTTTATTCGTAGGGATGAAATTCGGAGTATACATTCCTCTGACTGCGTAGACACGAAAAAAGTTTTTTTTTCAAATTCGTAAATAAAGAGAGAAAGTCGTACTCTTAAGGAGGCAATAGGAAAAAGGGGATAAAAATAGTACCAACCAAACGACCGCAGCTAGAGCCATGAAATTCGGAGTATACATTCCTCTGACTGCTTGACTATGCGTGTCTGCGAAAAATAAAAAAATCCAAATTCGTACTTTTTATGAAGTTAGGTTGTTTGCACTATGTACGTGAGATAATGGATTTTCAAAATTTTTACTTTTGAAATTAAAATAGAATGGAAATACAACCAACTGTAGCACCCACTATCTACCAATATTTATGGTATTTAAGCTTTTTGAAAATATAAATATAATGATATTTATCATTTCAATTGACTTGACTTGAAGTTACATATTTCGATATGTAAACGTAAAAACGAAATATTAAAAATATTATATTTATTTATAAAATTATTTTTTTCATTATTTGTGTTTGTTTTGGTTTGGTTATATTAAACTAGTAAATCAAAAAAAAAAAAAAAATTTTTCAAATCCATGCTTTATGCAAGCAGAATTCTATTGGGCCTAGAAATTCTTTTTTAGTTATCTTTTGTAGAAGGAAAAATTACTGCAAAATTTCAGTTTTTTATCTGCCATAGAACGGCATATATTCGAAAATGGGTTTTAACTTCGTATGGGAGGTGCCACGCCCACATTTCCATTACCGCCCATTTTTGTCACAACTACGCACATTAATGCTAGATGCACTTACACAAAATTACAGTAGGTGTAATTTTGGTTTTAACTTCATATGGGAGGTGCCACGCCCACTTTTGCATTACCGCCCATTTTAGGCGCAACTACGCACATTGATGCTAGATGCACTTACACAAAATTTGAGCACTATACGTGTCATAGAACTGACACTATTCGATAATATGTTTTAACTTCGTATGGGAGGTGGTACGCCCACTATTCCAATACCGCCTATTTTTGGCAGAACTACGCACATTGATGGTATATGCACTTACACAAAATTTCAGCACTCTAGGTGTCATAGAACTGACAATATTCAATAATAGGTTTTAACTTCGTATGGGAGGTGCCACGCCCACTTTTCCAATACCGCCCATTTTTGGCACAACTATGCACATTGATGCTAGATGTACTTACACAAAATTACAGCACTCTAGGTGTCATAGAACTGACTATATTCAATAATAGGTTTTAACTTCGTATGGGAGGTGCCACGCCCACTTTTCCAATACCGCCCATTTTTGGCACAACTATGCGAATTGATGCTAGATGCACTTACACAAAATTTCAGCACTCTAGGTGTCATAGAACTGACAATATTCAATAATAGGTTTTAACTTCGTATGGGAGGTGCCACGCCCACTTTTCCAATACCGCCCCTTTTTGGCACAACTATGCGAATTGATGCTAGATGCACTTACACAAAATTTCAGCACTCTAGGTGTCATAGAACTGACAATATTCAATAATAGGTTTTAACTTCGTATGGGAGATGCCACGCCCACTTTTCCAATACCGCCCCTTTTTGGCACAACTATGCGAATTGATGCTAGATGCACTTACACAAAATTTCAGCACTCTAGGTGTCATAGAACTGACAATATTCAATAATAGGTTTTAACTTCGTATGGGAGATGCCACGCCCACTTTTCCAATACCGCCCATTTTTGGCACAACTATGCGAATTGATGCTAGATGCACTTACACAAAATTTCAGCATTCTAAGTGTCATAGAACTGACAATATTCAATAATAGGTTTTAACTTCGTATGGGAGGTGCCACGCCCCTTTGTCCAATTGGTCAAATTTTGCCATTTCCTTGTATTGTCATCGAAAATGATTAAGTGTGCAAAATTTGAGCAAAATTGGTTGAGAAAAAAGCTTTCAAAAATTGATTTCAAATTTTGTGGCACACAAACATATATAGAAAGTAACCTTATATAAAGCATGGAAAAAATATATCTTCCTGTAATATTACTGCACTTCTACGAAAATCGACAGCCTCTGTGGAATGCCATCCATGGTGGAGGGTATATAAAGTTCGGCCTGGCCGAACTTAACGCCGTTTTTACTTGTTGTCATACATTTCCGTATTAATACACCTCAAAACCCATCATTTATTTATTTTTTCAAATATTTTCAAAGTCTGACAAAGTGTCAACAATGACATTTGATTACTCTCCCACTCGTTGTCAGACTTTAGCCACACATTTACCTATCCTATCGGTCTTTAAGGGAGATACGTTTTCCATGGCATTTTTCTGAGTGTATATACAATTTCAAATACTTACTGCATTTTAAAAGGATATCCTGATTGGCGATTTTCGTAACTGTGGTTAATCATTGTATTTCATTTACAGCACTTACAGTGAAAACTTCAACAGAAACAAAAATTGAAAAGAAGCCAAATATATTTTTAGTCGCAACAATTAAATATATCGCTCGCGATTTGAACACATGGCAGATTTCTGTAACGAACTACATACATCAAAATATTCAATCTAATTGCAATTGATTTAAAAATATTTGAGAGAGACACTATGGTTGTTTTTCTTTAAGACTGGATAACTAAGCTGCGATAACAAATACCCAAATTAAAAGTTTAAACTTCACTCAAAATATTTTTTATAGCCACCAACAACAATATCAATAATGTGGGTATGAAAACAAAATTTAAAAAAAAAAATTATATGTTAACATTAATGGACTTAGCCTGGATAATTATGGAGTGTAAGTCAAATTTATGGTCATCGAGGATAAGTCCAAAAAAGTCAACACAAAATATGGCGACAATGTGAAAAAAAATATTTTTTTATTTTGAGTAAAAAATTAACTTTTTATTAACGTATTTGTTGTCGCATACCGGCATTATACCGGCTTAAAGAAAATCCGTCCTATTAGTGAAAGGCAGAGTGCCATCAACAGACAGTCGGACATGGTCAGATAGTATTTGACCCCAACCCCTTAATTTATAAATATATTGTAGGACTTCTGATGAATATTTCAAGGCTTTGAACAAATCTTTCTTTAGAAAAACTGTTACCCTTTTGACCCGTAGTGGCCGGGAAAGTAATGTAAATAAAAACATGTGAGAAAAGTTTCAAGCCGGACGGGACCGATGTAGCAAAATATCCTTGGACCCATGCCTGTTCGATTGGGCTTACTAGCTTATTGTATTGTATGGTCTACATAGTAGTAAATTGATCGTGATCCTATACATAAGGGTGTGTTGATTTTAGACAATTTTTGATTTTCAAAAACGTGTAGTTTAAAAGAACTGCGAAATATTTTACAATTCTCACATATATTTTTATTTTTGTGATAAAAATTAGTTTAGCTCGGTAACTCGTCAAAAGAAAAAACGATTCTTAAAAAAAGCTTTTTTAACTACTGCTACTATACCACTGCTTCTACGTAAAAGATACATTTCTAGCCCTCATAATTGCCTTAAATTTAAGGCATTACTCGGGCTTATACTTCAATAATAAAAGTACCTTCGACGATAATTGTAATAATTGCAATAAAAATAAATAAATAAATAAAATCTAAATAGAAACATCATTGATCCCTTCTATATAACAACAAGATGATTTCTTGTGGAAATCTTTGGAAATAAATAAAAACTACATTTGATGTTCCTATACCCTCCACCTAAGGATGGTGGTATGTATATTCACTTTGTCATTCCGTTTGTAACACCTTTAAATATTCATCGTAGACTCCATAAAGTATATATATTCTGGGTTGTGGTAAAATTCTAAGACGATCTAGACTAGAGTGATCAAAACCGAATACCAGGCTAAGGGGGTTTTTAGAAATCGCGGTTTTCAGAAAACCGGGTAAACCGGTTTTTTGTAGTCGGTCTCGACCGGTTTTCCATTATGAAAAAAAAATATTTTTTTTCATTGCGAATTTCGCTATAAAATGTAATTTTTGTCTTTCGTCAAATTAACATAGGACAATAAGGCAAATTTGTAGTAAAATCTTCTTGGGACTTTAGTCAAATTTTAGCTCAGAACAATCCTACTTCTATATTGTTTACTAGCAGTACCCGCTGCTTCGAACACGAAAAAGCCAGGTATTTGTTATTAGTTTTATCAGTCTCTGTTTGAGGATAGTATTTATTTAATTTTCTAAAATAGTAAATTGGAAACATAGCACTCATATACAGTCAAAGGAATGTGCTTGTCGATGTGCACTGTTTTAGCTGAACTCCCTTCGTATTTATATTTTTTATCATTTTCTACCCAGTTTTTAACAAAAAATTACAACCGATTTTTCGAAAAAAATCCATTTTGATGGCTCTTCTACATGGTCAGAAGAATTTACATACTAAATTTCATGATTCTAGCTGTAATCCTAAATTTGGTACCATTTTTATCCCTTTTTGTCCCGCGCAACCCTTAAAAGTACAAAATACATTTATATTGCGCTTCTATGTGGTGAGAGGAATTTACATACCAAATTCCACGAAAGATCCAATTTTACTGCGCTTCTACATGGGCAGAAGAACTTATACATCAAATTTCAAGATTCTAGCTGCAATACTTTAGTTGGTACCATTTTTATCCCTTTTGTCCTGCACAACACTTAAAAGTACAAAATGCATTTATATTCCGCTTCTATTCACGATTCTACCTACAACTCTTAAATTGGTACCATTCTTCCCTTTTTTCTCTTTCCTCCCTTAAAAGTACAAATTTCGAAAAATCCCTATTTGTAGCTCTTCTACAGGGTCAGTGCAAGGAACACACCGAATTTCATGTTTCTAGCTACTGCCGTTTAGTCAGGATGAAGGTTCGATATTTATCCCTTTTTGTCCCATTTTACCACCTAAAAGTTCGAATTTCGTAAATTTCTTAGTCGACGTATACGTCATATTTGGGAACTACTCTGAAAATTTCATGAGCCTGGCTTCAGCCGTTTGGTCTGTGGGCTGGTCAATGATAAGTCAGTCAGTCAGTCTATCACTTCCCAGAATTTGCTACTTCATTCTTTTTTGTAGCACTGTGTAGTTTATCTACAAATACTCAGTTATGCCAAAAACGTTGCTTTAATACTTTATGCCAGAAAATATTGTATAAGTAGATGATCTGCTATGATTGGGATAATGAAGATGAAGTTTACTTTGAAATATATTTGGGAAACATTTGAACTTAATTTGACTAAGAATGCTTGGAACTTAATTCATATATCAGTTATTGTAAAAACTAAGAAAAGCCCTATATATTGAGCAGGAACGTCCGAAAATTAATGTTTTTATTGGTTTAAGAAAATCCGAAAAAACCGGTCCTACCGGTTTTTTAAATAGAAAACCGGGCAACCGGTTTTTTTCAATCGCGGTTTTCGAAAAACCCGGCATTGTTAAAAAACCGGGTTTTGGATCACTCTAATCTAGACATGTCCGTCTGTATGTCTGTTGAAAGCACGCTAGCCACCAAACGAAATGAGCTGGGAAGTTTAAATTTCAAGAGATTGTCATTGTCAAGAGATTTGTGCTCGGTTTTATGCGATGAAAGTCTGGTTTTCAATTTATTTTTCGTAGTGCCGACATATACCTTCTGGCATATGTCGGACTTGTCACCATTGCATTTTATCTAGTACACGACGTTTGGTTTCTCATCTTTCTTGATTTTTGATTAAGTTCTTCTTCCGTCGTTCGCTTGATTAGATTATTTATTAATTTTTCGGGAAAGTCGTTCATACGCAGTATATTTCTAATTTTGTACTTGTTTGTTTCGTGAAATTCCTTATGTAGGACCCTGTTTATAAAATTCGTCGCGGTATTTATGATTGTTCGTCTTGGGTGCTTAGAATAAAAATTAATTAGACGTCCGGAAGCCGTTTGCTTTTGGTACCAGTCAACTTTCAGCAGATTCCCTTGTCTAATTATCACCGAATCCAAATATGGTAGTTTATTGTCCAATTCTTTTTCCATCGTAAATTGTAATTGTCGGTTGAAAGAGTTTAATGCGTTAAGGATGGCTTCTACTTCACTACGCTTTACAATTGCGAACAAGTCGTCTACATATTTGGTCAAGAGTACTGGTTTATCTTTTCCATCGTGGCGACCAGCAGTTCTTCCATAATGATGTCAGCAATTACAGGTGAGGCTGGTGACCCCATTGCCATCCACTTTTTCTGTTCATATACCTTGTCTTCGTTCTGGAAATAGCGTGTCTCTTTAATGCAGAAGGTCAATAATTCTATGAAGAGGTCCCAAGGTATTCTTGTATGTTGTTCAATTTGATTCCATTTCTTTTCTATTGTCATCATGGCTAAGTTTATGGGAATACTTGGGAACAAAGAAACCACGTCAAATGAAATCAATATTTCGTCATTATTTATCGTCATGTTGCTTATCCTGGCTTTGAAGTCTCTAGCGTCTTTGACATTGTACTGTGATCTGGTCGTCAAGTTTTTCAAAATGTCAAGTAGATATTTGCAGAGTCCATACGCAGGAGCATTTATTGATGAGCAGATGGTCCGTAATGGATGGATGGATTTTGGGTAATCCGTAGATTCTAGGGGCTGTAGCGATTTTATTTGTCAATTTATTCTTTTCCATTAAGTCAATAAGATTTTTTAATAATTTGCCAACTAAACGTTTGTTTTTAATCTGTAGACTTGACGTTGGGTCTCTTTTTATTCGCTTATAAGTAACCATGTCCCCTAGAATTATGCCCATTTTCTGTTTGTAATCTTCTTTGTCCATAGCTACAGTTTCTCCGCCTTTGCCCGCACTTAATATTAATATGTCATCATTGTCCTTCAAAAATGTATCTCTTGGGCTTAGTTTGCAATTGTATAAAATTCTTAAATCTTTAAAAAATTCTGAAAAATATAACTGATACCCATACATAAGTATTTGCGTATGGGAAATGTATGGGACACTTGTAGAAGAGAGCAACAAATGGGGTGCCAAAAGTGTGTCAACATAATAAATGTGAACTTGTTTGAACTCGCATGCCATCATTGATTTCAACAAATCAATTTTCATCATTCAAAATATTTCTAAAAGTTGTAAGCTTCAAAAGTTTCTCGCCGCATAGGAGGATATCCAAGAGTATTATTTTAAGAAAGCCAAATCCAATCCATAAAAATCCATTGCTCGGTTTCGGATACATTCGCACTTACATTTTATTTATTTTTTCAATTACTTTGAATTCCATTTCAGTTAAGAAACGTAACGTTTCTCTTGGCTATTCCGTAATGAAAGACAAATCTTTTAATTCGTTATATGACCACGATTCCCACAAAAACGATGTTGTCTTCGACACAAATCCACAAAACATAGTAACAACCCTGGATACTGTCCTTACCCCTACAAACACCAGTCAATAAACCTCAACAGCAACAGGCAAAGCAACGACATTGCTGAAATCAGCAGCAACATGATAACCACGAATAGCAACAACAATAGCAGCATCAACATCAACAAATCAAAATGCATTACAATTGCTGAAAATATTGTCGGGAACGTTGCCATAAACAATGTGTGGATTTTCAAAATGGCCATAAAAATGTTGCTCGTATTTGGTTGAGTGACCAAAGTGATCTTTCAAATTGAGGTTCGTTCAATGGTTTTTGTAGTGTTGCTGTTGTTGCTGCTGCTTCCATTTTTATAGTCAATAGTTGACATTAATGGGAATTTGATTTTCGAAAATACCCACACAGTCCAAACGAGAAACGGAAACTGCAGGATATGGGAAAGGGGATGGAATAGAGATGGCGATGACGATGGTGTTGCAAAGGGGATGATGATTACGAGTGGAGAAAATATGACCAAAGTTTTACTGTTATAAAATAGTATTGAAACTTAAAACCAAACAATTTATTACTTATAGCAATTGTTGTTGTCGTTTCTGTTTCTAGTGTTGCTGCTGCTCCTGGTATTTGCTCTTGTGGTTGCAATGATGCTGTCCATGAACGAGGGCCTTACGTTAAGTCATTGCATTTTACAAATATTGTATAAGTACTGGTCTGGAAATTTTCAATAAATTGAAATTGAGAATGTCCTTTTCATATTGAGAAAATTCCAATTGAAATGAAGAATTTCCATTTCATAATGAGAAAATTCCAATTGAAATAGAGAAATCCCATTTCAAATTGAGAAAATTCCGATTGATATTGAGAATTTTCATTTAATAATGAGAAAATTCCAATCAAAATGGAGAATTTCCAATTCCAGTTGAGAAAATTCCATTTGAAATAGAAAATATTGAGAAAATTCTAATCGATATTGAGAATTTTCGTTTGATATTGCGAATATTCATATTGAATATTCAATATGAAATGTAAATTCTCATTTTCAATTGGAATTTTCTAAATGTGAAATGAAAATTTCAATTGAAATTGAGAATTTTCATTTAATAATGAGAAAATTCCAATTAAAATTGAGAATTTCCATTTCATATTGAGAAATTTTCAATTGAAATTAAGAATTTTCATTTCAAATTGAGAAAATTTTATTCGAAATTAAAAATTACCATTTCAAATTGAGAAAATTCCAATTGAAATTGTGAAATTTTCATTTCATATTGAGAATTTTTATTTGAAATTGAGAATATTTTTATTGAATATTCAATTTGAAATGTAAATTCTCATTTTCAATGGGAATTTTCTCAATACGAAATGAAAATTCTTAATTTCAATTGGAAATGTGAGGCTAATAACACTGAATTTCAATTGAAATTTTCTCAATATGAAATGGAAATTCTCAATTTAAATTGGAATTTTATCAATTTGAAATGGAAATTATCAATTTCAATTGGAATTCTCTCATTATGAAATGGAATATATTAATTTCAAATTGAATTTTCTCAATATGAAATGAAAATTCGTATTTTATATTGCAAAGTTGAGGCTAATAACACTGATTTTCCATATCATATTGAGAAAATTCAATTTGAAAATTCAATATATTCCATTTCATAATTAGAAAATTCCAATTGAAATTGCTAATTTCCATTTCAAATTGATAAAATTCCAATTTAAATTGAGAATTTCAATTTCATATTGAGAAAATTTCCATTGAAATTAGGAATTTTCATTTCAAATTAAGAAAATTCTATTCGAAATTGAGAATTTCCATTTCATAATGAGAAAAATTTATTCGAAATTCATTTGAAATTGAAAAATTCTCATTTTCAATTGGAATTTTTCTCAATTTTAAAAGGTAATTCTTAATTTCAATTGGAACTTTCTCAATGTCAAATGGAAATTCTCCATTTCAGTTGGAATTTTCTCAATGTGAAATGGAAATTCTCGATTTCAATTAGAATTTTCTCAATAAACCACTAGCTGAAGCACTTCCGATAAAAATACATATATTTCTCTAGTTTCCATATAAATCGAATCAAAATCAAACAAGTAAAACGGCGTTAAATTCGGCAGGGCGTTAAGTTCGGCCGGGCGTTAAGTTCAGCCGGGCCGAACTTTATATACCCTCCGCCATGGATTGCATTCCACAGAGGTTGTCGGTTTTCGTAGAAGTGCAGTAATATTACAGGAAAATATATTTTTTTTAATATAGCCAAACCAAAACAAATACAAATATTGAAAAGTTAATTTTATAAATAAATACAATATTTTAATTATTTCAAACCACGCTTATAAGGTAATGCTACCAATACGTCAATTCAAAAAATAAATATTCTTATATTTATATTTTCAAAGCCATAAATATTGGTAGATAGTGGGTGCTACAGTTGGTTGTATTTCCATTCTATTTGAATTCCAAAAGTACAAATTTTGAAAATCCATTGTCAGACGTACATAGTGCAAAATAACCTAACTTCATGATTCAACCAATTTTTGCCGTAAAAGAAAAAGTACGAATTTGGAAAAAACGTTTTATTTTGCGTGTCTATGCAGTCAGAGGAATGTATACTGCGAATTCCATGATTCCAGCTGCGCCCATTTGGTTGGTACCATTTTTACCCCCTTGACGTTTCTACGCAATTAGAATTTTATCGTTCTAGCTGTGGTCGTTTAGTTGGTACTATTTTTATCCCTCTGTACCATTGTATCCCTTGAAAGTACTAATTTCGAAAAATTCGTCTATTTTCCGTCTCTTCGCAGTCAGAGGAATGTATACTCCGAATTTCATGACTCTAGCTGCGGTCATTTGATTGGTACTATTTTTATCCCCTTTTTTCATTTAAACCCCAAAAAGTACGAATTTCGAAAAATTCGTCTATTTTCCGTGTCTACACACTCAGAGGAATGTATACTTCGAATTTCATGACTCTAGCTACGGTCATTAGATTGGTACTATTTTTATCCCCTTTTTTCATTTAAACCCCAAAAAGTATTAATTTCGAAAAAATCGTCTATTTTCCGTGTCTACGCAGTCAGAGGAATGTATACTCCGAATTTCATGACTCTAGCTGCGGTCATTTGATTGGTACTATTTTTATCCCCATTTTTCATTTTAACCCCAAAAAGTACGAATTTTGTAAAATCGGTGTATTTTACTTATCTATGCAATCAGAGGAATGTATACACCGAATTTCATTATTCTAGGTACAGCCGTTTGGTTGGTACCATTTTTATCCCTCTATTCCTATTTTACCCCTTATAAGCACGAATTTGGAAAAAATACTTTTATATTATGTATCTACTCAATTAGAGGAATGTACACACCGAATTTCGTGTTTCTAGTTGTTGTCGTTTAATATGTACCATTTTTATCCCTTTTTTGCCCCATTTCACCCCCTACAAATAATAATCACTTTATGGTGCACGTTTTTGCTATAAGGGGAATGCGCATACCAAATATCAAGCAAATATATTCAAAAAAAATGCTTAAATACGCTAAAATATTAGGGATTATTATGGGTATTTTTAGTCCTTGTGAGGGAAAAATTTTTCCCTTTGGGCCGATTTCGCCCCATTTCAATTCCAACCGATCTAAGACGCATTTATGGAAAATTTGAACGTTCTAGCTCCTTTCGTTTAGATGCTAGCGTGCTTTCAACAGACGGACAGACGGACGGACGGACGGACATGGCTAGATCGCCTTAGAATTTTATGACGATCAAGAATATATATACTTTATAGGGTCTCAGGTCGATATTTCAAGGTGTTACAAACGGAATGACAAAGTTAGTATATATATTAGTATATATGGAGGTGGAGGGTATAAAAAGTTAATCACCCAAGAACCCTAAATCATGGCAGATCTCGAATGGTCTACAATGTCACATTCGTATTCGGTGATTATTTTTTAAAATATCAAACTTTTTGTCGTTTTGAATTGCAAATTTCATTCAAAGTTTTTGCCGGAAATCGATGCGGCGATTTTATGGAAACTGCGTTGTGATCCAATAAAAATCAAATTCAAATATGATCAAATTAGTTTGATGAAACAAAAGGGGTCATTTTCCCTTATTAAGCATACGTCCCTCGTCAATGCATAGCATTCACATTCGCACATTGTTGGTGCTATTGCAGCAAAGCACGTAACGCAAATAAAATTGTTAGTTCAACACAATATTTTTCCAGATCAAACACTCATTCTCACAACTCTACACAATTTCAATATGCAATTTAGTGTTCTTTTTTATACACTCCACGAGAGTATTATGTCTTTGTGCATTTGTTGGTAACACCCAAAAGGAAGGGAGATAGACCCATTGTTAATTATATCGATCGGCTTAGAATCACTTTCTGAGTCGATTTAGCAATGTCCGTCTGTCTGTCCGTCTCTCCGTCTGTCCATCTATTGTTGTAATCACGATACAGGCCACAATTGTAGCCAGAACCAAACGAAACTTTGCACAACGAAGTTATTCGGGACAAGGACGAGCGCTATTTAATTTGAAGAAAATCGGTTCAGATTTAGATATAGCCCCCATACGAATTTCACTCCCGATTTGACCTTTTCACTCTAGATACCACATATTTCTACAGATTTTCTTCAAAATTGGCAAAAAATCTTACATTTCAAGTGGAAACACCTGTTGTAAAAATGTGTTAGATCGGTTCAGATTTATATATAGCCCCCATACGAATTTCACTCCCGATTTCACTTTTTCCGCTTTAGAAACCACATATTGTATCCGATTTTCTTTAAAATTGGCACAACATTTTATAATCGATCTAGAAACACCTGTGCTGAAAGTGAGTAAGATTGGTTCTGATTTATATATAGCCCCCATACGAATTTCACCTCCGATTTGACCCTTTTCACTCTAGGTACCACATATTTCAACAGATTTTCTTCAAAATTCGCAAAACGCCTTATATTTCAACTGGAAACACCTATTGTAAAAATGTGTTAGATCGGTTCAGATGTATATATAGCTCCCATACAAATTTCGCTCCCAATTTGAATTTTTCCGCTCTAGAATCCACATATTTAAACAGATTTTCCTCTAAATTCGCAAAACACCTTATATTTCAACTGGAAGCACTTGAGTTAAAAATGTGTTAGACCGGTTCAGATTTATATATAGCTCCCATACAAATTTCGCTCCCAATTTGAATTTTTCCGCTCCAGAATCCACATATTTTAACAGATTTTCTTCAAAATTGGGAAATTGGCATCTTATATTTCAACTAGGAACACCTATGGTGAAATGGGTCACATCCCCCAAAAAACGGCGTATTTTCAGCGAATTTCCTAAAATTGAGCATAACACGTTATACTTCAACTGGAAGAACTTATTATGAAAGTTAGTAACTTCATTCCATGTTTGGATATAGCACCGATACAAATATTATTCTCGATTTGGACCAGGTCATATTAGCCAGTGATTAGGAAACATAAAAATGTTTCCCGTTTTCATTATACCGTACACCACTTCGTGGACTAGGGTATTATAAGTTAGTTTTCCGCCAAATATTTGTAACACCAAGAAGTAATCGAGCTAGACCCACCTTAAAGTATGCGGATCGGCTTAGAATCACCAGCTGAATGAATGATTTACCGATGTCTGTCTATGCGTCCGCCTGTCCGTCTGCTGTCCATCTAAGCTTGTTCGCACTCTATATGTCGCAATTATAGCCAGAACCAAACGAAACTTTGCACAACGAAGTTATTCGGGACAAGGAATTTAATTTGAAGAAAATCGGTTCAGATTTAGATATAGTCCCCATACAAATGTCGCTTCCGATTTCACTTTTTTCGCTTTAGAAACCGCATATTGTTCCCGATTTTCTTTAAAATTGGCACACCATTTTATAATTGAACTGGAAACACCTATGGTGAAAGTGGGTAAGATCGGTTCAGATTTAGATATAGTCCCCATACAAATGTCGCTCCCGATTTCACTTTTTCCGCTTTAGAAACGGCATATTGTTCCCGATTTTCTTTAAAATTGGCACACCATTTTATAATCGATCTAGAAACACCTGTGCTGAAAGTGAGTAAGATCGGTTCTGATTTAGATATAGCCCCAATACAAATGTTGCTCCCGAATCTTTAACCGATTTTGGCCAAACTTTACATATTATATTTCACCAATAAACATACATGGTGAAAGCGGGTCACATCGTAGAGGATATATTTCATCTAGGAATACCTACCGTGAATGAGAAATATATAGGCGTATGTTTTGACACAGGCCTCAAGTTATAGGCCCCTTCAAATGTACGTCCGATTCATCCTATTACCGTTGTATAATCTGTATTTATCAGTGGATCTTGATCAATTTTCCCATATCATGTTATATTTACTTTACTCGGAATATCTGCTGGAAAATTGGATCAATTACCATATTATTAACCATACTCATTAAATTTGATTAAAGATGAATTTATTGTAACTGTATAATTTATATGAACTACATAAAATTGCTCCCATGAAATACCTGGGTTAGTAATCAAAGCGAGGTATATACACAGGGAGTGGTGTAGGGTATTATATAGTCAGCCCGCCCGACTTTAGCCTTTCCTTACTTGTTTTTTCTGAATTGAATTGTATTCCGATAGAAGGTGGAGTTTATCACATAGTCGGCCCCGCCCGACTTTAGCCTTTCCTTACTTGTTTTACTTCTACAATAAGGGATTAGCCATTATTGTAGAAGTAAGCTTCTACATTTAAAATGGTTAAAAAATCTAAATAAAATTTGTAAAAAGATTAGTAGAAATTCAATTTTTAGTTATACGATTCTAAAAATAAAACTTCCAAAAAGGTATAATTTTTATCGTTTTTTCCAATAAGGCGACAGCATTATTTTGCTTAATTTAATTTTTAATTAATTTAATTAATTTTCCGCAGATACAAAATTCGTTTATTTTTAATAAAAAAAAACATAATTTAGATGCGTATGCCCTTCTTAAATTATTTTGGTTAACGGACCTCCCCAACAATATCCCCAAATTTTGTTTAATAAAATTCTCAATATGTTGTTAGAAATTGTTTAGTATACATAACCAATTTTGGATCATTTCTCCCCCACTTTGGGAATTTTGATATTTTGTTTCAAAAATTTGGAAACCATTATTTTCGGAGATATTTCACAAAAAGTGATTTGCTATTATTTGTATTAACATGATTGAAGTTTTGACAATCATTTCAACATTTTTCAATCTGGAAAACACCTCTGCTCTAAGCATGGGAAATATCGTCAAGATATCCTTTTCCGTACAAACGTTACAGAATAAATTCCATACAATTGATTTGGAACCACTACCCGGTCGGCTTGTTTCTTTCCTTTCCCGATCTATTACTCACTATCATTTTTGCAATTGGAAATGGTGTAGAGAATTTCTGGCCTTTCGTTTTAGTTTATTATTGTTGTTGTCGTCGTTTATGTAGCTGTTGTTGTTGTTGTTGCTGCCAGTATTGCTGTCGCTGACGTTGTTGTCCGAGAAATTTATGAGGTGCAATAATTTAGTAAATCGGCAACTCTTTAAACAACTATTTTATAACTATGACAATGATGGTGGTGCTGATGCTGTGAAGCTGATGAAGACAACGGAGATCATAATGATGTTGGTGATGATAGGTATGACCATGATGGCCGCTGCGCAGGAATAGTTTTGCGCTGATGCTGTTGCTGTTGCCTCCATGGTGTTGCCATATTTTGCCCTAAGCCAAAAAATAGTTTGAAAACTTTTTCCGTTTTGTTTGCAAGCTTGTATTTTTTCGCACTTTTCCAGCATTACTCGTACAAGAAATTCTAGTGGTGAAGAGGGGGAATGAACAACCACTATAGGGACGTGTTGTTCTACTGTACAAGTAAGTTTTGGGAAGTTTTTGTTTGCGTTGATGTCGGTTAGGCGGTGCCGGAAAGGTCAACAGAGATTTATTTGTAGCACAGTGTTACCTTATTGAGCTAATTCAGTTCGAACAAGTAAAAAGGCGTTCGACCGGGCCGAATCGTATATGTATACCCTCCACCACGGACATATTAGGGAAATTATGATATTTTTATTCAATTTGCTACATTTGGGCGCCATGAAAAAACCCCCCAAAGATGAAATAAAATAACACCCACAAAAATTGAAATAAGTCTCAAAATAAATGAATGAACCCCAAAGTTAGAAAATAAGGAAAGGCCAAAGATTTAGATGTAATTTCATAATAACTTCCAAAGTAAAAAATGAAATATCACCCAATGAAACAAGCCCCAAGGAAATGAGATAACACCCAAATAACCTTTACTCCCCCATTAAAACAAAGAAATGCCAAAACCCAAAAAAATGGGGGAAATTTTATCGTATCAAATATTAACTAAAAAGAAGGCAAACTCGGTTTAAAAAACTGACACATCCATATTTCTTCTTCCATCGTACACTTTTTATACCCTCCACCTCCAATTTTGTCATTCCATTTGTAAACCTTGAAATATCGACCTGAGATATACGTTATATTCATGATCGTCATAAAATTCTAATCTAGCCATATCTGTCCATCCGTCTGTTGAAAGCACGCTATCATCTAAACGAAATGAGCTAGGAAAAAAAATTCCATAAATGTGTCTTATAGTCGTAGATCGGTTGGGATTGCAACTGAACGAAATCGGCCCAAAGGGAAAATAATATGAAAGTACTTTTTCAAATTCGTACTTTTAAGGGGTAATGGTAATAGAGGGATAAAAATGGTACCAACCAAACGGCTGCACCTAAAAGAATGAAATTCGGTGTATACATTCCTCTGATTGCGTAGACACGTACAATAAAGGGATTTTTCGAAATTTGTACTATTTGGGGTTAAAATGGAAAAAGGGGATAAAAAATGTAACAACCAAATGACAGCAGCTAGAGTCATGAAATTCGGAGTATACATTCCTCTGACTGCGTAGACACGAAAAATAAAAGTTTGTTTTCCAAATTTGTACATTCAAGGGATACAATGGGTACAGAGGGGAAAAAATAGTACCAACTAAACGACTACAGCTAGAATGATGAAATTCGGTGAGCACATTCTTCCAATTGCCTAGACACGTAAAATAAAGAGATTTTAGAATGTCGTACTCTTGAGGGGTTAAAATAGGAAAAAAGGGATAAAAATGGTACCAACCAAATGACCGCAGCTAGAATCATGGAAATCGGTGTATAGATTCCTCTGACTGCATAGACACGCAAAATAAAAAAATTCCAAATTTGTACTTTTCACTTTTAAGGCAAAATAAAATATTTATTTTTTGATTTGACTTCAAGTGTTATTTCGATATGTATAGTGTAAACGTATTGGCAGCCTTGTCTGATAAGCGTGGTTTGAAATAATAAAAATATAACTTTATAACTATCAATTAGAGTGATCAAACCCGAAATCCGGGCCAACCGGTTTTTTCAACCGAGATCGACCGTCGTGTTTTTTCCATTATTGAAAATATCCCTGTTTTCTGTGTGACTTAATAATTCTCCGCTTCACGGAACGGTTTTGATTAGGTGCCATTTAAAAAAAAACTTACTCCAGTGTCTACATGAAGTTAACAACCAAATTGGGGGCGAAGGTGAAGTAAATTTATTTATTTCATTTTAAAGTATTGACAATCTCCATTATTAATTTCTCAACATATGTTACTTCAAAAATAGACTTTTTGCCCTTCAAATTGGTGTCTGGTCCCATCGTGCATCCGTATCCGAAAGATTTGAAACCAGAAAACCAAATTTGAATCCGAGGAATGTTGTCGCATTCGAATTTATAGTTTAATCTAGACGGATTGAATGATGCCAAAGTCATCTAAACATGACGGAATCTCTGTCATGAGTAATTGCTCGTTTGTCTAGGAATCCTGAAATCACATCCAGAAATCCCGTGTAATTGTATTTTTTGTTGCATTCTTTCTAAATTAGTAATTTTTCTAAATTAGTAGAACCTTGATGGCACTTTAATCTTATCTTAGAATAACTTTATCCATCATTAAACAATCCAATCTTCATATCTGAGGGGTTATCCGCAGCATTTTTTTGTGATCATTTTTATTTATATTTTCACGTTTAAGTTTGACATTTGCAAAATGGGACGCTATACGTTCGAACAGAATTGTGATATATTAAAAACTTACTTCCAAAGTAGTGAGTCTTTAAGTACGAAATTTACGTGGACAATTTTCGTGTTTTCAGATGAAGCTCATTTTCATCTCGGTGGCTATGTCAATAAGCAAAATTGCCGCATATGGGGTTCAGAGAACCCACACGTGACTATTGAGAAGCCGATGCATTCACAACGAGTCACTGTTTGGTGTGAATTGATGGATTGAGTTCCATTGTTAAATGATAAAGTTCAACCTTTCCAATAAAACCAGAAATTTAAAAAAAATAATCTACTCTTTTATAACCGATTCTAATTTAAAATTTTAAGTGACCCACCCTATATGTAGGACAACCAAACAACACCCCTGCAGTGTATCGCATACCCGACCCTAACGTCGTGTTTCGAGCCGTCTGTGTAGAATTCCAGATAACGATTTCTACAAGTTATCCCTAGCTAAGGGAGCTGACGACATGGTGCAGTCCACAGAGTAACAACGAGGACCCATGGTATAAAATCCTCATATGACTTAAGTCCCTTTCGTTCCAAAGTCGTATCGTCGCTCGAACGTGAAGCAGAACTTGTAATGCTTCCGCAGCAGATGTCCTTTGTGGTTCTCCGAAGCTGCAATAGCTTCTTCTGGCTAAATGTCCATCGACATGAATTAAAGAACACTTTAGTCATAATGCTGTGCCTGTCATTTGCCAACCTCCTAACTTTGTTTTTCGCTCTTTTTACGGCTCTGCTAACAGATTGCACCCATCCTTGATACGACAATTTTAATTTCACAAAACTTATGTGCAATTCAACATAAATCATAAATAAATTCATATAAATGTTATTATTTGACTTAAGTAGCGTATAATTTTAATTATAACATCCGAAAGAAAAACTATTTTGCAGTCGTGTTAAATTAATATTAGCCAACCATTTACAGCCAACAACAATCATAACCGAGAAACGAGAGCAGCCAACACAAATGTACATAGATGAATGTATATACGGATATATATCCAGCAACATCATATCCCAGCAAGAAACTCCTCCATAATCCACAATTCAATATAAGTGCAGCAGTGAGCCACAACAACGTTGTCGTTATAAAAAGGGATCGGACTTTGGAAAGACGGAAAATGAAATGAAAGTTTCTAAAGTAAATGAAAAGGATGTTAAATAACAATAACAACTAATTACCTGCTACATCCCGTGTAAAAGTAATTCGAATGGTGGCCAATTTGAAATTAGTGGCCAATATTATATAGAAACAAGTAAAAAGGGCGATAAGTTTGGCCTTGCCGATTTTTTTATACCCTCCACCATGGATTGCATTCCACAGAGACTGTCGATTTTCGTAGAAGTGCCGTAACATTACAGGAAAATGTCAATTTTATAATGTAGCCAAACCAAAACAAATAAATATATTGAAAAAATAATTTCATAAATAAATATAAAATTTTTATTACATCAAACCTTACAAGACAAGCCTACCAATATGTTTACACTATATATGTATATCTAAATAATACTACATCTATATATATAAAAGAGTTGCGTTACTGACTGACTGACTGACTTATCATTGACCAGCCCACAGACCAAACGGCTGAAGCCAGGCTCATGAAATTTTCAGGGTAGTTCCCAAATATGACGTAGACGTCGACTAAGAAAATTCGTACTTTTAGGGGGTAAAATGGGACAAAAAGGGATAAACATCGAAACTTCGTCCTGACTAAACGGCAGTAGCTAGAAACATGAAATTCGGTGTATTCCTTGCACTGACCATGCAGAAGAGCTACAAATAGGGATTTTTTGAAACTTGTACTTTTAAGGGAGGAAAGAGACAAAAAGGGATAAAAATGGTACCAATTTAAGAATTGTAGCTATCGTGAAAATCGGTATTTACATTCCTCTGACAACGTAGACTTGCAATATAAATTGAGTTTTCAAAATACTTAAATTTTGTACTTATAAGGGTGAGCGGGACAAAAAGGGATAAAAATGGTACCAACTAAAGTATTGTAGCTAGAATAGTGAAATTTGGTATGTAAATTCCTCTGACCATGTAGAATCGCGTTAAAATTGGATTTTTCCAAATTTGTACTTTTAAGGGTTGCGAGGAAAAAAAGGGGTGAAAATGGTACTAATTTAAGTATTGCAGCTATAGTCGTGAAATTCGGTATGTAAATTCCTCTCACCACATAGAAGCGCAATATAAATGTATTTTGTACTTTCAATTTCAATTTGTACTTTTAAGGGTTGCGAGGGAAAAAAGGGATGAAAATGGTACTAATTTAAGTATTGCAGCTATAGTCGTGAAATTCGCTATGTAAATTCCTCTCACCACATAGAAGCGCAATATAAATGTATTTTGTACTTTCAAGAGTTGCGCGGAACAAAAAGGGATAAAAATGGTACCAACTAAAGTATTGCAGCTAGAATCTTGAAATTTGATGTGTAAGTTCTTCTGACCATGTAGAAACGCAGTAAAATTTGATTTTTCGAAAATTATAGTTATAAGAGGTTAGGGTGACAAAAAGAGATAAAAATGGTACCAATTAAAGTATTGCAGTTGTAGTCGTGAAATTTGGTATATAAATTCCTCTCACCACATAGAAGCGCAATATAAATGCATTTTGTACTTTTAAGAGTTGCGCGGAACAAAAAGGGATAAAAATGGTACCAACTAAAGTATTGCAGCTAGAATCTTTAAATTTGATATGTAAGTCCTTCTGCCCATGTAGAAGTGCAGTAAAATTGCATCTTTCGAAATTTGTATTTGTAAGAGGTGAGCTGGACAAAAAGGGATAAAAATGGTACCAACTAAAGTATTGCAGCTAGAATCTTTAAATTTGATATGTAAGTTCTTCTGCCCATGTAGAAGCGCAGTAAAATTGGATCTTTCAAAATTTGTACTTATAAGAGGTGAGCGGGACAAAAGGGATAAAAAAAGTACCAACTAAATTATTATAGCAAGAATAGTGAAATTTGGTATGTAAATTCCTCTGACCATATATAAACGCATTAAAATTGGATTTTTCAAAATTTTTACTTTTAAGGGTTACGAGGAACGAAAAGGAATAAAAATGGTACTAATTTAAGTATTGCAGCTATAGTCGTGAAATTTGGTGTGTAAATTCCTCTGTCAATGTAGAATAATGAATTTTTTCGAAATTATACCTATAAGGTTTGAGCGGGACAAAAATGGATAAAAATAGTACCAACTAAAATATTGCTGCTATAGTCATGAAATTTGGAGCGTAAATTCCTCTGACAACGTAGACTTGCAACATAAATGGATTTTTCGAAATTTGTACTTTTAAGGGGAGAGCGGGACCAAAAATGATAAATATGGTACCAACATTAGGATTACAGCTAGAATCATGAAATTTAGTACGTAAATTAATCTGACCATGTAGAAGCGCCATGTCAAGTGTGGTTAAATTCTAAGGGCCGATGTTGAATGTGAACCACACATAAACGTCAAGTTTTTTCTGTATTTTATTTGACATTTCTCAATTTCAGACTAACTCAATTTGAACCATGGAAAGATACACAATCGAGCAATGCGTTAAAGTTATTCAGGCTTATTATGAAAATGGGCGTTCAAATCAAAATGCTTATCGTGCACTTCGTGATTTTTTCGGTCAATTTAATCACACATTTTCACCTCAGTGGATTCGTCAATAAGCAGAATTGCTGCATTTGGGCGAATGAGTGATTGTCGATAAACCAATGCACTCACAAAGAGTGACTGTTTGGTGCGGTTTATGGGCTGGCGGCATCATCGGGCCGTATTTTTTCCAAAATGAGGCCGGTCAGGCAGTTACTGTGAATGGACTTCGCTATCGTGAGATGATAACGTACTTCTTATGGCCCGAATTGGAAGATATGGATGTGGACGATATGTGGTTTCAACAGGACGGTGCCTCTTGCCACACAGCTAACGAAACAATGGCTCTTTTGCGCGACAAATTCAATATCCATATTGTCTCACGTGGTGGCGATGTCAATTGGCCGCCAAGATCATGTGATTTGACACCGTTGGACTTCTTTCTTTGGGATTATTTGAAAGAAAAGGTGTACGTCGATAAGACAGCAGCAACAATTCAAGAGCTAAAGGATGAGATAATTCGGCACATTAACGGCATAGAACCTTAATTATGCCTCAGCGTCAACGAAAATTTGGACCATCGGATGGAGGTGTGCCGCCGAGGTCGCGCCGGCCATTTTGCCGATATTTTGTTCCATACATAATTGAACCATACCAATATTATCATAATAAAAATAAATGACAAATAATTTGTGTTTTATTCAAAATCAACATAGGCCCTTAAAATTTAACCACCCTTTATATACCGAATTTCATGATACCAGCTGCGGCCATTTGGTTCGTATCATTTTTATCCTCTTTTTCCCATTATACCTCCTTTAAAGTTCGACTTCGAATTTCTTAATTTCACGTGTCTATGCAATTAGAGGGATATACACAGCAAATTCTAGCTGTATCCGTTTAACTGGTACCATTTTTATCCCTCTTTTCCCATTATATCCCTTGAAAGTACGAATTTGGAAAAAAATTTGTATTTTTCGGGTCTATGCAGTCAGAGGAATGTATACACCGAATCGCATGATTCTAGCTGCGGCCATTTGGGTGGTACAATTTCTATACCATTTTTTCCCATTTTACCCCCTTATAAGAACGATTTTCAAAAATTTCCTTTATTCTACATGGCTACGACATTAGAGGGATATATACACCGAATTTCATTCCCATTTTACCCCTTAAAAGTGCGAATTTGGAAAAACTTTTTTATTTTTCGTGTCTACGCAGTCAGAAGAATGTATATACCGAATTTCATTATTCTAGGTGCTGCCGTTTGGTTGGTACTATTTTTATCCCTCTATTCCCTTTTAAACAGAGACACCTTTAGGTGTCTACACAATCAGAGGAATGTATACGCCGAATTTCATTATTTTCGGTGCAGCCGTTTTTTGGTACCATTTGTATACCTCTATTAACATTTTACACCTTAAAAGTACGAATTTGGAAAAACTTTTTTATTTTTCGTGTCTACGCAGTCAGAGGAATGTATATACATAATTTCAATTTATTAGGTGTATCCGTTTGGATGGTATCTATTTGTATCTCTATATGGCCATTTTACCTCTTAGAATTTTATGACGATCAAGAATACAGGGTCACAGATCGATATTTCAAGGTGTTACAAACGCAATGACAAACTTAGTTGACCCCCATCCTAAAGGTGGAGGGTATAACGAGAATGTTTTTGCAGTATTCAAATGCTGCATTTTCTACTTAATGTCCACCCAAACTAATTACCCTTTACGTTCTCACAATTGAAGTATCCACCGGGTTTTGTTCGTTTTTTCCCAGCAAAACAAAAAACTGAAACTATAAAATGCAACTGTGGCAGTTTGCACTGTTGTTCGTTTCAATTCATTCTCTGCATCTGCTAAATGCTTCCAAAGGCACGAAAAAACGACCAGGAGAAAATATTTTCATAAAATTTTCATTAGGATGTTTCATATTTAATTTTGGGACTTTTTACGCTATTCTCGTTGGCCGGAGAAGGAAACTGTTTTTTTTTTTGTATACTTCAAGATTGTACATACAGCAAATCCTTTGCATCCTTTAGGAAAACGCACACAATTCAAATTGTTATACATGTGAAAAAGACCGAGAAGCCATTTTAATTATTGTGTGTGTCCTCTCAACTCCAGAAAATGAGGAGTGGTAAACATAAAATGATATGGAAGGATACACTTTGGAGCCTAGACAATGGTCCTATACATGACAAGATTTGGTTAAGGACGTTAAAACAATTTGTAAGCATGAAGTCAAATTTAATTGCCCTAAAGAGAAGATCCGCATAGTAATAACCTATACTTACACCTTTTCAAAAAAGAAACTCTAGAAATAAGGATTTTCATAAAAATCCAGGATTTTAATGGTATTGGAAATAACGTTAACACTAGTTTACAAACATTGTTTCGTCTTTTCGTCACATCCAGATTGAGTAGAATTTGACTGTATAACTGATCATATTGGCTACTACAGGGTACTGGTCGTAAATTGTCCTGCAGCCAAAACTATTAAAAATTTGAATTAAACTTCCGCTGGATCAAAAATCAACAACCACCGAATAAAGGTCACTCTTTTTTTCTTTTTTATATCCTCCACCACAGTTTGTAATTCTTTTGTAACACCTTGAAATATCAACCTAAGGCCCTATAAAGTATATAAATATAAATACTTGTTCGTCATAAAATTCTAAGACAGACCGTCTAAGCTAGACCAGCCATGTCCTCCTGTCTGTTCGTCTTTTGAAAGCACGCTAGAATCTAAACAAAATGAGCTAGGACGTCCAAATTTTCCAAGAATACGTCTAATAGTTGTAGATCGGTTGGGATTGAATATGAATACGAAATCGGACAACAAGGAAAAACTTTTCCTAACAAGGACAAGAAATATTCCAGTAACTCTCAACATTTCAAGCATCTAAGAACATTTTTTGTAGATTTCTGCTTTGTACAGGGTAGGCCATTTAAATTTTAAGTACCGATTACTTCGACTTTGAAAGGTAGAATAACATTAATTTTTATTCTCAAGTTTAAGTTTGACATTTGCAAAATCGTCCCATTTTGTATGATTGTAAATATATTTTTCCGTAACTAATTTTTTCTTGGATTTTTCATAGTTTTTATATACTCCACGAGAGTATTATGTCTTTGTGCATTTGTTTGTAACACCCAAAAGGAAGAGAGATAGACCCATTGTTAGTTATACCGATCGACTGTCTGTCTGTCCGTCTGTCCGTCCATTTTGATGGACGATTTGATTTTGCCGCTCTAGAAACCACAAATTGTATCAGATTGCCTGGCAAATCATCTTATATTTCAACTAGAAACGCTCATGATGAAAATGGGTCAGATCGGTTCAGATTTATATATAGCTCCCATACAAATTTCGCTCCCAATTTAACTTTTTCCGCTCTAGATACCACATATTTTAACAGATTTTCTTCAAAATTGGCAAAACATCTTATAGTTCAACTAGAAACACCTGTGGTAAAAATGGGCCAGATCGGTTCAGATTTATATATAGCTGCCACACAAATTTTACTTTTTCCACTCTATAAACAACATATTTTAACAGATCTCTTTCAAATCTTTCAAAATATCTTATATTTCAATTAGAAACACCCATGGTTCACCATGGGTCAGATCGGTTCAGATTTACATATAGATCCATACAAATTTTCAGATAGACTTTTTCCGACCCAGAAACCACGAATTTTCTCCGAATTCCTTTGAAGTGAGCATAACACGTTTTATTTGAACTGGAAGAACTTATTTTGAAAGTTAGTCACCTTATTCCATGTTTGGATATAGCCCCGATACAAATATTCTTTTCGATTCGACAAATTGGACCAGGTCATATCAGCCTATGATTAGGAAACATACAAAAATTCTTCCCGTCTTCACTTTTTACCGAGTTGAATTGTATTCGGATAGAAAGTGGAGTGTATCATATAGTCGGCCCGCCCGACTTTAGCCTTTCCTTACTTGTTATACCTTGTGTTTATGAACTAATGAAAAAAATATAATCTTGATGATTTTTCACTGTAATTCTGGTTGATTTTGTAAAAAATAAATAGGAAAAAAATCGAATCGAAAAAAATAGAAGCCATCATTTCAACACTTTCAAACTCACACAGTAGCTTAAAAATAGACCTAAGCACACTTTAAAATTTCAACAAAATGGATTGGTGTAATCATTTCGAAAATCAAAATAAAAGAATTAAAATTGCAAAAACTTGATTTGAACTGGGATATAGTCCTGGCTCAAGACCATTTTGCTTCTATATTTAATAGAATGCAAATTTATTTACAAATGGCACGGTGACATTTATTACTTGGCTGCAGACTACCACGATCATGATTTCGACCATGTCAAAAGTCTTTTCAAGTGGCAAAAACTTTAAAAATCTAACACTGCTATAAAAAACACCACAATATTATAAAAGTAATTGAAATTACCTTCAAAATGAGGTATAACACATTAAAATCGGTAAAGTCTTTCACACCTTTTGAAATAAGTAGATGTATTTCACTGTTGAATTGGTCATAACTCGTGAAAAAAATTTAATTTTTTTCCAAAAATATGTATACAATATTTTTATAAGAAGAATACTTACTACACAAACTTTCAAAACAATCCCAGCTATCGAGGTAAAAAACCGTACTGCTTGACATGGAATGACCCGTATATATTCTTCATCGTCATAAAATTCTAAGACGATCTAGCCATATTCGTCTGTTGAAAGCACGCTAACATCTAAATGCGTCTTATAGTCGTAGATCGGTTGGGATTGCAACTGGGGGAAATCGGCCCAAAGAGAATATTTTTTCTCTCTCATCGACTGAAAATACCCATAATAGTGTTTTTTCAATATATCTGCTTGTATTTACTTGATATAACAAAAAGGAACACCATAAAGTGCGTCTCAATCGTAGGGGGTGAAATGGGGCAAAAAGGGATAAAAATTGTACCTATCAAACGACAACAGCTAGAAACACGAAATTTTGTGTGTACGTTCCTCTAATTGAGTAGATACATAATATAACAGTATTTTTTTTAATTCGTACTTTTAAAGGGTAAAATGGGAAAAGAGGGGAAAATGGTACCACCCAAACGCCTGCACCTAAAATAATGAAATTGGGAGTATACATTCCTCCGATTGTGTGGACACGTAAAATGAGCATATTTTTTTTGGAGTTAAAATAGGAAAGGGGATACAAATAGTTCCAGCCACATGACCGCAGCTAGAGTCATGAAATTCAGAGTATACAATCCTCTGACTGCGTAGACAAGAAAAATAAAAGGTTTTTTTCCAAAATCGTACTTTCAAGGGATACAATGGGAACAGAGGGATAAAACTGGCACCAACTAAACGGCTACAGCTAAAGCTAAAAAAAAACACATAAAATTCAGAATAATGCATGAAATCTTTATTTGAATCGATAGTACGGTCCATATAATTTAATGTTTGAAGATTATTTCATCCAGGTGTTGACCTATACTGCGCCTCAAATGGTCCATTCGATTAGTCCAATTTTGGCATTTCCACGTTTTTGAGTAACAGAGGCCCAATTGCTGCGAACGGCGACGAATCGATAATTGATGGTCATCATTAACACTGGCCGATACAGCTGCGATATTTTCTTCAGTTCGCACTCTACGTAAGCGTGTTGGTGGTTTAATGTCCAACAATGTAAATTTGGTGCGAAATTTATTTACAATAGCCCGAATAGCCGCTTCAGTGGGTCGATTAAACTGACCATAAAACGGAAGCGCGCGATGAACTTTCTTAACAGAGCACGCATTTTGATAATAAAATTCAATAATTTGCAAGCGTTGTTCGTTTGTAAGACGATTCATGGTTAAATTATAGATCAAACTGAAGATGTTTGACAGTGAAACAAAACACGAAACCAGTGTTGCCAAAGAGATATTAGCTTAAAAATCACCCTTTAGAATGATGAAATTTGGTGTGTACATCCCTCTAATTGCGTGGACACGTAAAAGAAAGAGATTTTAGAAAGTTGTACTCTTAAGGGGGTAAAATAGGAAAATGGTACCAACCAAATGACCGCAGCTCGAATCATGGAATTCGGTGTATGCATACATTCCTCTGACTACATAGACACACAAAATAAAAACTTTTTACTTTTACGGCAGAAATTGGTTGAATCATGAAGTTAGATTATATTGGACTGTGTACGTGAGATAATGAATTTTCAAAATTTGTACTTTTGGAATTAAAATGGAATTAATATAAGAATATTTATTTTTTGAATTGACTTCAAAATCCAATATGTTTCGCGTCACCGCAGTCAGAGAAGTGTGCACACCGAATTTGATTATTATAGCTGCAGCCGTTTGGTTGGTACCATTTTTATCCCCATTCTCCCCATTGTCCGTCTAAAAGTACAAATTTCGAAAAAATCCTTTTTATTTCGCATCTTCACAGACGGGTGAATGACACAATAAATATCACGATTTCAACTTCAGCGTTTGGTAGGTACCATTTTTATCCCTCTTTTCCAATTGTATGCCTTAAATGTACTAATTTAAAAAAAATCCCTCTATTTTACGTGTCTACGCAAGTATTAAAGAATTGCTTAAATATTCTAAATATTAGGGAGTACTTTTAGTTCTTGTTAGGGAAAATATTTTCCCACTGGGCCGATTTCGTCCACTTTCAATCCCAACCGATCTGCAACCATAACACACATTTAGGGAAAATTTAAACCTCCTAGCTCATTTCGTTCGGCAGCGAGCGTGCTTTCAACAGACAGACGGTCATGGCTAGATCGTCTTATAATTTTACCAGGACCCAGAATATATATACTTTATGGAGTCTTTGATGAATATTTTAAGGTGTACAAAATAAATGACCAAGTGAATATACCCCCATGCTTAGGTGGAGGGTATAATTAAGCTAGTAAGCCTAATCGAACAGGCCTAATGTTAGTCATGCTTTATTGCCAATTCCCTTGTCGCTCCATTAATTGGGTTAAGTCCAATGACCTGGTCGAAGGGAAATGTCCATACAAAATTTTAAGTTAATATAAGGCGGAAATTAAAAAAATGCTTAAATAATCGAAATATTAGGGGGTATTTCCAGCCCTTCTTAAAATGCTTAAATAATCGAAAAATGAGGGGGTATTTTCAGTCCTTGTAAGGGAAACATTTTTTCCTCTGGTCCGATATCGCCAACTTTCAATCGCAAGCGTGCTTTCAACAGACAGACAGACTGGCATTTCTAAATCGTCTTAGAATTTTACCACGACACAGAACATATATACTTTATGAAGTCTCCGATGAATATTTCAAGGTGTTACAAGCGAAATGACAAAATGAATGTAACCCCTCTTAAGGTGGAGGGTAAAAAAATACACTTAGGGCCATTTTCTAATAGTCCGGTTAGAGTTTATCGTAACGGACTTCATTTTCTTAATATCTGGTTAGAGGTTATACGATCGTTAAACGCTAACCGGCACTCGTCCGCCGGTTAGGCGTTTATCGAATCGAAAAAGCGAACAGCTTGTTCTGTAATTATAAATGTTTTCCATCAATTTGTCGAACTTCATTGCTTCCAAGTTACTGTTTCGGGCTCCTCATCAGCATAGGAAGGAAGTGTTTCAAAACCTGCGAATCATGTTTCCATCGTTGCTTTTTGGATCGTTTTCCATGTATTTGTAGTTTTTTTTTCACTTCGACATAAACAATATGGCTGTTTTTCTTTAAGACTGTATAACTAAGCTGCGATAAAAAAATCTAAATAAAATGTTAAAATTTTACTCGAATTAAATAATACTTTTTTAAAATTGTCGCCAAAAGCAATATCAATGTGTGTGTGAAAACAAATTTGGAAAAAATAATTTTGTGTTAAAAAATTTGGACTTAGCCTGGATAATTATCCAGAGTAAGTCAGAATTATGGTTATCGAGGCTAAGTCCAACAAGTAAAAACGGCGACAAGTTCGGCCTGGCCGAACTTTATATACCCTCACCGTTGATTGCATTCTACAGAGGATGTCGATTTTCGTAGAAGTGCAGTAATATTACAGGATAATATAATTTTTTTATATAGCCAAATAAAAACAAATACAAATATTAAAAAAATAATTTTATAAATAAATATAATATTTTAATTATTTCAAACCACGCTTATAAGGGAAGGCTACCAATACGTCAATTCAAAAAATAAATATTCTTCTATTTATATTTTCATAAGGCTTAAATGCCATAAATATTGGTAGATAGTGTGTGCTACAGTTGGTTTTATTTCCATTCTATTTAATTCCAAAGGTACAAATTTTGAAAATCCATTATCAGACGTACATAGTGCAAAATAACCTAACTTCATGATTCAACCAATTTTTGCCGTAAAAGAAAAAGTACGAATTTGGAAAAAAAAATTTATTTTGCGTTTCTATGCAGTCAGAGGAATGTATACACCAAATTCAATGATTCCAGCTGCGGTCATTTAGTTGGTACCATTTTTACCCCCTTCAGAATACGACTATCTAAAATCTCTTTATTTGACGTTTCTACCCAATTAGAATTTCATCATTCTAGATGTAGCCGTTTAGTACTATTTTTATCCCTCTGTACCATTGTATTCCTTGAAAGTACGAAAAATCAGAATTTCGAAAAATCCGTTTATTTTCCGTGTCTATGCAGTCAGAGGAATGTATACTCTGAATTCCATGACTCTAGCTGCGGTCAAGTGGTTGGTACTATTTGTAGCCCCTTTTTCATTTTAACCCCAAAAAGTACGAATTTCGAAAAATCCGTTTATTTTACGTGTCTACGCAATCAGAGGAATATATACACCGAATTTCATTATTCTAGGTGTAGCCGTTTAGTTGGTACCATTTTATCCCTCTGTACCCATTGCATTCCTTGAAAGTACGAATTTGAAGAAAACCTTTTATTTTCCATGTCTACGTAGTCAAAGGAATGTATACTTCGAATTCCATGACACTAGCTGTGGTCATTTGGTTGGTACTATTTTCATCCCCTTTTTTCATTTTGACCCCAAAAAGTACGTATTTCAAAAAATTCGTTTAATTGTATTCCTTGAAAGTACGAAGTTGGAAAAAAAATTATTTTCCATGTCTACGTAGTCAATGGAATGCATACTCCGAATTTCATGACTCTAGCTGTGGTCATTTGGTTGGTACTATTTGTATCCTCTTTTTTCATTTTGACCCCAAAATGTACGAATTTCGAAAAATCCGTGTATTTTACGTGTCTATGCAATGAGAGGAATGTATACACCGAATTTGATTATTCTAGGGGCAGCCGTTTTTTTGGTACCATTTTTATCCCTCTATTCTCATTTTACCCCTTAAAAGTACTAATTTGGAAAAAATACTTTTATATTATCTATCTACTCTATTAGAGGAATGTACAGACCGAATTTCGTGTTTCTAGCTGTTGTCGTTTAATATGTACATTTTTATCCCTTTTTGCTCCATTTCACCCCCTACAAATAAGAATCAATTTATGGTGCACGTTTTTGTTATCGGGGGAATGGGCACACCCAATATCAAGTAAGGACAAGCAGACATATTGAAAAAATATGCTTAAATACTCTAAAATATTAGGGATTATTATGGGTATTTTTAGTCCTTGTGAGGGAAAAATTTTTCCCTTTTGGGCCGATTTCGTCCCGTTTCAATCCCAACCGATCTACGACTATAAGACGCATTTATGGAAAATTTGAACGTTCTAGCTCCTTTCGTTTAGATACTAGCGTGCTTTCAACAGACGGACGGACATGATGCTAGATCGTCTTAGAATTTTATCACTATCAAGAATATATATACTTTATAGGGTCTCAGGTCGATACTTCAAGGCGTTACAAACGGAATGACAAAGTTAGTATACCTCCATCCTGGAGGTGGAGGGTATAAAAAGCTATAAGCAAACTAGCGAAAATGCTAGCTAGTAAAATGAAACTCCTGCTTATCTTACGGGATAAGCCGTTATTCCTGAAATCCACAGCTATACACATATCCTCTTACTGTCCAACACTGAAAAATCATTCAGTGTTAATCAACATGTGTTTGAGTCTCTGCTAGTCAGGTTGTTGTCCCAGCTGAGGGCATTCAGCGCACAGAGCTGTTCAAACTGTACACACGTTTTAGAACAATTGCGATTATTTGAAATTAATCTACAACAACCACAATGTACAATGTGGTTGAGTTGGAAAAACAAGTTTCTCAATTTCAGTCAAAACAACTTTACGACAAATATTTCGTCATTTGCCTTTTTGAGCCGCGGTAAAACGAGGCAGCAGCAGAACAAAAACAATGACAGCGATGCAGGTACTGAAAATCGACCGAACGATCGATCGATCGATCAGCAATGATTATTGTGATGAAAAGAAACACCTTCTTAATGGAACCCGCGAACAAGCGCAAAGTGTGGCCGAGATGAGGTGAGGATACAGGGTGGTGGGTGGTTACAAAAGCGGACGCGACGCGACATTAACTACATATTTAAAACAAATTGGAAAAAAGAAACATAAAATCGCATCGACACATCTCGTTTTGTGATGGAGGACAGACGGACAGTTGTACTTGTTTATGTGACGCATACGGGGCAGCAGCTATTTTTATAAGAAAAACAAAACAGAAAAGAAAACAACAATTTTTTAATATCGTTGCATAGCCCAAACACTGCCACCGAATCTGCAGTGTGCGTGAATTTGCGATAGCGTGAGGACGTTCGAATCGATGTGATCATAGTGTAGAAATCGGGAAAAAGTGAACACACAAAAACGGTTTTTTATTTTGAAAACAAGTGTTTTCCCAAAATTATAATAAAATAAAATTCGGCGGAACACGACGACATCCAGTTCAAGTGTAATAGACCACACAATTTGCCATGTGTGTCAATGCTAAAAACGGCCCACACATAAACCACCGCCAACAACATATAGAAAGCGCGATAACTCTATTTTGGACAGACATTCATATTTTAATTCTTATTTTGTTTTTTTTTTCTTCCGAATTTGAACATCTGTTGATTGTTTTACATTTTTCACCTGTTGTTCTTTCATATGGCTGATAGTTTTTATTGTTGTATTCGGTGTTTGACGTAAACTTGAAAACAGATGCTGTTGCACGTTATAATATATGAATGGCAGCAGTAGTGATCAAAGATGATCATTACCAAAAAAACATAATAGGGCTGTTTTTCTTTATGCCGGGATAACAAGCTGCGTAACAAAAACGTTAATACAAATTTAATTTTTTGTCCCATTGTCGCCAACTGTATTATAAATATTTGTATCAAAACCAATTTCCAAAAAAAATATTTTATGTTGATTTTTTGGACTTAGCCTCGATAACCATTATTTTTGACTTACACTGGATAATTATCCAGGCTAAGTCCAACATTTTTAACATAAAATTATTTTTTTCAAAATTTGTTTTCACACACACATTGATATTGCTCATGGCGGAAATTTTAAAAAATAATTTTTCATCTTGAGTGAAATTTTAACATTTTATTTAGCTTACTTATTCAGTCTTAAAGAAAAACATGTAAGGAAAGGCTAAAGTCGAGCGGGCCGACTATGTGATACACTCCACTTTTTATCTGAATACAATTCAATTCGTTAAAAAATTGAAAACGGGAAGGATTTTTGTATGCTTCCTAATCATAGGTTAAAAAGACCTGACCCAATTTGTCAAATCGAGAAGAATATTTGTATCGGGGCTATATCCAAACATGGAATGATGTGACCCCCTATAGGTTCTTCTAGATCAAGTATTACGTGTTATGCTCAATATGCAGAAATTCTCTGAAAATATGTGGTTTCTAGTGCGGGGAAGTCAAGCTGGGAGCGAATATAAATATAAAGCTATATATAAATCTGAACCGATCTGACCCATTTTCACCATGGTTGTTTCTAGATGAAATATAATATGTTTTGCCAATTTCGAAAACAATCTGATAAAATATGTGGTTTCTAGAACGGAAAAGGTGATATTGGGGGGGGTCAAATTTGAATGGGAGCTATATATAAATCTGAACCGATCTGACCCATTTTCACCACACGTATTTCTAGTGGAAACATACGATATTTTGCCAATTTTTAAGAAAATCGGTTAAAATATGTGGTATATAAAAGTCAAATCGAGAGAGAAATTTAAATGAGAGCTATATATAAATCTGAACCGATCTGACCTATTTTCATCACAGATGTTCCTAGTTTAAATATAAGATGTTTTGCCAAATTTGAAAACAATCTGATAAAATATGTGGTTTGTAGAGCGGAAAAAGTCAAATTGGGAGCGAAATTTGTATGGGGGCTATACATAAACCTTAACCGATCTGACCAATTTTCACCACATGTGTTTCTAGATGAAATATAATATGTTTTGCCAATTTTGAAAACAATCTGATAAAATATGTGTTTTCTAGACCGGTAAAGGTGATATTGGGGGTCAAATTTATATGGGAGCTATATATAAATCTGAACCGATCTGACCCATTTTCACCACCCGTGTTTCTAGTGGAAACAAGATAATTTGCCAATTTTGAAGAAAATCTGTTAATATATGTGGTATCAAAAAGTCAAATCGAGAGAGAAATTTGAATGGGATGAATGAATCTGAACCGATCTGCCCTTTTTTCACCACAGATGTTGCTAGTTTAAATATAAGATGTTTTGCCAAATTTGAAAATAATCTGATAAAATATGTGGTTTGTAGAGCGGAAAAAGTCATATCGGGAGTGAAATTCGTATGGGCGCTAAATCTAAATCTGAACCGATTTTCTTCAACAGACGGACATTGCTAAATCGATTCAAAGTGATTCTAAGTCGATCGGTATACTTAACAATGGGTCTATCTCGCTTCCTTTTGGGTGATACAAACAAATGCACAAAGACATAATACTTTCGTGGAGGGTATAAACAGACATAATGTATACCTTCCACTGAGGATATTATGATCTTTTCAGTGTACATCGTTTATTACACCGATCGACTTGGTTTCTGAATAATTTTAACTATGTCCATCAATCTGTCCGTCCAATTATTCCTGTACGCAATCTACAGTTCTCCGAACTTAGTAAAAATTGCCACAATTGATTTGTCTAGGCCAAGGACGGATGCTATTGAATATGTAAAAATCAGTTCAGATTATAATTATATCAGTAGGTGTGCAGAAAAATCAGCAGAAATGTTGCAAAACATAACAAATTTAACTATTTTTTAGAAAAACAAGTTGCCATATTTTTTAAAAATAATTATGGCAACACTTATCGGCAGTGAAAGTGTGCCACATCGGTCCATGCTTTGCTATGTGTACGATTCGATCTATTGCCGCTTTATGGTTGGTATGCACTTTTGGACCTAGTCTCGATAGTCATAAATTCTAATTATACTAGATTAGCTAAGTCAAAAAAAATTAATATAAAATTATTTTTTGAAAATTTGTTTGTCGCCGCTAAGTTATCCCGACTTATCCCGGCCGGTACCTCCACCATGGATTGCATTCCATACTATTACCGGCACATTAGAGGCTGTCGACATAACGAAGGACAATTAAAGGGCAAAAATGTTTTTATTAATTGACTATGTATATCAAAATAGGCCTGTTCGATTGGGCTTACTAGCTTAATTTTTCTATGGAATTTACTCGCTTAACAAGAAAGTAGCTTACTACTCTCTTAGCATTGCTGCCAGATTTTTCTTGTTGATTCATTTAAGTAAAACCAATGGGTATCAAGTCTCTTGATCATAAGCTAGTAAGCCCAATCGAACAGGCCTAATAATTCTTCATAAAGACTGTGTCTACCCGCCGAATTTTATGAATCTAGCTGCAGCCATTTGATGGGCTCCAATTAATACGAGTATCAAAAAATCGCATTATATTTCGAGCCCACGCAACCAGAGCGAAATATACACTGTTTTTCATTATTCTATGTGTGGCGGTTTGATTAGTACCAATTTTATCCCCCTTTCTCCCCGTTTCCCCATGAAAGTACAAATTTCGAACATTTTCTTGATTTTGCTCTTCTATACAGTTATAGGAATTTACATACGGAATTTCGTTTCTAGCTGCAGCTATTTGGTCGGTACCAATTTTATCCCTTTTCCACATTTTCCCCTCTTAAAAGTACGAATTTCGAAAATCACTTTATTTTACGTGTACATACGATTAGAGTGATGTACACACCGAATTTCAGTTTACTAGCTATTGTCGTTTCACTGGTTCCATTTTTATCCTTTTTTCCCCCATTTCACCCCCCAAAAGTATGGATCACTTTATGGTGATCCAGGTGATTATAAAAGGATTGAAGTTACCAAATATCAAGTAATTACTAAGCAGAAAGCATTGCTCCAGCAGCAACCGTTTCGGTGATACCATTTTACGCATTCTACCCAGTCACAAGAATATATACACCGAATTTCATATTCTGGCGGCAGTCGTTCAGTTGGTACCATTTTTATCCCTCTATTCCCATATTACCCATCTAAAAGTGCTAATTTAAAAAAAATATTTTGCGTGTCTACTCAACTAGAGGAATCTAGCTGTTGTCGTTTGATAAGCACCGTTTTTATATATTTTTGGCCCATTTCAACCCCTACAAATAACAATCGCTTTATGTTGCACGTTTATGCTATAAGCAGAAAGCGCATACCAAATATCAATTTAATTGTTAGGATATTTTCAGGAAAAGTTTACTTAGATTTAGTAAAAATTTACTTGATTTGGGAAAAATTTTACTTGGTTTGAGGGAAAATTTACATATACTTAGGAAAATTTCGGTATAAAGTAAAATGCAAACCATACGGGAATTGAACCTAGAAATTTGTATGACGCTAAATGTTCAAACGCTTGTATCGCACCTTCCGGCAGGGGTGTGGCATTCTTCACCACGTACATTTTACATTCAAACTAAATATTTCAAAAAAAGTCTTGGCAACCCTATTATGTATCTCGTTGCATACACAACATCCACAATGCATTACCGTCAAGTGTGCATACCAAACATACATACATAAGTGTGGAAGCAGAATGTTGCTCTATGCAAACTGAGAGATAATGAACTCCAATAACGAATATAACAATGAGAATTATTGTTCTATGTCTGATAAAAGTATCTACAACTGTGATCAAAATAATAGCACCACAAATGAGAAATGTACATTAGAGTGACTCACAGGAAAAAAATTTAAAAGTTACCCCTCTCAAAATGAAGATTGATATGTTTTCTGATCATTTCTAAAATATTTCGGCTCTATCAACATCCACTAAACCGTTTTTAAACTGTCTCCAAATATGGGGTTTTTATCAATATTGAATTCGTTGTACCAAATTTAAGACCAAAAATTATCTATCTTTAGACATGCATTATAAAATTTGCAAATTCGTGTAGATTTCAATTGTTAATAATTTTCGATGTAGTTTTTACAAAATGTTACGTATTTCTATTCTATTTCTTCACCGAATTTTGTTAAAAAGTGATTTTGACTAAGTGACCCTGTATACCTCTACAATGCATCGGTTTTATATTTAGTGGGTTTCTTTACAAAAAACAAGTATATGCAATTGAGTCACCAAAATTTACAAAACAAGAAAAATGGAAAAAAGTCTAATTTTTAGTTATTTTTATTAAATTTCCATACTAAATTCGAAAATACGTTTGGTAATTCAGTAGTTAAAAACACAAAAAAATCAAGAATTTAAAATTCCCTGACTTTGGCTGTGAACAAAAATAGATCCTAAGAATTTATCGACCTGAAATTAAATAAATAAGTAACTTAAATTGTACAAATGTTTTAGTTATCTATTGATTTACCTCAGTACTCAGTAGAATAGCCATTATTTTTATACCCTCCACCTCCAGGGGTATATTTACTTTGTCATTCCGTTTGTAACACCTTGAAATATTCATCGGAGACCCCATAAAGTATATATATTCTGGGTCGTGGTAAAATTCTAAGACGATATAGCCACGTCCCTCTGTTTGTCTGTCTGTTGAAAGCACGACAGCGGCCGCACGAAATGAGCTAGGAGGTTCAAATTTTTCCTAAATGTGTCTTATGGTTGTCGATCGGTTGGGATTGAAAGTGGGCGAAATCGTCCCAGAGGGAAAAAATTTTCCCTCACAAGGCCTGAAAATACCCCTAATATTTAGAGTAATTAAGCCTGTATACCATAAAAGGGCACTTAGAGTGTTTTTTATTTGTAGGGGACGAAATTGGACAAAAAGGGATAACAATTGTACCTATCAAACGACAACAGATAGAAACACGAAATTTGGTGTGTACATTTCTCTAATAGAGTAGATACATAATATAAAAGTATTTTTTCTAAATTCGTACATTTAAGGGGTTAAATGGGGATAGAGGGATAAAAATAGTACCAACCTAACGCATGCACCTAGAATAATGAAATTCGATGTATACATTCCTCTAATTGCGTACACACGTAAAATAAAAGAACTTTCCAAAATTCGTACTTTTTGGGGTTCAAATGGAAAAAGGGGATAAAAATAGTACCTACCAAATGACCACAGCTAAAATCATAAATTGCGTAGACACGAAAAATAAAACGTTTATTCCAAATTAGTACTTTCAAGGGATACAATGGCTACAGGGGATAAAAATAGTACCAACTAAACGAATACAGCTAGAATGATCAAATTCGGTACATACATAATTAGAGGGTACACATCCCTCCAATTATGGAGATACGTAAAATAAACAAAGTTTAGATAGTCGTACTCTTGAGGGGGCAAATTTGGAAAAAGGGGTTAAAAATGGTACCAACAAAATGAACGCTGATAGAATCATGGAATTCGGTGTATACATTCCTCTGACTGCATAGCCACGTAAAATATTTTTTTACAAATTATTTTAATTATTTTGTTGCTTTTACGACAAAAAATGATAGAATCATGAAGTTGTCTTATACTGCGTACGTGAGAGATAAGGTATTTTCAAAATGTATACTTTTGAAATTATAATAGTATGGGAATACTACCAACCTGTTGCTGAAAATACGCTATCCCCCCATATTTAGGGAATTTATGATTGCTCCCGTATATTTACTTTATGAATTGAAGTATTAATTTCTTTATTTATATACAATGTATACAAATATTGGTAGCCTTGGCTTATTAATTAAATTTCTGATTTTCATACAGTTAACATTTGTTGCGGACATTCCTCTTGTAGCTTCGAAGCACCACAAAGAAAATAAAAGTTTTATATAGTACCAATCATACGACAACAGCTAGAATCATGGAATTCAGTGTGTACGTCCCTAAGGTACTTTTAAGGTATATAATTAAAAAGAGGGATAAAAATGGGACCTACCAAACTGCTGAAGTTGAAATCATGAAATTCGGTGTATACATTCTGACTATGAAGACTCGAAAAAACGGGTTTTTCGAAATTTGTACATTTGGTCGGGGAATGGGGCGAATCTGGGGATATGGGGATATCTTTAAAATGTATACTTTTCTTATCACTTTGTCTGTATCTGAAAATGCTTCTTTCTAATGGCGACTGACAATCGCCTAATATTTAGGCATGTTCACTTTCACAATTACAGCATTTTATTTATATATAGTAGTCGTTTATTTATATAGTATAGTATAGTAGTTTGAAAAAAGTAAACAATTATAATAATGTGCATAAAATATCACAATTTTCGTAATATGGTACTGTGCTTCTATGTAAAGTCGACATCCTTTAATATGCTGGTAATACTGTGGAATGTGGTGGAGGGTATATAAGATTCGGCCTGGCCGAACTTAACGCCTTGTTATTACTGTCTTGCTACGACTTGGCATTGAATCCACTAGCGTTTGAAAAATCTTTATTGGAATATTCTTCCACGCAGCTTCAATCATTATCCACGGATCATCCTTATTAGATGGATTCTTTCCTTTAAGAGCCATTTTTACTTTCGCCACAAATTCTCAATAGGAGTTAAGTCTGTCGATTGTGTAGGCCTTTTTTAGGGCCGAAGATGTTACGAAAGGGTACTTTCTTACATGTCGCAAAATCTTTTGCTTCGAAATCTCGGAAATTTCTGTTTTTTTCTCTGGTTTCTGGTGTTTCTTACATTTTACAAAATTTACACCATTTTCTTGGAACATCCAAATATTTTGGATATTTGCCTTTGCTTTTACATTCTTTATGGAGTTTTTTTATTGTTTCTCGGCTCTCATGACAGCAATGATTTGCTGTGCCCATTCTGAAGTATAAAAATTAATTACTCGCTCAGATTACTTCTGAATAATAACAATAAGAAGGAAAACTTACCTTCAAATTTACAACTGCAGTTAAATTCTCTTTTAAATTTTTATTGCACACCTTTATCTTTATCCTTTTTGATTCCCTCAATGACATTTTTTTGTTTTGCTATTTTATTCATCCCAACTGTATGTACATATGTTTGTGTCCAAAATAGAGAACTCACGCAGAGAAAGGGAAATTGAAAGAAAAAAACGCGCTCACTAAAAAGAACCAAAATGAGTCAGTCGTGTTTGCCAGTACAAGCGAAAATGTCGAAAGCAAAGAAGGTTTTGGATGAGGCGCGTGAAACACAAAATCGTGAACTCGATTTGGTGGACAAGGGCATTAGCTCCTTTGAGGAGTTACCGGGATTGTGTAAGTGAACAAGTAAACAAACAAATACTACCAAAAAAACTAACGAAAAATGAAACGGAAACTATAAAAAATAACCGAACAAAAAACTGTACACCCACAGTTGAGTTGCCACATTAAAAATAGTGGAAGCAAACAAAAAATAAGTGTATCATTGCAACATTAATTATTAAATGGTTTTTAAACAAAAAATAATATCGATTTTATACATATTTCTATTACGTGCATGAGATCATCTGTTTTTGTGAAGTATGTATGTATGTCTGGCTGCTATGAATGAGTTTTGGCAGCCCACACTACATTGCTTGTGTGTGTATTTTCTATGTTCATGTTCCAGCGTCAATTTATGTATCTGGAGATCTTAAATTTTGGATTGTTCTGAATTTATCAGAACATAATTTAACATTTGGAGAATTTATTGGTAAAACGCCTCATTTCTAAGGTTTGTTTAGTGTGAAGAAATAAACTTGTTGCCCGAGTTAATTTTATAATCAAACGTCATAACACAGCCTGTAGAGAGAAGAGAGTGCTATGTTTGTTGCCCTCTCTTCTGTGCATATTTTGTTGCTAGCAGTGATGCCAACTCCATGGCACAAAAACGCGTAAACATATTTCGAAAAAATTAAATTAAACAAAAAGTAATACATTCTAACAAGTTTACCGTCAATATAAAAAGCCTTATTTATTAAAACAGAGTAAAAAGTATAGTAAAGTTCAGCCGGACCGAACTTTATATACCCTCCATCATGGGTTGCATTCCACAGAGGCTGCCGATTTTCGTAGAAATGTAGTAACATTACAGGAAAATGTTAAATAATAAAAAAATAATATATATAGGGTGTTTTTTATTGAGGTATAGAACTTCGAATTGAAATAAAACACAAGAAAATCGTTTTAATGTCCATCAATTTGACTTTATTGGAAGGATAATTTTATGCCATTAATGTTTAAATATGATTTCGGGCATGTGGCCGCCGGTCCTCTTCAACACTTTGCTCTACAGCGGCAATTGTTTCTTCGGTGCGCACTGTTCGACGTCTCTGCGGATGCGTATTATCACATAGAGTAAACGTAGTGCGAAAACGATCCATGGTTAACCGAATTAATTGCTCTGATGGACGATTATGTCGACCATAAAATGGTGAACTTCACGAACTGAACCATTACTTTCGAAATAAATTTGCACGATTTGCAAGCGTTGTTCTTTTGTCAACCTGTTCATGATGAAATGGCAAACCAAACTAAATATTAATCACTTGACAGCTGACAAAATGGCCGCCAGTTAAAAAAGTAATGCCAACTTAAAGTTCTATACCCCAATAAAAAACACCCTTTATAAAATTAAATAAAAGTTTAAATTAATTAAATAAAAACAATAAATACAGTGAAACCTCTCACAGGCGGACACCTCACTTTTTATGAAATCAATCAAAATGTTAAAATTTTCATTATAATTAACCACTTTCTTATGAGGACACGGACATAAAATGAAAAAAAAATATTTTACCTTCCATAAGTGGACACCTCCCTTATGTGGACAAATTTTGGGTGACCGTGACTGTTCGCTGTTAAGAGGTTTTAATTAATTTACGCCATGCAAAAGTAAATTTAAGGCAGTGTCCTTCAAAACTACTTAAATACCCAAAATATGGGGGGATAGTGGGAACATTTTCAGCTACAGCCCTTTGCTGATTGTACCCCCATCATTTTAAAGGCCAAAAGTATGAATTTTGAAAATTCATTATCTCTCACGTACACAGTGCAAGATAGCCTAACTTTCTTGTTTTAGCCATTTTGCCGTACGAATTTGGAAAAACCATTTTAATCATTTTGCGAGTTTATGCAGTCAGATGAATGTATACACCGAATTTCATGACTCTAACTACGGCTAATTGGTTGATACCATTTTTATCCCCTTTTACCAATTTTACCACTTTTATCCCTCTGTTCTCATTGTATATGTTGAAAGTACAAATTTGGAAAAACCTTTTTATTTTTCTTTATCCCTCTATGTCCATTTTATCCCTTAAAAGTACGAACTTGGAAAAATCCTTTTATATTATGTATCAACTCAATTAGAGGAATGTACACATCGAGTCTCTAGCTGTTGTCGTTTGATAGGTACAATTTTTATCCCCTACAAGTAAGAATCATAATCATAGAATAGCATAAACGTTCACCATAAAACGTTTATGCTATCGGGGTAATTCGCATTCTAAATATCAAGTAAATATTAACAGACATATTCAAAATACATGCATAAATACTTTCAATTTTAAGGGTTATTGGGGGCTTTTTCAGTCCTTGTGAGGGAAAAAATTTCCCTGTGGACCGATTTTGCCCACTTTCAATCCCAACCAACCTACATCCTAAATTTGGACGTCCTAGCTCATGTCGTTTAGATGCTAGCGTTCTTTCAACAGACGAATTTTATAACGATCAGGAAAATATACACTATAGGGTCCCAGGTCGATATTTTCCCCTTCCTGGAGGTGGAGGGTATAAAAATAATAGTTCGTCCGGGCCAGCATATTAGAGGCTGTCGACTTTACATAGAAGTGATATGTTTGCACATTACTATATTTGTTTACTATTTCAAACTATAGGGCACATTTATATGTACTGTTCTAACTAAATTTTGATGCTTCATCATTATAATATTACTAGTCCACTACCATACACCTTGAGTACACCTGAAGTATTATATTTATATAAATATGAGGCACCAATCTTCCAAATTGTATTCAAATACATATAGTATCCATTGTTTAACAACAATAGCCCTGTTCGATTTGGCTTACTAGCTTACGATTAAGAGACTTGATAAGATGACATCATTGTTGCCCATTGGCTTATATTAAATGGATCAACAAGAAAAATCTGGCCGCAACGCTAAGAGAGTATAAACAACTTTCTTGTTAAAATGTTAAATTCCATACAAAAATTAAGCTAGTAAGATCAATCGAACAGGCCTAATATTATACTTTGCAGATAATTGTAGTGTCTGCCTCTTTAAAATAACATTTTTAAATCATTTTCCTCCATTATTGTGGCAGAGGTGACATATTTTGTGAATTTTCTAGTTCGTGAAATCTGGAAACTACTGGCTGGCTCTTAAACAAACTTATTAATGGCATAAATCTGGTTTACGTGCCGTATTCAGAATTGTTTCACCATTGATAGAACTTTTTGATCGGAACCCCAAAAAAATACCTCATTTGAATGTTTATTGAATTTACTTTAATATGACAAAATATTAACACATTAGGAACCAGCTCAAAAATAGTGAATTTTGAACCCGACATTATTTGAGACATTATTAAGTAAACCCGACATTATTTGAAAATGAGACCGATATTGAGGTATCTTATGATTTATATCAGTACATTGCGGAATCGCAAAACAACTTTCTTTATATATTTATTAATTTTGTCGCAGAAACATTTTAATTTTTCGTTTCTTTTTATGCTGCTTTGAATAAGGATTAGACTGTTGCATATATTTAAATACATTAGGCTTTAAACCAAATTACGCTAATTGATTTTAGTCCAATAACTGGGTCGGTGTTTTTAAAATTATAAATTTGGCTTAATTTATGGAAAGCTTCCTGAAAGGAAATTTAAAATACTTTTGTTTGAAATTTTCATATTACAAAGTAGAAAGTTATTCCGAGTAATAATTGGGCTTACTAGCTTACAATTATAATGTAACACTATCTTTACCCATTGGTTGCATTTAAATGGATCAACATGAAAAACTGGAAGCAGAACTAAGAGAATAGTAAGCTACTTTCTTGTTAAGCGAGTAAATACCATAAACAATGTGAGCTAGTAAGCCCAATCGAACAGGTATTTATGTGTCTTGGATTTTAATATTTTTCAAATAAATTTATTTAATATGCACTCAAAGGAATTTGTCAGTAAAAACAAGCGGAAATTCTGCTGTAAAATCAGGTTTCCGCTGAAGGAGAAAGTAGATTCGTATCTGCTGCAATAGCAAACAGCTGTTTACTATTTTTAACGCTTTCTTAAAATTTCAAGCATATGTACAGTACAGTATGTCCAGTTGAATATACACATTAACAACACTTTTTAAAATAAAGGTTATTTATTACCACTGAATTGTATTGCGATAATATTTTTAATGATACGCATATAAACGAATTTTTAGCAGACTGTAAACTCTTCAGCAGTGTAAACGCTGATGCTAGATTGCAGAAAAAACTGCTGTAATAGCTGCTGTTAATAACAGATTTTTTCTCTAAGTGTGCCCTTTGTGTTGATTGCTTCCTATAAAATAAATTTAATTTAACTATGCCAGAAAAACAGCTGTAATAGCTGCTTCAGCAGTGTAAACGCTGATGCTAGATTGCAGAAAAAACTGCTGTAATAGCTGCTGTTAATAACAGATTTTTTCTCTAAGTGTGCCCTTTGTGTTGATTGCTTCCTATAAAATAAATTTAATTTAACTATGCCAGAAAAACAGCTGTAATAGCTGCTGTTAATAATAGATTTTTTCTCTAAGTGTGCCCTTTGTTGGTTGCTTCCTATAAATTAAATCAAAATTAACTAAATCCGGCCAAGTTATTGGACTTAAACAAATTAAGCGAGTTGCCAATAAAACACTACTAGCAACTAATTAAGACAATAATAATAAAAATGCCATAAAAGTAGCTAAATTTACTTTTTATTTTCGGCGTAAGCTTTTATTTCGGGCTGTCCTTAAAACCGTCTAAATATAGCCCGAAAGGAGGCTTAGTTGGCATCACTGACTGCTAGTAGAGTGCGAGAGAAAGAGGGGAGCTAATTCATCATCCCAATGTTGTCAACTAATTCATTCATTCCGCTCAGAATGATTTGGGTATATCCCGCTGAATTTCAGCGATAAAACGATGTATATGCGTTTCTGAACCACAGATTCATCAATGTTAGTAAAAACAACAGAAAAGTGTGCTGAAAAGGGGACAGCAGATTATCTCTGCTGAAAGTTGTTTGTTGTTTTTAGCAATCCAATTTTGCTGTTTTTAGTCCAATTTTTCGGTCAGAGATAATTCCACTGCCAACACATGTAAAATCAATTTTACACCCACAAACAATAAACAGCAAAATTATAGTTCAACTGATTGTTTTCATAAATAATTAATATAATATTAATACACTCAGAAAAATAGCATTCCTAAATCGGAGTAAAGTCCGTACTCCAATTTAGTTCAACAACTTTACTCCATATGAGTAAAAATTTCCTTAAAACTGGGAAAATGAACTAAATATGAGTAAAGTTTCCTTATTTCAAAGTTATAGCAAATAGTTCATTTACTAGAGATAAGGATCTAGTAAACAATTCTTAATTGACTAAATTCATACTTGTGTGGAAGAAAATTTCCAAGGTTTTAAGTAAGAAAAATATTAAGATTTTTTGTATGGAAAAAATTCCGAGCCGAGCCGAGTTCTTCATACATTTAAGTATTAATGAACTTATAAAAAATCACTTGAATCTGTTTAGAAAATTCTTGAATATTAATCTAAGAAGCATTTCTCATTCGGATGCAGAGACTTATTTCTTAAATACTTCGAGTATTATTCTAAACAACAAATCTCAACTCTTTATGCCAGAGGTATCATGAAACTTTTGAGAAAAATTTCATGTTGGCATTTTTTTAACTAGTTTTGCATACTCAGATGCAAAATCATTTGTTTGAATTATTTTTAGATGAGTTGGACTTATTTTAAGTTCATTTTTTTCCTTGTATCAAGTAAAATTTTCCTCACTTTAAGTAAAAATTTACTTGTTTTGAGAAAAAAATCAGCAAAATTGTCCTCAGTTCAGGTAAAAATTTACTTAATTTGAGTAAAAATTAACTTAGTTTTAGGAGCGCTGTACAAAGTTCAATTTTCTAAATTTTAGTTCATTTTAACTCATTATAGGGTTCACTTCTTTCTGAATATATAATATAAATAAGAAGGTTTCCACTGCAAGAGTAAAAGCAAACGAAAATTTCATAATATCCTAATAAATAAATAATAAATTTCCTACAGAGGCAACGAAAACAAAAATCTCTCGTGCAAGGGAGTTCACAGGCTTTAATAGCAAATGAATTTCGTGAGGTTTTTACATGCATTTCTTGTGGAAACGCAATTTTTGTGTGAGGTGCGTAAAAATGTGATTATAAGATAGACTTAAAAAAAATAAATACTATAAATATTATTAGAATACAAATTAATACTTTTCAGAATACAACTTATAATGTTATATTATTATCACTTCATCTGAATAACTTGTAAAACTCTTCCTTTACAGTTAACATGTCCAACATCACACGATTGACACTGAGTCACAACCGCATTAGTATCATCAATCCCGGTATTGCCAATCTATTGAACTTAGAAATCTTAAATCTCTCCAACAACCTATTGCGTGAACTGCCTGTCTCGCTGTCATCCATGCCGAAATTGCGCATACTCAACGTCTCCATTAACCGTTTGGACAGTTTACCGCGTGGTTTTGGAGCTTTTCCCGTTCTCGAAGTCCTTGATTTGTCCTACAACAACTTGAACGAGAAAGGACTACCCGGCAATTTCTTTATGATGGAAACATTGCGTGCTCTGTACTTGGGCGACAACGACTTCGAATATATACCAAAGGGTTTGGGTAACTTGAAGAATCTGCAAATTTTGGGTTTGCGTGACAACGACCTCTTGGAATTGCCCGGAGAAATTGGAGAGTTGGCTCGTCTGCGTGAATTGCACATACAACACAATCGCTTGCAGGTTTTGCCACCAGAATTAGCACAATTGGATTTGTTGGGCAGTAAATCGGTGATGAAAATGGAAGAGAATCCCTGGGTGTTACCCATAGCTGAACAGTATTTGTTGGGTATCAGTCATGTGATTGACTACATCAAAACGGAGACTTATAAAATGTGAGTTTGAAAGCAACAAATTTTGAATAGTTGTAAACTAATGATGTTTATTTTTTTCTTTCAGTATCTTCAATCGCCACGTGGCAGGTGGACGTGGTGGGCCACCACCACCTAAAGCTGATAAGAGCAAAAAAGCATCACGTTTTCGTGCTTAGATTTTTACATCACATTTTTTTTATTTGGGTATAAGAGTGCCTTTTCAATATGAACAATTTGTAGTTCTGTATGTGTGTGTTTTTTGTACTAATATATTAAAATATACTGTTAACATTATTAATTTATATCGTATGTAAAATAAATTAAAACTAAATCATTTTTTACATTCAATGCAGACATCATTGAAGTATCTTTCCGGAAGAAATCGACTTTTTGTGTACAAAAACCTCACGAAAATTTAGTTTTGAAATTAGCACATGAACGTACTTCGAAATGAAAATTAAATAGAATTTTGTCATTGCTATTACAGGAATGTTCATAACTTTTAGTGGCCTTTAAAAACCTCCACCTCCAGGATGGGGGTTTACTAAATTTGTCATTCCGTTTGTAACATCTTGAAATACCGACCTGAGATCCTATAAAGTAGTATATACATATATTCTTGATCGTCATAAAATTCTTAGACGATCTAACCATGTCCGTCCGGCCGTCTGTTGAAAGCATGGTAGCATATAAACGAAAGGAGCTGGACGTCCAAAATTTCCCAGAATACGTCTTATAGTTATAGATCGGTTGGGAGAGCAAATTGGGCAAAATTGGTCCAAAGGAAAAAAATTCCCTCACAAGGACTGAATATACCCCTAATGTTTATAGTATTTCATCGTGTTTTTTGAATATGTCTGCTTATATTTATTTGATATATGGTATGCACATTCCCCTTATTTCAAAAACGTGCACAATAAAGTGAAATTGGCCAAAAAGGGATAAAATGGTACCCATCAAACGACAACCGCTAGAAACACGATATTCGGTGTGTACATTCCTCTAATCGAGTGGTTACGTATTATAAAAGTATTTTTTCCAGAATCGTACTTTTAAGGGGTAAAATGGGAATAGAGGGATAAAAATGGTACCAAACGAAAGGCTGCAGCTGGAATACTGAAATTCGGTGTATATATTCATATGATTTAGTTGAAACGTAAAATAAAGGGATTTTTCGAAATTCGTACTTTTTAGAGGGTGAAATGGAAAAAGGGATAAAAATGACCGCAGTTAGAGTCATGAAATTCGGTGTATACATTCCTCTGATATAAAATGCTTTTTCCAACGTCGTACTTTCAAGGGATAAAAATGGTACCAACTAAACGGCTACAGCTAGAATGATGAAATTCATCCCTCTAATTGCGTAGACACGTAAAATATATGGATCTGTTTAGGGGGTAACATAGGAAAATAGCGTAGGATAAAAATTGTACGAAACAAACAGTTAGAATCATGGAATTCGGTCTATACATTCATTTGACTGCATAGACTCGCAAAATATAAAGATTTTTCTAAATTCGTACTTTTTTAACGTTTACGGCAAAAATGGTTAGAATTATGAAGTTAGGTTATCTTGCAATGTATGATGGATTTTCAAAATTAATACTTTTGGAATTAAAAAAAAAGATGGAAATACAACCAAGTAAACGACTGTAGCTGAAAATTCACCCACTATTCCCCAATATTTGGCATGTTTAAGCTTTTTTGAAGATATATTAACTTTTTAAATTGACTTGAAGTATTATTTCGATATATACATATAGTAGAGTGGCTTCAAAATACAAGTTGTGGATGTTCCCGACAAAAATGAAAGATTGGTTTGTTTTATGTGTTCTCACAAAATATTTCGCTTTTATCATTGTCCGTTCGTGAGCTGGACGCGTTCAAAATAACCTCTAAATAAATCAGGTTTTTCTTGAATAAAATTCACGGTGAGAATGGTATTTGGAGAAAAACTGCTAGAAATTAAAATCTGGTCCGAGATTTTTCAAACCATATTAAAAACTTGCATTTTAAACCAGAATAGAGAGTAGAATTTTTACATTTTTGTGCAATTTTTGTTGCATTTTTTATAAAAACCACAATAAGTTCCATATTTTTAGTTCGATTTGTGTTTTTGTTGGATCGTTGAAGACGTATTGATCACCAATGGCAATTTTTAGAACTTCCTAACCCATTAAGGGCCGAAAATGGTTCTCAGTGGGTTAAATGTTATGTAAAAACTGAAATATGGGGTTATTTGTATCGTAAACACATTCTAGTCTTACAAAAAGCTAATTTTTGAAAAAAAAAACATCTGAAATTATGGTCTTTCAATGGATAAATGGGGAGGAAAACTTCACATAAGATGTTACAATAAAACTGTGCGACATGACTTCCCTTCCAAGAACGAGTTCATATTGAAGTAATAGGAACCCTCGTACTCAGTTTTTTCCATGCTTTATATAAGGTTACTTTCTATATATGTTTGTGTGCCACAAAATTTGAAATCAATTTTTGAAAGCTTTTTTCTCAACCAATTTTGCTCAAATTTTGCACACTTAATCATTTTCGATGACAATACAAGGAAATGGAAAAATTTGACCAATTGGACAAAGGGGCGTGGTACCTCCCATACAAACCACAATTTTAAAATCTATTATTTCTGCTCCTGATAACGGTATTTAAACAAAATTTGGTACGTCGGTTTGGTGTGGATTTTTTAAGTGCTGCTGCAAATATGGGCGGGATTGTACAAAGGGGCGTGGTACCTCCCATACAAACCACAAATTAAAAATCTATTATTTCTGCTCCTGATAACGGTATTTGAACAAAATTTGGAACGTCGGTTTGGTGTGGATTTTTTAAGTGCTGCTGCAAATATGGGCGGGATTGTACAAAGGGGCGTGGTACCTCCCATACAAACCACAAATTAAAAATCTATTATTTCTGCTCCTGATAACGGTATTTGAACAAAATTTGGAACGTCGGTTTGGTGTGGATTTTTTAAGTGCTGCTGCAAATATGGGCGGGATTTCTCCCATACAAACCACAAATTAAAAATCTATTATTTCTGCTCCTGATAACGGTATTTGAACAAAATTTGTTACGTCGGTTTGGTGTGCATTTTTTAAGTGCTGCTGCAAATATGAGCGGGAATGGACAAGGGGCGTGGTACCTCCCATACAAACCACAAATTAAAAATCTATTATTTCTGCTCCTGATAACGCAGTAATTTTTCCTTCTACAAAAGATAACTAAAAAAGAATTTCTAGGCCCAATAGAATTCTGCTTGCATAAAGCATGGATTTGAAAAATTTTTTTTTTTTTAGATTTACTAGTTATTTCGTGGTCGCTTGACTTTTTTACAGGACTTTTAATTTCCAAAGGATGTAAAAGTTTCACTAATTTAGTTTCGTACTTGTGCGTGTCATACAATGGCAATATGGGTATCAATGAATGCGTCTATCTATGTTAATTTAGCATTAACAACCATTCCAATTTTCCCCCATTATAAAGTTTATGTAGATTATTCATGTTTTAATTTTTAAGTAGGAAATGGTTGAATTTCTTTCCAAAAATTAGCTTTATATAAGACTAGAATGTGTTTATGATGCAAATAACCCGATATTTCAGTTTTTACTTCACATTTAACCCACTGAGTATTAACAGTAAGAACAAATTGTCGGCCCTTAATGGGTTAGAAAATTCTAAAAATTGCAGTTGGTTATCAATACCTCTCCAACGAGCTCCTAAAAACATACATCGAACTAAAACTGTAGAAGTAATTGAGGTTTTTATAAAAAATGCATCAAAAATTCCACTAAAATAGTATAAATCTGCCCTTTATACCGTGACATATTGTAAATTTTTAATATGGTTTGATAAGGATCGGGTCGGATTTTATTTTCTAGCGGTTTTTTTCTCAATACCATTCTCATCGTGAATTTTATTCAAGAAAAACCTGATTTATTTAGAGGTTATTTTGAACGCGTCCAGCTCATGAACGGACAATGATAAAACCAAAAGATTTTGGGAGAACACATAAAACAAACCAATATTTCATTATAGTCGGGAACATCAACAACATTTTTTCCTTCCTCACAAAAGAAGCCACTCTAACATATAGTATAAAGATATTGGTAGACTTGCCTTATAAAATTACAATTTTAAAATAATTACAATTTTATATTAATAAAATAATTTTTTCGTTATTTTTATTTGTTTTGATTTGGCTTTTATTATTAAAATTTAAAATCGACAGCCTATATGGAATGCAATCCATGGTAGAGGGTATATAAAGTTCGGCCCGGCCGAACATAACATAGTTTTTACTTGTTCAATTTTGTTTTGCCAGAAAAGTTGGAAATTTTCTCTTAGCGGGTTTCCCTAGCCTTCTTATTTTACTTTTGCCAATTCTTTTTACAGTTGCAAGCTTGTTTTCGTATTATTAGGGCTATTTCTCTTTTAAACTGGATAACTAAGCTGCTATAACAAAAATCTAAATAAAATGTTCAAGTTTTACTTAAAATAAAAAAATATTTTTTTTTAAATTGTCGCCAACAGCAATATCAATGTGCGTATGAAAACAAATTTAGAAAAAATAATATTATGTTACAAATTTTGGCCATAGCCTGGATAATTATCCAGCGTAAGTAAAATTTATGATTATCGAGGCTAAGTCTAAAAAGTCAAAACAAAATATTTTTTTTTGATACAAATATTTATATTGTAGTTGGCGACAATGTGAAAAAAAAAATTTTTTATTTGGAGCAAAAAATTAAATTTTTATTAACGTTTTTGTTATCCCGGCTTAAAGCAAACAGCCTTATTATGACCACAAATCATAACAAAACAACATACAAATTTCGTGCCGTCCTCAATCAGAGCTGCTGCGACCAGGAGGTTTATTTGCTACGCAGGAACACTTTAGTCTGCGTAGCCGGTTTTGGACATACCCCAGAGGAGAAAATCCTTAACCCCGGCCGAAGGCCGGCTACGCTGAAAAACTTTAGTCTGCGTAGCCGGTTTTGGACATACCCCAGAGGAGAAAATCTTATACCCCGGCCGAAGGCCTGCTACGTGAAAAAACTTTAGTCTGGTTTTGGACATACCCCAAAGGAGAAAATCGTTAACCCCGGCCGAAGGCCTGCTACCCTCTTAAACTTTGGTCTGCGTAGCCGGTTTTGGACATACCCCAGAGGAGAAAATCTTTAACCCCGGACAAAGGCCGGCTACGCATGAAAACATTAGTCTGCGTAGTCGGTTTTGGACATACCCCAGAGGTGAAAATCTTTAACCCCGAAGGCCGGCTACTTAAAAAAAAAACTTATTGTTTCTGTCTGCGTGTTTACATATAAACTACTTTTAGGATGTACAATACATCCTCATGTGTAAACACGCCTACAGAAAACAAAATTTTTACAATTATTGCAGACTTTCCCCAAAAACATTATTTTGAAGTTGAATATCTCCGGTTCCAGGTGGGCTACGATTCCGTAACCCACATTTAAAGAAAGCTTAAAGCGTAGGCTATAAACTGATATCAATCATCTCTTACCTCAATATCGATCACATTTCCAGATAATGTCGATTTTAGCAAAAAAGCGGGTTCACAATTCACTTTTTTAACGCTGGCTCCAGATGGGTTAATGATTTTAATTTTAATCTTGTAGTAAATTCAATAAGCTTTCCAACGATATATATATTGACCGATCCAATTAATGTTGCAGACCCCATTTGTTGGTTTATTTACTCTAGTGTGAACGCTCCTTTTGCTTTCTGAAAACAGCGATCTGGCATCACCCCTAACATTTCAAAATGCAACTCTGCACAAGTTGAGATTTTGGTCACGACATCTGATGTGCGTGACTACTTCAAGACGAAAAAGTAAAAAGTGGTGAGTGTTGTGTTGTTTGCGCTGTATTTGGTTAAAACACTTATAAAACTCGTCTGTTTTCAAAACAAAAGCAGTAAACAATTATTATTAGGAAATAAACAGGCCAGGCCGCTTATGCAGACAGAGATAAACAAAATGTTGAAAAGGTAAAATATAAAATCAGCCCATAAAAATCAAGCACCACCGGTGATATTCTCAATTGTTTTATTTCAAATCATATCAACAGGAGCGTTAAGAAAACAACAAATGAACAATTTGTGCTGTTGAAATCTGAGATGTCCAGACATCCAGGGGCGGCGATAGGTTATGGCGTGGGTACAGATCGCGGAAAAGTTGATGCAGAATGGAGAGAAATTGTGGTGAAGCTCAATGAAATAGGTCCACCGCATCGTACAGTGACCGAATGGAAGAAGGTAAGTAAGGATGGCTGGCGGTGGTTGTTTAGGTCGTAATTGCTAGGGCTGCTGCTGTTGTTATTGCTATTGACGGTGTGCGTGCTGGTGGTTGTATGTGCGTGTTTAGGCCATATTGAGCCATCTTTGTAGTCACGTTTCGGTCACGTCACGAAATTTGTTCAGTATTCGTTTTTTTAACTATTCGTGATAAACCCAAGGTACAGTAAAGTAATATTTATATGTGTTCAACTTTAATTTGAGGGCACAAAAGCAATGCGTAGTGCCTTATATAATGATATCAACATTTTGTTGGAAAAATAACACTGGCATGCCAGTAGGATGACTGTGAAATAAGAATAAATTTGTCACTGTTCTTGTCAGTGATCTCTTAAGAAATTCGAATTTGAATGTAGTTTTTAGTATCTGAGTCACAAATAATAGTAATATTTAGTAGGACAGCAATAGCTTTTAGTTTTCTAATAATTGTAATTTTTACAATGCACTATAGATTAAATAAATTAGTTTTTAACGCGAAAGGATTTTTTTATAAAAACCTTATGCTAAAATTCCAATTAGACAACGCAAAAAATACAATTAAGTAATATAGGTACATAAATTCATTAATATGGACATGTTGCGGGAAATGGTATGTTCTCCTGAGTATTGGATAAGGATTTGAAGAGGCGGGATACACCGCTTTATTATTATTATTCCATAGTAAGAATGACTTTGTTGTTTAGCGGCTACATTATTCATTGATACATTCCTCTGCTTGGGAAACTTAAATTCGTTATCACAAATTTGGACCCCAAAAAGTAGAAATCATATGATCTACATTTATAAAAATTATCTAAATTATTTGATAATTTTCAGCAGTTTTATTTTAGAAAGAATGCCTTAAATCGTATTTACTTTCGCACTATATGTAAAATCGATGCAATGTAGACGTAAATATGGTTTCAGTGTTTACTTTTTAACAAAATTCCGTGAAGAAATGGAGCATTTTATAAAAAACTGATACATTTGATATGGGTGATTCCACGTAAAGTGACACTTTTTTGACAAAATTTCAAAATCAATTTATGATTAAAAAAAAACAATAAACATTCGTAATGTTTATACTTCTCATAACACATTTTTTTGATTATATTTCAAAAAAATAATGACAACAATAGGTCTGATCATATCTTTTTCCGTCAAAATGTCACGCCTGTTACAATTTAAATATCTATATTTCCTATATTCATAAAGAGATATCGGTAACAAATACTTTAGAAGGAAGTGTATGAACTACTCTTTTGATAAGCAAAAATTAATAAAGGCATGTAAAACATTTCCGAATTCAAGAAAATAAAAAAACTTCAAGATTTTCTTCAAAGCTAAGATCACACCCGTTACGCTCTAGTTTGTTCCAATATTTAAAACTCTAGGACATATTTATATTTGCAATAATATCCAGATTAACTTGCCGTTTTCAACTGGCAGTTTAGTAAAAATCTCAGTCAATGAATATGGGAGATATTTAAACATATTTCAGCAAAAGTGTCACACACGTTCCAATGGAATCACCCATATGTATGCTACTTGTTTGCCAAAATTGTAATATTGAGTAAAAACAACGGCTTAGCTCGACAGCGGATTTTGTTGTAGACGAAAAATTATATTATATATTTTCATTTTTAACGTTTTGACAATTTGTTGATTGACTTTTCGACTCAATCGATCCTATTCTTAGTTCAGAAAATTTCAGATTTCAAGAAATTGTTTTGACAAAGCGAAAAATCGAATTTTATACATATTCTTTTTAGATAAAAAACATACTATTCTACATTTTATTTCTGAATCGATTGTTTTTATTTGTGTATTTATTAACTAATCGAGACAAAAACAAAAGAATTGACATAAATTCGTCTGTCAAGAAAGTGTTCGCACAATTCTTATTTCCTCGATATGATATGAATTTATCGCTATTTTATTGGCGTTTAGTTGGTGATAGCATAATTATTTATTAGATAAATTAATAATTTACATAATTTTAAATATCTGGTAAACGAATATCGTTTGAACAATGAGACAGGTCATGAATAAGAACAATAAGACAGGTCATGAATAGGATACGTATACATCAAGAGTTGCTAGAAAAAAACTCTGCTCTCATCACTAAATATTGAAAAGCTTATCACCAGAATGAACATTGACAAATCTCTTGGCTACGTGGATGACGTTATATTCTGCTATGGAACTAAAATGATATTTTATTATAATGACTGACCTAGAAGAATGTGGCGTCAGCCCCTAAAATCATTAGAAAATCGCAACATTATCAGAACTATAAAGTTTGGAAAACTTACGTTTATGGTATGGGGCACAGTGGAATATTTTCATACAAGCTGAGGCAAAAATAAGAAGGAATAGAGCTAGGACCTTGAAATTTCCCTGATATCCTCAAATTAGATCAAAATCAATTTTTTGTTTAAATACGCCAAGAACCACGCACACCTCCATAGTTAGTTAAAATGAAAAAAACGCCATAAATTTATTATTTTAATATATATGTGAATACACATCATTACCAGTAACTTTATTTAAATCCACAATAAATGAAAATTGTCAGTGCCACGCCCAACGCCCACATACAATTCTTGGTTTTTTAAGATTTTTTTATAAAAATAATTTTATTTTTAATCGATGACACACGGCCTCGCGAATTTAGTTTTATACTTATATATACTTAAGTATTTTGGAGGGCAGTTTGATAAATAATGCAAATAAATTTTGGACTTACTTCAGACAACAAACGAAAATTTAAATTTTATCAGATAATGCTACATAAAATAAAGAGCATGCGGACTTCTTTACAAATCCCTTTTCAAATCAGGGTCCGCTTCCAGAGTCCGCTCTTCAATCCCATAGAAAAAGTTTGGACCTTTTTGAAACAGTAAGTGGCTAAACGGCATCCAAAAAGTAGAGCAGAGCTCAAAATAGTCCTAGGTGGCATAATAATTTATACAGGTGATAGCACTAGAACAACAACAAATTCGGCAACAACAAAATACAAGTAATTATTTGAATGGTGAGCCATAGTGTCAAAGCAAAATATGTGGGATTTGACAGTTTCGGTTACTTTTGAATGTCAGCTGGGCTCCTGCTATCACCTTTATATACAAAACTTATTTTTTTGACGAAAACGACTACAATCCGTCATAGGCGTCAATTTTGGACATACAAAATATTAAATTATTCGTATTATTTTAGTGTAAATAAAAACACTTTCTCGACACTATAGTTTTGACTCCACGCGAGTATTATGTCTTTGTGCATTTGTTTGTAACACCCAAAAGGAAGAGAGATAGACCCATTGTTAATTATACCGATCGACTTAGAATCACTTTTCGAATCGATTTAGCAATGTCCGTCCGTCTGTCTGTCCGTCCATCTATTCTTGTAATCACGATACAGGTCGCAATTGTAGACAGAACCAAATGAAACTTTGCATAACGAAGTTTTTCGGGATAAGAACGAACGCTATTTAATTTGAAGAAAATCGGTTCAGATTTAGATATAGCCACCATACGAATTTCACTCCCGATTTGACTCTTTTCACTCTAGATACCACATATAACAACAGATTTTCTTAAAAATTGGCAAACCATCTTATATTTTAACTAGAAACGCCTGTGGTAAAAATAGGTCAGATCGGTTCAGATTTATATATAGCTCCCATACAAATTTCGCTCCCGATTTGACTTTTTCCGCTCTAGAAACCACATATTTTAACAGATCCTCTTCAAATTAGGCGAAATATATTATATTTGTCCTAGAAACACCCATAGTGAAAATGGGTCAGATCGGTTCATATTTACATATAGCTCCCATACGAATATCACTCCCGATTTGACTCTTTTCACTCTAGATACCACATATTACAACAGATTTTCTTTAAAATTGACAAAACATCTTATATTTCAACTAGAAACACCTGCGGTAAAAATGTGTTAGATCGGTTCAGATTTATATATAGCTCCCATACGAATTTCACTCCAGATTTGGCAATTTTCACTCTAGATACCACATATTGCAACAGATTTTCTTCAAAATTGGCAAACCATCTTATATTTCAACTAGAAACGCCTGTGGTAAAAATAGGTCAGATCGGTTCAGATTTATATATAGCTCCCATACAAATTTCGCTCCCGATTTGACTTTTCCGCTCTAGCAACCACATATAGTATCAGATTGTCTTCAGATTTGGTAAAACATCTTATATTTCAACTAGAAACACCTGTGGTAAAAATGGGTCAGATCGGTTCAGATTTATATATAGCTCCCATACAAATTTCGCTCCCGATTTAACTTTTTCCGCTCTAGAAACCACATATTTTAACAGATCCTCTTCAAATTAGGCGAAATATATTATATTTGTCCTAGAAACACCCATAGTGAAAATGGGTCAGATCGGTTCAGATTTACATATAGCTCCCATACGAATTTCACTCCCGATTTGACTCTTTTCACTCTAGACACCACATATTACAACAGATTTTCTTCAAAATTGGCAAAACATCTTATATTTCAACTAGAAACACCTGTGGTAAAAATGTGTTAGATCGGTTCAGATTTATATATAGCTCTCATACAAATTTCGCTCCCGGTTTAACTTTTTCCGCCCCAGAAACCATGAATTTTCACCGAATTGCTTCAAAGTGAGTATAACACCTTATATTTGAACTGGAAGAACTTATTGTGAAAGTTAGTCATATGTTTCCATGTTTGGATATAGCCCCGATACAAATATTCTTATCGATTTGACAAATCGAACCAGGTTATATTATCCTATGATTAGGAAACATAAAAATTCTTCCCGTTTTCACTTTTTTACCGAGTTGAATTGTATTCGGTTGGAAAGTGGAGTGTATCATATAGTCGGCCCCGCCCGACTTTAGCTTTTCCTTACTTGTTTTTTTAATTGTAATAAAACATAAAACCTTATTTTCAGCAACGATAATAGCTGAATTTGCAAAAAATTCTTTGTCACAACACTTTCTTGACATACTATATTTTGCTGATTCAAGTTTTACATTTATTTTTATAACGTCTTTCGGTAGTATTTCTGCCCTTAAGGCATTTTTCGGTCAAAATCATTTTACTGGAAAAACAATATATCTCCGAATCCTATTTTTTACATCTACCATGGCATATGTATTCGTGCATCTTTTAGTAACCTCCGAAAGAAGCGAGTTAGACCAGTTTTTTTATTATACAGTTCTTCTTAGAATCTAATATATGTATGTCTATCTATACTTGTATTCAAAGTACAAGCTCCAATTGTTGTTCGATAGAAATTCGTCAGAAATCTGACACATTGGGGGCGAAGGGTCAATATCATCTCAAATAAAAATTAACAACAGTAATAACTTTTAATAAATTGTATTCTCTTTATTGGTTCTCTAGGTCTGGTCAGATGTTCGCTTACGCATGAAAAAGCGCCTCAGTGAGGAGTTCTCGGGGAAAAGTAGAAAAAAGCGAAAAAGAAATCATGAATCTGAATCGGAAGATGATTTCCTCATGGACACATTTAATAGTTCCAGTTCAATCTATGCTACGCATTCCTATCCAGAGTACGAAGAATCCGATGAACCCGATATCGTTCACGAACCCAACGTAGCGTGTGTAAATGTCAAGCAAGAACAATATAAAGACCATCCTGCCATTAGTGTAAATTATAAACAATCAACCACTTTAGTGGAAAATAATTGTGCGGAAGAGGAGGAAACTCAAAGGAGCGTTAAGAAAACAACAAATGAGCAATTTGAACTGTTGAAATATGAGATGTCCAAACATCCAGCGGCGGCGATGGGTTACGGTGTCGGTACGGACCGTAAAAAAGTCGATGCAGATTGGAAGGAAATTGTAGTTAAACTCAATGCAATAGGGCCGCCACATCGCTCCCTGACAGAATGGAAAAAGGTAAGTAAGCGTGCGTGTTTGCAATTTTGCCACATCTGAATTTGTTCGTGAATTCGTGTTAGACTAAACCCCTCATTGACATAAATAAATGCAAAGTTTGTACAAATAATACATATGTATATTAGGCTGGGTCGCCGTCCATACAAATGGAAAAACAAGTTCTTGATCTAAGAACGAAATATTTTGCAGACCATCATTAAACAAACCAATCTTCTTCACCGCAGCAATTGATTTTCGCGACCCATCCTAATGTATATGTATGTACATGAGAAACAACTCGAACATTTCTGTGACATGGCTAGATGGTACTAAAGCAATTTATTTTATGCATACATTGTTCATTCCATATCAAACCGAACGATTTTCGTAAAAAAAATACGACCACGACACCGATTTTAACGATTTTTCGCAGACATATTCTACTGTTAAAAATATTCTACAAGCATTTAAAAATCGATTTTTTTTTCAAAAGATAGGACCAATTGAAAATTGGGAAAATCAAGAAAAACGTGCCGAGGTATGATCATTGAAAATGGTGTAGTGAGAAAACGCATGGGCACAATTCAAAGAATGAAGGGTTATTTTAAAGCTAATTACCAGTTCTTTTCGCCAGCGTTCTTGGCTATTGACTGCTACTGACAACAATTTTGTGCATTTCCGAGTTTTCTTCTTCTTTTGTATTTTTCACTATGAAAACACCAACCTAAAAATTCAGAATAAATAAAGGCATATTCCCTGATCGATTCTAAACAAACCCTGAAATTTTCAGCTTGGACAAATAACGGGTTGTATTAAAAAAAAAAAACATTTACTAAATGTAGTCGCCCGAAAAAAGTATTTTCTGAACGATTGTTCATAAAATAACATTACACACACACGTAGTTTGTGTATGCTTAGCCAACGGGATTACACTAGATACACACGAAGTTTGTGTATGCTTAGCTAACGGGAGTACACTCGATACACACACATTTGTTCATAAATAGTTTTTCAATCTGCTTTAAGTTTGTGCCTTCGCTTCTAATTTTAAATAATCGTTCAGATTTGCGTATCTTTTCTATCACAATTTTGTTAATTTCACGATAACTCCCAAGTCGCGAACCAAAATGAAGCCGCGTAACGATACCTGTTGCAATCCATTTAAAATTGCAAAACATGGAAAGAAACATATAAAATCTTTACGTTGGATAAATGTTTCGAGCGGAAAAATAAGAATTTGTAATAGTTGCCGTTTAAGAATGAACAAAATGCAAATACCTGATAGTGTAAGTGATTCAATGAGAAATTTAACGCCAATCCCTGAAGTAAATAACGCGTACTTATCCGATGGCAATATTTCATCAGAAGCCTCGTTAAAAATTTCCAAATTTAATGAATCATTGTTGTTGTTTGGGGATTCGCCTATTCACAAGAGAAACATTGTACAAAATATATGTCGCTAACAAAAAAAGAAAAAATAGGCTGATTAGAGAGAAAATATTTCATTCAGCTGATGTCGACGAGGAAGACCAATTTGAAAATGTAAATGAGGGTGTTGATATTATATCAAAATTAAAAGAAACTTATAAAACTGCATTTAATAGAGAGTTAAAAATTAATATTTTGACATTATTCGCGGACTGGTCTTACAGTAAAATTCAGAGAATTATTCGTGGTGCAACAAGGCACATGATTTCTGTGCCTAAGAATGTTGTGAAGAAAAAAGACTTTCTTGCTTCTCCTAAACCAAAACCGGGAAAAACCCTTACAGATGAAGTTGTAAAAAAAGTAAGTAATGACAATAATAATAAACTTAAAGAACGATTTAGTAATGCTAAAACTATCTGCGGTACATTAGGTGTTCATTCATTCGTTCCAACAAAAAACAAATAAATAACTGTTCAAATTACATCACTCGGTACTGATGCGAACACTACAAATATTTTTGAACTATAATTACTTTCCTTACTGCTTAGACTAGATTTTGAATGTATATTAAAATATTTATTAATTTTTTTTCCTGTTTTACCCACAACACAACAAGCAAAACAATACGAAAACGATTCGAAATCGTATCGTCTAGAAGAAAAATAATATTGCGGCAACTATCATATTCGTGTTGCGGAAGTTACCTCAATTGGAGAAGTTTGTGCGACCAGGGTAATACGAAAGCAATACATCCGGATGATAAATCGGCGATATTGCCAGATCATCATCCGCAAGACATCTGGATGATATCGCCATAATATCACCTGGAAGATAAACATGGGATATCGCCAGATAACCACATAGAAGAACAAAAACGCAATTTTCCATATTTTTATGTTTTTCATATTTCAAAACTAATAATAACATAAAGTGGTGAATAAAGAAATACAATAACCAGGACAATATCACAGTTCAAATGAAATACAATAACCTCATAAATGATAAGTAAACATAAAACAACTAAGAGTTAGAAATTAAATAGATGGACATCACTGCTGTTATCGCCTTATGTTCTTTATTATTTCGGTCTTTCGCATGTTTCTGGTTAATCAAATGGACGTTTTTGCACTTGGGCTTGGAAAAGAACCAAAACAAATGCCTGAAGAGAAAACAAATAAAATGCATTAATACAAGCTATATTATTCAAAATTCCGCTTAAATACTTTTAAATGCAGAACATTTTATAATTTTGAGTCGACGGCTTCTCCTTGGTTCCCATCCAAGTATATTTGTTAAACAAGCGGTCAGTTAAAAGCTTTTTGAGAGCGTGTCTTATCAAAACTGCATGCCATTCCTCTAATTCGTTTTGAAAACATTACCTCTGTGAAATGCAAAAAAATCTTAATTTCTGATAAAATTTTGTACCCAAAAGATCTGCATCAATAATCAACTTACCAGTTGGCTTTTCATCACTTGCTACTGGTTTCATTTAGAACTTCAACTTTTAGCTTCTCTTTTACTTATTGCATGCTAGTCCATTTTGCAATGCACCAACAAAATATGAAAAGAAACACGGATTTCTAATGAAACATATATTTTCTTTTATTATTTCCAAAACATTCATACAAAAAATTACAACAAAATCAATATCGCCAACATTTCTTCAAAATGATACAAGGGTGGTAAGAAAAAAATTTTTTTGATGAATTTCATCAACATGATAAATGGAAGATATTGCCGCAATATCTTCTTGGAGATATATCATCCAAATGTTTGTCGGGAAAGAATTACTTGTTTGTTTTTTAATACAACCTGTTATTTCTCCAAGCTGAAAATTTCAGGGTTTGTTTAGAATCGATCAGGGAATATGCCTATATTTTTCTGAATTTTTAGGTTGGTGTTTTCATAGTGAAAAATACAAAAGAAGAAGAAAAATCAGAATCTTTGAATTGTGCCCAAGCGTTTTCTCACTACACAATTTTCAATGTTCATACCTCGGCACGTTTTTTTTTTGATTTTTCCCAATTTTCAATTGGTCATATTTTTGGAAAAAAATTTCAGTTTTTTTCGTCTTATACGAATCAAATATTTTATAAAGTTTAGGTATCGTACACAGTTTCAACGAAATCGGAAATGGTGATGTATAAAAGGTGTTCGGTTTGACATGGAATGATCGATATGTATGTATATATGTAAACGTGTACATGAGAAATAAGTAAGGAAATGCTAAAGTCGGGCGGGGCCGACTATATGATACACTCCACTTTCTATCGGAATACAATTCAAGTCAGTGAAAAAGGGAAAATTTTTTGTATGTTTCCTAAACACAGGCTAATATGACCTGGTCCAATTTGTCAAATCGAGAATAATATTTGTATCGGTGCTATATCCAAACATGGAATGAAGTGACTAACTTTCACAATAAGTTCTTCTAGTTGAAGTATAACGTGTTAAGCTCAATTTTAAGAAATTCTCTGAAAATACGCTTTTTTGGGGAAACGAAATTTGTATGAGAGCTATATGTAATTCTGAACCGATGTGATCCATTTTCACCATAAGTGTACCTAGTTTAAATATATGATGTTTTGAAAATTTTGATGAAAATCTGTGGATTCTGGAGCGGAAAAATTCAAATTGGGAGCGAAATTTGTATGGGAGCTATATATAAATCTGAACCGATCTAACATTTTTACAACAGGTGTTTCCAGTTAAAATATAAGTTTTTTTTTGCAAATTTAGAAGAAAATTTGTTAAAATATGTGGATTCTAGAGCCGAAAACTTCAAATTGGGAGCGAAATTTGTGTGGGAGCTATATATAAATCTGAACCGATCTAACACATTTTTACCACAGGTGTTTCCAGTTGAAATATAAGGTGTTTTGCTAATTTTGAAGAAAATCTGTTGAAATATGTGGTATCTAGAGTGAAAAGGGTCAAATCGGGAGTGAAATTCAGAAAGTGATTCTAAGCCGATCGGTATAATTAACAATGGGTCTATCTCCCTTCCTTTTGGGTGTTACAAACAAATGCACAAAGACATAATACTCTCTCTAATGCGTTGTGTTTATAATATTTTTTTCAATTTATTTAACACATTCATACATATGTATAATTGCGGGCCGGTATGTATGGAAGAAAAAAGGTTTCGTTTGTCCAGACATAATCCAGATTTATTTTATGAAAAGTTTAACTTTTCACATATAAAGAGATCTTTGAAGAGGCTTTAAAAATAATTTTTTTTATCTGAGTTTTTACTAAAATTCCAAATTTCGTGGATGGTACCTTTAATATTTGTACTCTCATTGCATATATTCCATTTAATGTAATTCTTATGGCTAGAAATGTTGAATTTCACATCGAAACAGTGGTTTAGAAAAAGTCATAAAAAAATTAGTAAAAATAGAATTTTTGCTGGCACAAAAAACCTATAAAAATAATAAAATCGAATAAAAAATATTAAAACTTAACTATTTTTGAAAGGCAATTCCTTCCATTCAATTAAATAACCATGTATGAACTTCATTTAACCCACCTAATATTTAAAAAACTAATGCCGTCTATTCACAAAATTATCTTTTTTATCTATTCTTCTTAGGTTTGGTCCGATGTACGGTTACGCATTAAAAAGCGTATCGGCGATGAGTGTTCCCGAAAAAGTCGAAAAAGAAAAGAAGAACCCGAATCGGAAGAGGATCGTCTCATGGAAGCGCTGAACAACTCAATTTATGCTTCACGTTCCTATACCGACAACGAAGAATACGATGAACCTGAAATCACCCACGAACCATGCCCGTCGATCGTAAATGACGCACACGAAGAGGAAATACCAGACGACAATGAAGAACAGTCGGTGTCCATTGTTGAAAATAATCCTCTGGAAGAAGAAGAGGAACTACATGATGGCGATAGTAAAGAGCATTTCCACAGACAGTTTGGAATTAGCGATCGAACTGAATCTCGGCATAATAGTAATACCAATGATCGCAGAAGTTTTATGGAACACACACTGTACACGCTGCAGAGTCAAATGGAACAGCACAATAAATTGTTGGAGCATTTATCAAGGATTTCGGCCTCAGTGTCTGGTTTAATGGAACGGCACGTGGTGGTCATGGAGCGTAGAACTGAAATCATGGAACGTCAGGCGAAAGCGAGCGAATATAACGATTTCCTGCGAAGACGACAAGAGACACGGAAAAGGATAAGGGAGAAAACGTTCAAATGGTTTTGATGATGAACTGCGCGCAACAGAAGCTTAGCAGGGCTATTAATTTAATTTTAGTTGTACTCAATGTTTTTAAGCATTTCCAATGTCTTGAATGACATTTTAGTTTAGACAAATGTGAATATATTTTTAAGGATTGCGCAGGGTTTGAGAAGTGATACGAGAATATTGGTACATTTCTCGCAAAGATAGGATGTAGTTTTAAATAAAAACAAATCGAATGATAATACAAAGTTGAACGTGTAGGATTTCTTGGAAAACACCACATTAAAATCAGTAAGTAAAGGTTAAGGTTGAAAACTAACGAGATTAGAACAGACATGGTTGCGTTGTTACTATATATTTACAACTACCGTAAAATATATCAAATTTCACAATTTGCATAAACATATTTTTACATACGGTACAGCACTTCTACGTACTGTCGACACCCTCTGATATATATTATAGCCGGTAATATAGTTGAATTCCCTCCATAGTGGAGGGTATGTTATATAAAATTTGCAACGGTCGAACTTAACGTCCTTTTAAATTTTTATACCCTCCATCTTATGAGTCATTCCGTTTGCATCACCTTGAAATATTCATCGGACGATCTAGCCATGTTTGTCTGTCTGTCTGTTCATAATGGATATTTCGAAATTTGTACTTTTAAGGGATAAATTTTTAAAAGAGGGATAGAAATGAAAATTATTCCTCTGACTGCGTAGATGCGAAAAAAAAGGATTTTCCAAATTAGTACTTTTGAGGGGGGAAATGTAAGGGTACTATTTATGTGGTCTATAGAGCGGAAAAAGTCAAATTGACAGCGAAATAAGTATGGGAGCTATATCTAAATCTGAACCGATCTTGCCCACTTTCTCCATAGATGTTTCTAGTTGAAATGTAAAGTGTTGTGCCAAATTTTGAAGAGAATTGGTTAAATTATCTGGTTTCTAAAGCAGATAAAGTCAATCCGGAGCGAAATTTGTATTGGAGCTATATATAAATCTGAATCAATTTTACCACAGATGATTCTAGTTGAAATATAAAGTGTAATGCCAAATTTGAAGAAGATCGGTTAAAATATGTGGTCTCTAGAGCGCAAAAAGTTAAATGGAGAACGAAATTTGTATGGAAGGTATATATAAATCTGAACCGATCTGACTCAATTTTACCACAGATGATTCTAGTTGAAATATAAAGTGTTATGCCAAATTTGAAGTAAATTGATCAAAGTATGTAATCTATAGATCGCAAATGGTTAAATGGAGAACGAAATTTGTATGGGAGATATATCTAAATCTAAACCGTTTGTTTCAATTTGTTTTTAGTTGAGTTATAAGGTACTGTGTCAAATTTTGAAGCAAATCGAGTAAAATATGTGGTTTCCAGAGCGAAAAAAGTCAAATCGGCAGCGAAATTTGTATAGGGACTACGTCTAAATCTGAACCGATTTGCTTCAAATTAAATAGGGTTCGTCCTTGATCCACACAACTAACTTGTACCAATTTTCGTTAGGTTCGGACAATAATTGCGACCTGTACTTTGATTACAAGAATAGATGGACGGACATAGCTAAATCGATTCAAAAAGAGATTCTAAGTCGATCGGTATATTTAACAATGGGTCTATCTCGCTTCCTTTTGGCTGCACAAAGACATAATACTCTCGTAGAGTGTATAATAAAAAAATATTTTCTAAAAATGTCGACAAACGCAAAATCTATGTGTATATGAAAGCAAATTTTGAAAAAAAAAAATAATTTTATGTTAGAAATATTGGACTTAACCTGGATAATTATCCAGTTTAAGTCAAATTTATGGTTATCCAAAAAGGACAACATTCGATTTTATAAAACCTATTTGAAAACATGGACCTAATCGTCCACTTTAATCTTTAGCCAATATGGCAAATTTGACAAAGAGTACCTTTATTATGGGGGCTGTGCTTATCGAATTTAGATGAAATAATATTTATATTCTCTCGTGTTTGACACAGTCGTTTTGACCAAAACCCATTGTGATATATGGCAATCTCAAATTTGAAGACACTTGTGCTAGGTCTAGCTACATCTACTAAATTTCATTGTAAGTGCGACCTGGGGCCTAATTACGACATAAATGTTAGTCTAAAATATGATAACATTCCATAGAAGTTTTGACATTGTTCAAATAATATAATTCAACTTGGTGAAATTAATCGTCCCTAGCGATTAAAGATACAATTTCGATCGATATATGATATTTTTGAGACGTTGTACATTTCGTTGACTTCGATGCGCATGTCGTAACCATGCTATTGCACTTTTACTCAACTGGTGATCAGCTCAGAGATCGGTGTGCTTACATTTTTTCGATTTTTTGTCGTTGCAAACATTTGAAACTATCTTATAATCGGGCTGTTTTTCTTTAAGACTGGATAACTAAACTAATCCTAAATAAAAAGTTAAAATTTCACTCAAAATATAAATTTCTTTTTTAAAATTGTCGCCAACAGCAATATAAATTTGTATGTGAACACAAATTTTGAAAAAAATATTTCACGTTAAAAATATTGGACTTAGCCTGGATAATTATCCAGTGTAAGTAAAGTTTATGGTTATCGAAGCTAAGTCGAAAAAAGTCAACACAAAACATTTTTTTTGAAAATTTGTTTTGACACAAATATTTATACTGTAGTTGGCGACAATGTGAAAAATAATTTATTTTTAGTAAAAAATTAAATGTTGTTTGTATGTATGTATTGTTGGTCTGTTATGTTGTATGTGTTGTCATTTATTTTGGTTTAAGACCAAAGGTTGTGCTGAACTCTTCAGCAGAACCCAAAATTAGCAAAAAGGCAAAGTGAGACCTTTATTGTTGCAGCTAAAAGTTGACTGCGCAGTTTCGATGGGCGCTACCCCATCTCGTCAGAACTTTCGCAACGAATGTATGTCTTTGACTTAAATCAGGGTTCATATTAGTACCAGCGGTCACATACGACAAATGAGAAGCGCTGATAAACAAAATATTCCACCGAACTAAGTCGACACACTAAAAATCTCACTTTGCCAATTCAATGTTATTTAAATTTTTTTTATTCAATTTTTATTAATGTTTTTGTTATCGCCGACTGTTATCCCGGCTTAGAGAAAAACAGCCCTAATAGCCTATTACGAGTCACCGCAAACATATTAATCCCTAGGAAAAGTTACAAAAAACAAAGCAACTATGGCTTATGCACAATTTTTCAGCCAGTAAAAGGGGCTCAAACTTCACAGGAAACATTAGACTCTGCTTGTTCATATAACAGTTTCGAATTCTCATTACAGATTCGATATCGATTCCATTTTCACATTTTTTACTTATTTTTTTATTCTTCCTGTCACAGATTCCATTCGGAATTGATTTCATTCCGTAGTAATAATTCCGAACGTTCTTGTTTTAGCTTCTACAGATTATGTTTGATTTTGTAAACACTCTTTTGTGTATTAACAGAAAAATTGTATAAAAATAATTACCTTAGCTTTAGTAGTTAGTAGGGCTGTTTTTCATTAAGTCGCTCTAATATTGGTATTGCTGTTGGCGGCAATTTATAAAAATATTTTTTTTATTTTGAGTGAAATTTTAACTTTTTATTTAGTGTTTTGTCATCGCAGCTTAGTTATCCAGTCTTAACAGTTCTAATCATTTTCTATACATTTTGTTTTGCCCCTGAGTAATTTTTCCTGGATTAAATGATATACAATTCCACTTTGGAAATTGAAAGTGGTTTTATTTATTTCATTCGCTGACGCTTTTCCGCTGTCATTGTGTTTCATTTACATACGTGTGCCTTTGAAATGATCTGGTAGCACTCATTCGCTTTAACCCTTGACAGTTGCGACAGAAAACAACAAAAATGTAAACAAAGTGAATGGTGGTCGTCGTTGCATTCCCGTGAAAATACAAATTGTTAATAGCGAAATATACAATTTTGTCGTTGTTGTTATTTTCTTACAAAAACAATCTTGTTGAATAAATTATTAACCATTTGTTGTTTAGTGTTATTGTATTTATGTATGTAAATTAATGCAAAATCATGAGTCGAAGATCGTAAGTACAAAAAAATTGTTCGTGCAAATTTGTTGTTGTTTTTGTTGTTGCTGAACTAAGACCGTCTTTATTGCGAAGTATCAGAGTACCATCGTATCCATTCTTCTGCGGAAAGGTGTGAAATGAATCACGGTATTAAATGCCCGAAAACTTTCGCTGAAAGTTGAAGGCTGCTTATTTTAATTGTGATAACCCAAATCATAGATGGAATATGTGATTCCAATTATGTGGCGGTATATTCGAATTAGAATTTGTATGTTATCATAAATTTCCTGGAATTTCGAAGTGCTATGGCTTTCGAAAGGATGTGAGACGATAATAATATGCGTAATCAGTCACAAGATATCAATCAATTTTTTTTGCAACAAAAACAAGTCAACTTTTAATTAGGACCGCTGCGGATGCGCACTGCCGCAAGAGTGTGATATCCGGGGCCCCAAGATCTGACTATAGGGCTTTTTTAAGCCGGGATAATAAGCTGCGATAACAATCACGTTAATAAAAAGTTAATTTTTTACTCAAAATAAAAAAATATTTTCACATTGTCGGCAACTGCAATATAAATATTTGTATCAAAACAAATTAAAAAAATATTTTGTATTGACTTTTTTGGTCTTAGCCTCGATAACCATAAATTTGATACACTCGATAATTATCTAGGCTAAGTCCAAAATTATTAACAAAATAGGACCTCAAAATTAGAAAAAATGTTATCGGTATATTATCGATATCCTGATTAGTTATCGGACGTTAAAGTAAAAAAAGTCGAAAAAATGTTTTTTTGTAAAATGTTAATATGAAAAAAAAAGGAAAAAATAAAATATTTTTTTGATAACTATCTTAGTTATCGAAATATAAAAAGTTTAGCTCATTTGATGAAAAAAGAAAAAAAAAATATCGGGAAAAACTGACTTATAGGAAACTGAAATACCGACGGAAAATGAAAGTAACAGGCGTAGTTATCGAGATACTGTATAATGATCCCGAAAAAGGTTCCCCCAACCAATGTGAGGAAAATTGAATTGATTAGGCCAAAATCACAATTCAGTATTTAGTAGGGCCATACAATTGGAGTAACTCGTTGTTGCTGCATTTTATATTGTGGACACCAATAAGATTGAAAATTACATCCTTGTCTACATGTACTAAACGCGTGATTTTTTAAATAATTTTTGCTGTGCTTTCAAAATAATTTTTAAATCCGAAAAGCGCGCCACATGCGAATATTTATCTAAAAAATCGCGCAATGTGTGTGACAATAAAGCGCGATTTTTAAAATAATTTTTGCTTTTCTTTGTAGTGTATGTAATAATTACTTTTGTTATTAAATTGTATACTTTGTACATTGTAATACGTAATTTTTAATTTTGCTTTTAATAGCTATGGAAAAAGTTTTCACAATTTATTTATTTCTAATTCTCGATTTTGAGACCATTGTTTTCTTTTAATCTTTAACGACCGATAACTATAAATGCCGAGGTCCTCTTTCCAACAATATAGTCCTATCCAATGACTTTGAATAATAGGGCTGTTTTTCTTTAAGCCGGGATAACAAGCTGCGATAACAAAAACGTTAATAAAAATTTAATTTTTTGCTCAAAATACATTGTCGCCAACTACAATATAAATATCATCAAAAGAAATTTTCAAAAAAATATTTTGTGTCGACTTTATTGGACTTAGTCTCGATATCCATCATTTTGACTTACACTGGATAATTATCCAGGCTAAGTCAAAAAATTTTAACACAAAATTATTTTTTCGAAATTTGATTTCACACATATGTACATTGATATTGCTTTTGGCGAAAATTTTAAAAAATAATTTTTATTTTGGTTGCAATTTTAACATTTTATTTAGACTTTTGTTATCGCAGCTTAGTTATCCAGCCTTAAAGAAAAACATCCATAATGATTGTAAATAATTAGAGCGAATTTAAACTCAACAGAACTTTAGAAGGGGACATTTCGAATTGAATTTTCTAAAATTACACGTTTTCTTCGAAATTCCTTGGCACAAAAGTAAAAAAAATCATAAAAAAGAAATATCAATTCGCCAAAAGCCGATTCAAATAAAGGAAAATGCAACTAATTAGCAGCAAACTAAAGTTCGGTTCTTCAATATTATCCATGGAACATATCCCTTTCTTTAGTATCTCTAGTCAGATCTGGGGGCTCGGATATGATACTCTCCCCCGCACAGCTTGATTGTTAACGTCAAAATTATATGTGATATCAAATTTGTAAGTCGATTTGTTGATGGATTTCAGCTTGATTTCGCATTCAGTCTGGAAAGATGAAGATAGAGGTAATATTAGGCCTGTTCGATTGAGCTTACTTGCTTAAATTTCTCTCTTTTATCAAGTCTCTTGATAAGATGGCAGCATTTTTATTAATTGGTTTTATTTAAATAAATCAGAGATAAAAATCTGGCACCACCCCTTCGTCGGTAACTAAGAGTAGTAAGCTACTTTCTGGCAAAGCGAGTAAATACCATACTAATATTAAGCGGATTATCCCGCTGAACAGTATTTGTTCATAAAATGTCAAGATTGTAGAATTTTTAATAAGTGGTTTTGATTCCAGGAAACAGCCAACAAAGTGTACTAGAAGCAATTTATTTGCATGTTATAAGCTGGCCTGCTTATGGCTCTTATATGATTTTTTTCAAAAATCATGAAAATTTGTCTGTTTTTTAGGTTTTAGTCAATGATCGATCGGCGAAATGGAAGAAAACTCAATAATGGGAGATTGGGTGTTGGGTTTTTATCGAAGCTGAGAAAGCAAAAATATAAAAGAAAATTCAAACTTTTTGATATAAAGAGGGAGAAAAATTATGAATCAAATATAAAATAGATAAATATTCATATCATTCCGCAATGTTGTTTTTACCGAAAAGTGCAAGCGTCCACTCGTGAGAGTAAAATCGCTGTGCTACAAAAATGAGCGAGAAGTGTTGTATTCCTCTTTTAGGGGTTTTTGTGGTATTTATTTATTTAAATCAATGTAGTGAATTCATATATCGAGAGCATATATTCAGAAGTGGCTATGTACAAAAACACAACTTTTCAAGAGAGCGAAAAAACTGATTTTCTCCTTAGTTCAAAGAGTAATTATCAATTATTCTTCTACACTTCAATCTAAAATCGATTCTACGATTAAAAAGTTTTCGAAATTCCCTATTATTCGCGGTTTTATGGTTCACAGCCACTTTTGCATGTTTAAAATTGAGCACTATGAATGTTGAAATAATCTCAAATATACAAATAAGATTTATTGTAAACTCGATAACGTTTTTCATGAAATATTGACATTGTTGTAGAGAAAACGCATTTTCTGTAATGTTCACAGCGAATTTAAAGATTTCAGATTGGTACCATTTTTATACTTTTTCCAATTTTTTGCAAAAAGTGGATATTGCGGGCACGGTAAAAAAAAACTACAAATTAGATATTTTTGGGAAAATTTTCATTTTTTTATTTTCTCGCGATCTATCTAACGGATTTGACTGAAATTTTGTTTGTGTATTAAAAAGCAATACCGCTTGTAACATATATGAAGCCAGTCGCGAAAATCGCTGTAATTGTTGATAATATCCAAAATACGCGGTTGCAATTGCTTATATTTTAACTTTCTTCATCCAGGATTCTGAAACTTTTCTGACACAAATATTCCCCATGAAGTCAGCATCCACAAGCCAAAGAAATATTTTGGCATTCTCAATATAATAAAAGGTTACGCGGCTTTTCTAAAGATACTTTTCACAATTTTTGACTTTACAGCCACTATTTATTCTATTTTAGCCTGATATCTTGGGAATCAAAATGCTATTAAAGCGAAATGATGGAATTTGATAGTACGATATGCATTAAATCTAGAAAAATGTATTAAACAAAATCGTTGAAGCGTATTATAATCTTCGGTTATATGCTGCTCCGTTGTTTAACTATTTTATTTCTATTATTGTATGTTCATAGGGACTTATGCAGTCACAAACTAACGTGTGAGTGGATAGCCAAATCAGAAAAAATTGAAAAAAAGGCTTTAGAAAAAAATGTCTTTTCCACATTTATATGACAGATGAGAATAGCTTGGCATCATAAACTCATTTTCGAGAAAATGGTTCATAGCCACTTTTGAATATAAGCCCTCGATATGTTTTCAGTGATTTAAATCAAATCTAAAGATAAATAACCCAAAAATAATTAAGTTAGGAAGATGTCTCTTGTCTCTCATGATCTTATCACGACGGATTCACTCTCAGGAGTGAACAATTGGGTTAAAAAAACATTTGCGGAATGATTCTTTACCTATTTTATACTCATAATTTATTTTTCTACCTCTTTAAGCACTCTTGTTCTGTTATGGCTCAAACTATTTCCTTGCCATTATTTTTTACTGATTTTTATGCCTATTTTTTAGCCTCGAGTGCATGCGTTGATATTTGGTTTTTCATATCTTGTTGTCTATTTGAGAACGATGACATCTGCATATGATAGTTCTACTAATTTACCATTCATCTGCCAGTTAATACCTATGTCCAGTGCTGTAATAAAAATAATTGTTTGTAATTGGTGGTAAATATTGATGGATATTGTTCTCCACTTGTTGTTGGCCTTTTTTGGAAGTTTTACAATAATCAACTCTCTCCATTCGGTAGGGATTTCTTCTGTGCGCCAAATTTTTTCGAACTGTCGAGTAAATAAATAAGGTCAATCGGATGATGTACCTACTAATAAACAAAAATTCTACACTCATTATCGAAAATAGAAATATAAAAATAAAAGCTATATTTCAACCACTAATGTTTTACTTCGCTCCAGTATTGCCGTCTTCCGTTAAAGTATACCAAAATAAACTTTTCAAAATAATTCATAAGTTATCATTTTCTACAACATCTCCAAAGAGGGAAAAGTTATACAAGATTGAAGTAATTTGTATCCATATACGGCCTATTTTTGAATGCAAATAAATAAATAAAAGTGTTTTGGATATTTGTTACAATAAAAAAACTAGATACAACTAGATTTTCTTCCAAATCACCAGTTCAGATAAATTTTTTCACACTTTCAGGTTTAATGCACAGAAAACTATCGAAAAGCGCACATTATTCTCAATATACGCTTCCTCTGTTAGAGCTCTGTTTTTGCAAAACATTTTTCTTGGTTCACCATTTTTCGTGTTCTTCAAGTTAGCTAGCAATCAGTCGCCAGAAGTCTTTCACGTACAATGACCTCATTTGCGTGTCAATACTTCTCACAACCACAGCCATTCGAGTCGATGGATGGATGGTGTACAGTCGCAATAACGTTTACAAAGCTTGAATTTGGTTTGCGTGACTTGTTTTGCTCATACACACTAAAAGTGTCTTGAAGCTCAACAACAGGGAATATTCTGCAAGGGCAAAAACAGAATTGTATGAGCATATGTATGTGCTTTTAAATACGTAGTAGTTAGCACTGAGTGTCGCAATGGCATCAATTTCCTAAGTGAAACATTTTTTCTTTCCCCGTTCCGCAGACTGTTTTTCTTACCAGAAGAGTGTCACCGTTTTGTCCACTATATCTTGTTATCTTATCTTTCACGGGGAGGAGCGTTTTATGTCATGTTACACCCATTTTTGATGATATCGCCATTGGGTTTCCTCAACGTGTGTCCAATTCATCTCCATTTTATTCCTAGAATTTCGGTTTTGATATCCACAAATGACGAAGATAGATATAGAAGGAAACTAGAACTATGTTAGGGTGCTGGAAACAATTTGTAAAGTCCCTTAAGGATCCTATCACAGGATAGGATTGAAATGAAATAATAATAATTGTAATTTTAATTTTGATTTCCATTCTATTTCAGAGTTCGCGGTAAAGCCTATAAAAAGACAACCACCAAACAATATAATGTCATGATACGTGACATTGGTCAGCATCTTTCGGATAATCCCTCCACTAAAACAAAAGGTGAACATTATCTTTTTTGGTGTGAATTGAGAGACAAATTGAATGGACTGGGTCCACCTACACGCAACATTACCGAATGGAAAAAGGTAAACTTACAGTGACGTTCAGTATTTTGCTTTCGAGTGTTTGCTTATTTGCTGGAATTACCAAATTTTTTTGTTTCTTCGCTTCCTCCAGGTATGGAATGACTGCCAACGTAGTCGCAAACGTCGCGAACACTTTCGAATGTCCCTGAAGCAACCAAAAACGGAACCCCTTGAAGAAGAGCAGGAGGTCGAAGAAGATGATGAAGAAGAAACTAATTACAACAATGGCGACGAGTTTCAAATGGATTCTTCGCAACATTCCCTTGAAGCTGCCATGCATTTAGATGAATCTGTTTCATCATTTACTATTTATACGCCATCCGTTTCAAATCACCATCAGCAGCAGCAACTACAGCCGCCTAATCATGAATCTTTAATTCATAAACAATTACCTCCCCTTTATAGATGTCCTACATTGAACTATTCTACATTATCCCAAGAACCTCTACCTCAGACAACACTAAACGATTTTGTTGTGAGTCCCAAGGCAACTAATTCGAATATGAATCAAGAAATCGTGCACATATTGAAAAATCAAATGGAACATCAAACTAAGCTGCTTGAGCATATGTCACAAGTGTCCAATAACATGACCCTTCTAATGGAGCGACAAGTGACGGCCATTGAAAGGCAAACAGAAGCTGTTCGCCGACAGGCTATAGCTATGGAACATCACACACTGGTTATGAACTCATTTGTGGATATGATACGTGATAAAATGCCGAAAGGCATAAATAATAGAACAACAAATTTATCAAATGGGAAATTATGAGGATGCACCATCATCCACCTTGGTAGTGGCAGTTAGGGACTCCGTTTGAAACTTCGTCGCATTCTAAATTAAATTACGTTAATAATAAGACTTCCTATATTGATATAGAAGTTACTTAAATAGTGTTTAAGTTTTAGGACATCGTTTAAACTTTTATATTCCATTGACTGGTAAATTTGTTACATAAATATAGTATAAGTTTGTCTTTTTGCAAAAAGCCTTAATAATGATGATACATTTAATGTAATTATATTTAGGATATCTCAATGAAGCAATTTTATTGCTTTTTATCTCAAGTAGTATTTACTTTTTTACATATATACGTAATAAAAATTCCAATAATAGTTGGTAAGACAATAAATTTCGTTGTTTTTGTCTCGATATTGTAGGGTAAATGTATAGAACACGGCTAAATCAAGTTCGGCCGGGCCGAATCTTATATACTCTCCACCTTTATTGAGTTTATTTAAAGTTAGAAGAATAAATACAAAATTAATTCAATGTAAGAATTTCTACTCCAAAAAGTATTTGCTTATTTAATATTAATACTATATAAACTAGGAAATTAGTGTAACTCATTAAACAAATGTTTCAAAAATGCATAGTAGGCTGCAAAAACCGCTATTTATGTAAACAAGAAATTGGTTCAGGTGACATATTGCATTTATTTAGTTCAAAAGGTGGCCATGGAGCGAAAACAGATGGAAACCACTGAAAAATTATTATAAATCCGCGTAAAATAAAATATTAATCTTTATGGCTGTGACTTTTCAAAATTGTCTATGAGCGAATACTATTTGGAGCGACTACATATATATTATGTATGATGGTAATGTGAATATAACCCGGGAACAGGTTTCTCTTCTTTGCGTTGTTTTAGAAATATGGCGATCAAATCGAATTAAGAAAGCGAAGAAACTTGAAAAAATTACCAAAAACTAACGATTGGAAATTTAAGGGAACAATTCATTCGCGATAGGGTTGATTATTTATATTCACAAAAAAGAAGTCTCGTAAGTTGTTTCCATATTCATTCCACCATATTTTTAGAACGCGCGTCGACAGCTTATAGTCATCTACTTTTCTGTTATTGATGTGAGTGTCAACTCTGTTTTGCTCGGATTAACTCCGAGACCTGGCCCATTATAACGGTTCGCTGTAAGTTGGAAAAAACCTCTACACTTTGAGAAAAAGTTTGTTATTAACAGCAGCAATTGTCTGCTGCCTATCAGCAGGCACTTTTCTGCGTTTACAGCAGTTGTTCTGCAATCTTCCATCAGCATTCACACTTCTAAAGAGTTTGCAGACTGCTGCTTTTAATTCAAATATTGAAATAAGATAAAAAATAAAGGTCCGTAATAAAAATTGACGCGAAAACGAGATTAGATCGAGTTTCGTTTTATATTAGCTTGGGATGGTATACGTATCATTAGAAAGACAATCACAATGTGTAATAAATTGTGAGGTAATAAATTGCCTTATAATAACTTTTAATCTAAAAGTGTTGTCAATATGTACTACTGTTCTGTACATATGCTTAAAGCTTCAAGAAAACATTTTTTGTCGCTAAAAACGTCTTTCTAATGTTCCATAAGGCAATGGCTTATATATATTGCAGACTTGTCTGATTTAATCATCAGGGTAACTGGATAACACATTTAGTGATCAAGCAATCATTTACCTATCTACCCAAAATTTTCACCACCAATTTTCACTACCCAAATTTTCGGGCTCTATGATACACTCCACTTTCTATCTGAATACAATTCAATTCGGTGAAAAAGTGAAAACGGGAAGGTTTTTTGTATCCTGTAAATGTATGTGTTTGACAAAAAATGTTAAATAGGAAAGGACATTTGTATGTGGATATATTGAAACCTGGAACGAAATAGGTGCCAATTTTAAAGAGAATCGGGTACAATATGTGGTTTCAAGAGCGCAAAATTCAAATCGGGAGCGACATTTGTATGGGGCCTATATCTAAATCTGAACCGATCTTACCCAATTTCTGCATAGGTGTTTCTAGTTAGATTATAAGATGCTGTGCCAAATTTAAAGAACATCGAGTACAATATGTGGCATTTAATGCGGAAAAAGTGAAATAGGGAGCGACATTTATATGGGGGCTATATCTAAATCTGAACCGATCTTACCCAATTTCAGCATAGGTGTTTCCAGTAAGATTATAAGATGTAGTGCCAAATTTAAAGAAAATCGAGTACAATATGTGGTTTCTGGAGCGGAAAATGTCAAATCGGGAGCGTCATTTGTACGGATATTCTTCAAATTAAATAGCGTTCGTCCTTGTACCGAAAAAAATTCATTGTGCAAAGTTTCATTTAGTTATATCTACAATTGCGACCTGTATCGTGATTACAAGACTCAAAAAGTGATTCTAAGTCGATCGGTATAATTAACAATGGGTCTATCTCCTTTCCTTGTGGGTGTTACAAACAAATGCACAAAGACATAATACTCTCGTGGAGTGTATAAACAGTGATATTTCATTAGCGGTTTTCGCGCTATTTAACAGAAAATATGATTTTTTTAATATTTTGCGTCTACAAAGAGGACCATATTTGTCCATAGATCTTTAATCGTGACATTATTTTCATCGTCAAAATATTAGCTATTAAAAAATAAAACAAACTATTTTTTTCCATTTTTATGGATTTTTTCGAGTCATAAAATGTTTTTTTTTCGAAAAATATCAAAAAAGCAAATACTTCCTAAACTATTGTTTCTATCTGAAAGTGAAATTCGCAACATTTGTAGGCATTGCAATTATCTTTAATCGGTCATATAAATGGGTGTTTTCGGATCTATATTTCCAAAATGAGAGTACAGATATTATTTGGTACTTTCGGCGAAAATTGAATTTGTTGATTTTATGAATCAGTTTGGTAGCTTCACTCTATAAGTTGTTTCACAATTTTTAAAAATATTTGAAAGAAACAATTTCTAAAAAAAACAAATATAATGTATAAATAAAAAAAAAAATAAATAAATGTATAATACTGTACTTCTACCGAAAGTTAACAGCCTCTTATGTGCCGGTGGACAAATTTAATGCTCTTTTTACTTGTTTTTATTATTTTATTTTGAATTATTATTTCGAAAAATAATTGAAATTTTCATCGACGTTTATTCAATTAAAGTTCTTTTTACTTGTTTTTATTATTTTATTTCGAATTATTATTTCGAAAAAAAAATTGAAATTTGCATCGACTTTTATTTAATGGTACATATATTCCATGAGTCGTATAGCGACATTCAATAGCTTCTATTTTGCATCGAACCCTTCAAATCTGTCGAATAAGTTGTACAACAAAAATGTAGACCAACGTACTTAGTTTTGCATTGTAACATGGATACATTGCTATTGCTGCTGTGTTGTGTGTATCCCCAGTAATATGGATGGCCAAATTGCTCAAATGTCACAAACTACCCCTAAAGGGGGTGGGTTATTATGATTTCGCATTGCTAGCTCTGTTGTACTATTAAGTATGTGTACCCTCTCTGGGTTACCAAAAAAAAAAAAAAAAAGAAAACCTTAGAGATAGACCTGCGCTTTACATGGATGTCAAATTTTCTCTTCACAATACAATTGTTATTTCTTGTCTTGTTTTTCATTTCAATTTTACAGAAAGAAGGACGTCCGATAACAAACCCACACGTGTGGACATAATTTGTTATATATATCCAAATATATATACATATATGTATTATTAGCAAGTCCATTTCGCGCCCGTCTGATTTAAAGGCTTTTGGCTTTGTAAGCACTCCAGCCTTTGTCCGGAGTTGTAAGAAGGTTAATCAGCCAGCTACTTTCGATTGTTCACCTAAGAAGGAGTCGTCGTCTGCGACACCACCAGAAAAATGTCGGGCGAAGAAACATCAGCTGACCGTAATGTCGAAATCTGGAAGATAAAAAAATTAATTAAAAGTCTGGAAATGGCACGAGGGTAAGTGAAATTGTTAATTTTCGCAATAATAATAATTCATCGATGCACTCATTCCCATTCACTTGTGGTGGTGGTGGTGGTGTGTACCTTGGGACTTGTGTCGATGGCACCACCTATAATTATCTACTTTTTGTGTTTAGTAAACGACAGCAGTGAAGTGAAAAAATGTACATAAATATTGTAAAAGAAAGAAAAATTATAAAAATATGTATATATCGCAACCTGCAATATGGTGTTTATTTCATAGTAACCCATAGTAGCCCAGTAATAATTTCTTTAGATGACACTACTTCGGCTTCTGCTGGTTGATGCAGCGCCACCATTCGCCATTGTTTGCCTTTGTGTTAGCCACGCAATTCCACCCCCCCATGGGAAAATTCAATAACAACTGCGGATGTTGATCTGCTGTCGTTGATGCATCCGCCGCCTAAAATGAACATCTCTAAAACATTCTAGGAATGAGGAGCAGCCACATCATTTGCTCTTTTAGCACATATGATGTCACCGTCCGAGCAATGTCCAAAGTTCTTGTTAAGCATCCAACGATATGGAAGAAAGAGGAATTACGATTCCTGCTCTGTGAAACGGTTTTCAGTGAAAATGTGGTATCACTTCACAGCAACACCTGCTATACCAGTAAGGAATGCCAACCCTCCCCCCACCAACTCCAGTGTCAATTATTATGTACACAAAACATACTAACAAACGATTGTAAATATGGAGAATTTCAATTCGATGTTGATGAAAAGGCTTCGAATATTAAAATTTACTATTGAACTTTATTGGAAGAAGATTCCATGTAATTGGGTTACAAACCTCTTTGGGTAAAAAAAAACCATAAATCGAGAAAGTGGTGATTTATACACGCATAGAAAAAAAGGTTTTTGGAGGCCATTTGGTGCAAATTAACTTCTTTTGGTGCATACCGTAAACGTTTATTGGAACAGTTTCAACGTTTTCCTCAAATGCAATCTTTTATCGTAAATGTGCATTTTATGGCTGTGAAAGGTCGTCAGAAATTTCGTTTAAGGGAAAATGAGAAAATGTTTTAAGGGAAAAGTAGAAAACGTTTAAAAAGTATTTTTCAAACTATACCTGTATAAGACCATATACACACGAAACTAGAGATCGTATGTAGAAAAACTGTGTACTCAGTTTTTCATTTGGTAATATTTTCTCCTTTTTACAGGACTTTTAATTTCCAAAGGATATAGATATTTTAATATTTTTTCGTACTTTTACTTGGGGCAAATGAACTTCTTTTGGTGCATACCGTAAACGTTTACTCGAACATTTGCGACATTATTCTCAAATGCAATATTTTATCGTTTTTATTGCCGTGAAAGATCATCAGAAATTCTTTTAAAGGAAATGAAGAAAAATAATTTAACAGAAAAGTACACGTAAAGAAAAAATTATGTTATAAACAGCAGCGATTGTCCACTGCCTATCAGCAGGCAATTTTCTGTAATTACAGCAGTTTTTTTGCTATAACAGCAGTTTTTCTGCAATCTTGCATCAGCATTCACACTGATAAAAGTGTTTGCAGTCTGCTAAAAATGGCTGCTGATTAGGGTTTGGGGTTTCCCGGACTTTTTTCATTGAAACTTTTCATTCCCGTTTTCCCGGGAAAACATAATTTATTTTAGGTACGTCCAATATGGTTTAAAATATCAACATCTGCGTGCTTTTTAACCCATTAAAGTACACCGTACACGTCCGTGTACACTGTTTAAAGGTTTTCGTACATTTTTGATAATTTTCAATATGAATGCAATTATTAATAAAACTATATGGCACAAGGAATCGGGAAGAACAGAACAAAATAATAATAATCTAAAAATATATTTTATTGTAGTAGTTATTCGAAAACAATTGAAAAGAAATTTAATAAATGAAAATAACATTAGGGTTTAAAATTTAGGGTTAAAATGCTGACATATTACAAATTAAAAACGAAATTGTTTGTTTAAATATTTAAGAAATTATTTTCCATTTTAAAAATATTTTACTTAGAAAGGATTGGAGAATTCATAATATTGGACACTAGCAGTACCCGCTGCTTCGCATCGAAAATCTATAACAATAATTTGGAAACCTCTTATACTCTCATACAGAGTCAAAGGAATGTACTTGTCGTTTCAATTGGATAGAAAAGAAAAAATTAGAACCGCAGAGCCTTTTATAACCTCGATCTCATGTTTCTAGATGCAGCCGGCCACTTCATAAATTTTTGCACCTCTTTCCCAAAAAGTACACACTTTGAAAAAACATTAAAGGTAACATGTGTTTTTGCTTCCCCTAAAACATGTACTTTATTTGGTACCATGTTTATCCTTTTCGTCCCGCATCCTCCTTATAAGTACAATTTTTGTAATATCCATTTATGTTCCGCGTTTACGTAATTAATGGGTTGTACACCATTTTTATCCCTTTTTGCCCCGAGCGCACTTAAAAAGTACAAAATTCGTCAAATCCAATTTGACTGCGCTTCTACATAGTCAGAGGAATTTACATATCAAATTTACGTTGGCACCATTTTTTATCCCATTTTGTCCCGATCATCCCTTACAAATTTCGAAAAATCCATCTATATTGCAAGTCTAAGTTGTCAGAGAAATATAGATACCGACTTTCACGAATATAGCTGCAATACTTAAATTGGTACTAATTTTATCCCTTTTTGTCTCTTTCCTCCTTTTTCGAAAAATCCATATTTGTAGCTCGTCTGCATGGCCATTGCACCTTTTATTTCATCGACTTTTTGAAAACAAGAAATTTAATATCAGCCATAGTATGATGTTTTTATTTCACGATAAAATCTTGCAAATATGTTCACAAAAAGTGTGTATTCCCCTATCTGATTTTCGCAATTTTCTTTTTATATAATATAACTGAATTAGTGCTCAAAATAATCAATAACATATTTTTTAATATTTCCCGTATTCCCGGGAAATTTAAATTTTTTTTCCCGGGAATTCCCGTCCAAATTTTTTCGAGAATTCCCGGGAAAAACGATTCGGGAATTCCCGGACCCCAAACCCTACTGCTGATAATTAAATTATGAAAGTAGATAAAATTTTAAAAGCAATTATAATTTAAAAGCCCTTCAGATTGACGGCGAAAACGAATTTAGTTCGAATTTCGTTTTATATTAGCTTGGGTCAATATGCGTATCATTAAAAAGACAATCACAATATCTTTCAGTGGTAATAAATTCCCTTATAATAACATTTATTCTAAAAAGTGTTGTTAATAAAATTGTTAACTGGCTATATTATTGCTGTACATATGCTTAAAGTTTCAAGAAAACGTTTTTTCTTTATTGCTATTGCTAATAGCAAACAACTGTTTGATATTTCAGCAGACACAAATCTGCTATCTCTTTTTCAGCAGAAAATCTGCTCTTACAGCAGACTTTTTGCTTTCTTTTGCTGACAAATTCCTTTGAGTGTAGAAAAGGTTTAGAAATCGTATGTAGAAAAACTGTGTACTTAGTTTTTCATTGGTGATATATTCTCTTTTATTATTTTCTAACGGATGGATATAGATGTTTTAATAATTTATTTTCGTACTTTTTATGGCTACCAAATGAAAGAGAAGAATATCTGTTAAAACTATTTAAAACTTCATGCCTCTGTCTGCATTAGTTTAGCATTTACAACCAATTCATATTTTACTTTTTAATGGGGAAAATTCGAAATGATTTTTAATGCTACTAATTTTGATTATAGTTTGTATAGCATTAGAAATATTTTACACGTCCACCCGATTTGGACATATAATTTGGGCTATATAAAAACTATTGGCCACATAAAAACTATTGCCGGCCACAACATATCACATATCTTCAGATCAAATATAACAGGGTCTGGCTATTCATATAATCCGTTTGCAATACGTGGTTTTTAGAGATGTAAAATAGGAAGCGACACTATTATGCACTCAGAAAAATAGCATTCCTAAATCTAAGTAAAATCCTTACTCCAATTTAGTTAAACAATTTTACTCCAGTTTAGTTAAAATTAAGTATGTATGACTGCAGTTTCCTTATAGCAAAGTCGGAAGAAATAATACATTTATTAAAAATACGGCACTAAATTTACTTAAAACGTTTTTTGGATCTAGAAAAAACTTCTTACAATTGAGTATATGCATACTTGTGCGGAAAATAATGTAAAGGTTTTACTTAAAATATGTTTATTACTTCAAATAAGGTTAATTAATGTATGTACTTAAATTTATGTCAAGTTCTTCATACATTTAACTATTAATGAACTTATAAAAATACGCCAGTGTGTTTAGAAAAATCCATTAATAGTAGTCTAAGAAGCAATTCTCGTTCGTTTGTGAAGACTTTCTTCTCAAGTACTTCTAATATTATTCTAAACAATCACTTTGGAAGGTGATGCAAAACTGCAAAAAACTGTTGTTATGACAGAAAAATTGCTGTAATAGCAAAAAGAGACTACTGATAGGAAGCAAACAATCTCTTATGGTTATATCATAATTTTTGTATGTGTATGCCCTTGTTTGGCTATTACTTCAGACTTTTAAATTATTCGATAGCCGAAAACAAACAATTAATCGATTAACGGGCTCGAGTTTTATTAGATTAACCGTTTAAACAAATAATTGTCCACATCAATAAAATATAATAATATTATTTATGGATCAAATTATGTAAAAGTTTAGCAGACAAACCTAATGCCGAAGTCGGTCATATCGATCAATACAAGGGTCCATTCGATTTATCCTAATGTGTAGAATACGCAATTCCCTTTGGATCTTCATCAAAATTACCAGATCATTTCATATTTCAACTCTCAAGATCTACGGTGAAAGTTTTCATATAATTCCTATATAAATATACCTACGATTTCCCCATTACCCCGATAGAAACTACATTATATCCGATCTTATTCATAATTGCCGGATGTAGATATATTTCACCTGGAAAGTGATAGTTTTGATATTCAGCCCTTTTCTGACTTCCACGGTCGTTTCAAAGCACTGCTGTTTTCGTGAATTCTGGGGATATGTTGGTCCAAAGTTATACATTTTTTTCAAAAGGGGTATTTTTAAATATTTATTACAAATATAATATATCTGGTACAAAACCATAGCTTTCACGCTATATTAAGCTGGGAATCTACAATTTCTAATAAGAACATTTGAGTGCAAAGTCTTAAAATGTATGAGAAGCAGATCGTCAAAGCGAAAATCTGTGATACAAAAAATCCTCAAATATGCAAAAATATTTCAATAAAACATGCAACTTCTTAAATATTCCCGATTGTCCGATATTTCAAAATAATTCTTGGGCTCTTGCCTAATTTAAATTTTTTACAAAACTCAAAAATGTTTACAAAATCAAAAGTCGGCGGAAATTGATTCTGAACTACTGTGCGATACGTACAATTACTTTTATATATTGAATTTTCGTTTTAACATTCGATATCAAATGTTTTTGAAGCTAAAATTATGATGATATTTTTTATATATTGCATTTTTGTCCAATTTTTTCTGCATTAATGAAATCACTTTAAGTATAAATGTTGGTTCTTGTCTTAGGGTAACTTATTAAATTATTGGACGTTTATAGTAATTTTTATGTGTTTTTTCATAGTGATAACTGTAAACTTTTTCGTATTTTGTGGTAGTATGTCATAAAAAATAAATAGCTGCCGTAAATACCTTTCGAATAACCTAAATCGGAAAGAAATTGACGCCGCAGCTCTCATTTTTGTAAAAAGAACATTTTGGATCTGAAAAACCATTTCCAGTTTCCAAGAAATATGAGTTTTTAGCAGTAACTTTGAAAAACCACAAAAAATCAATCTAAGCGTCCAATAATATGACAAACGAGTGACAAGTATAAACATTTATATTTTAAGTGCTTTCCATATACATATAAATTCATAGAAAAAATTTGGACAGAAATGCAACATGAAAAAATAACACCGGAAAACATTATTTTTAGAAGTGTTTTCAGGAGCGTTTAGCTAACAGACTGCTTAACCCAGCTAACAGACGAAATATTTTGCAGACCATCATTAAACAATCCAATCTTCATTTCTGGGGGGTGGCCGCAGCAGTTCATTTTCGTGACCCATCCTAATATATATAAAAAAATAAATTAAATCACATTTTGGTATTTATTTTTAGTTACTTTTAGGTAACTTCTTTCCCTTATATACTTTTCAATGATATCAGTACTGGGAACCCAATCCTCCAACTCCACGTCAAGTTTTTACCTTCAACCTGTTCGTTAACCTATTTTTCATTATAGTTAGCTTCGAAAAACGCGCTCTGATAAAACGCTTTTGATATAAATCACTTAAATTATTTTTTAAATTTCACACTTTATACCAGAAAACTTCGACATTAGTAATTGCGAATACTGCTCGTAAGTTTTATCATTTGACTTATTGTAATAATTTTAATTCATTTACAAAAGCCTGTGGTTTGCTAATTACATCACTAAATTCAGATTTTATATAAAAATGGTCTAAGAATCTTAAACTATTCAGTTTTTTGTCATTTATATAAACTCTTGAAAATATTTTTATAAATGATATCTCTGTAAACATTATAAACTCTCTTTTAAAATGTTTTTAAAAAGTTTTTTGTCATCGAAACTATATCTTGTGTGAAGTCTCACTTTGAAAACTTTTGTTTAGTGAGTTCGTGATTTTAAGAATATAAATTTTAAACATATCTTATTTTTTGTTGACAGTTCTTGTTGAATAATTTTATTGTTTTTTATCAAATCAATTCAATCAATTTTATCAAAAAGTGGCACCAATGATAAAAAAGTGCCACAAAAAAGAAAAAGTAGCACATTTAGTACCACAATGGAAAAGTGGCACAAAAGTATCTCGGCTCGAAAAAAGTGGCAAAATTGCCACTTTAGTGGCACAACGGTAACACTGCATGTAGAAACATGAAACTCAGTTTGTACATTCCTCTAATTACGTAGACATGTAAAAGAAGCGGATATTTCGGAATTTGTACCTTTAAGGGGTGAAAAGGAAAAGAGGGATAAAAATAGTACTGAAGTTAAGATCATGAAATTCGGTAAGTACATTCATCTGACTGTGTAGACTCGAATTATACGATAATTTAGAAATTCGGACTTTTAGGGTGAACGGACCGAAAGGGGATAAAAATGGTATCAAACAAACGGCTGTAGCTCTAACTGCGCAGACGTACTTTTCATACTTTTAGGGGTGAGCGGGCCGAAAGTGGTTTAAAATGGTACCAACCAAACGGCTGCAGCTAGAAGCATGCATTTTCTGTATATATCGCTCTGACTGCCTAGACTCGAAAAATAAAGAAACTTAAACTTAACTCTACTTGTTTTTGAGAATTATGGGATTATTTCAATAAAAATTCAATGGACGCAAAATCTCCCGCCATATCGCCTGCTTAATTCAATTTGGTCCTTATTCCATTTCCTCATAGAGGAGAATCTAACAAGTAAGAAGGCGTTATGTTCGGCCGGGCCGAATCTTATATACCCTCCACCACGTAGTGCATTCTAAAGTATTACCAGTAGTTTAAAGGAAGTCGACTTTACATAGAAGCACAGTACCATATTACGAAAATTATGATATTTTTATGCACATTACTATATTTGTTTAGTATTTCAAACTATAATGTATACTTATGCGCACTGTTTAAAATCGACTACTATATATAAGTAAAATGCTGAAATTGTGAAAGTGAACATGCCTAAATATTAGGCGTTTGTCAGTCGCCATTAGAAAGAAGCATTTTCAGATACAGACAAAGTGATAAGAAAAGTATACATTTTAAAGATATCCCCATTCTCCGCATAAATGTAAAAATTTCGAAAAAACCCTATTTCGAGTCTTCATGGTCAGAATGTATACACCGAATTTCATGATTTCAACTTCAGCGGTTTGGTAGGTCCCATTTGTATCCCTCTTTTTAATTATATCCCTTAAAAGTAAGAATTTCGAAAAATCCCTCTATTTTACGTGTCTATGCAATTAGAGGGATGTACACACCGAATTTCATGATTCTAGCTGTTGTCGTATCATTGGTACCATATTTTATCCCTTTTTGCCCCATTTCGCCCGCTAAAACTTTTATTTTTTTGTGGTGCTTCCAAACTACAAGAGGAATGTCCGCAACAAATTTTAACTGTATGAAAATAAGAAATTTAATTAATAAGCCAAGGCTACCAATATTTGTATACTATATATATATATATATAATGTATATAATACTTCAATTCATAAAGTAAATATAAGGGAGCAATCATAAATACCCTAAATATTGGGGGATAGAGAGTGTATTTTCAGCTACAGTTGTTTGGTTGGTTGTATTTCCATCCTATTTTAATTTCAAAGTATAAATTTTGAAAATACCTTATCTCTCACGTACGCATTACAAGACAACTTCATGATTCTACCATTTTTTGTCGTAAAAGCAACAAAATAAAGTACGAATTTGGAATAAAGATATTTTACGTGGCTATACAGTCAGAGGAATGTATACACCGAATTCCATGATTCTATCAGCGGTCATTTTGTTGGTGCCATTTTTATCCCCTTTTTTCAATTTTGCCCCCTCAAGAGTACGCCTATCTAGAATCCCTTTATTTTACGTATCTACACAATTAGAGGGATGTACACACTGAATTTCATCATTCTAGCTGTATTCGTTTAGTTGGTACTATTTTTATCCCCTGTAGCCATTGTATCCCTTGAAAGTATGAAATTGGAAAAAACGTTTTATTTTTCGTGTCTACGCAGTCAGAGGAATATATACTCCGAATTTCATGATTCTAGCTGCTGTCATTTGGTAGGTACTATTTTTATCCCCTTTTTTCCATTTGAACCCCCAAAAGTACGAATTTTGGAAAGTTCTTTTATTTTACGTGTCTACGCAATCAGAGGAATGTATATATCGAATTTCATTATTCTAGGTGCAGCCGTTAAGTTGGTACTATTTGTAATCCTCTATCCCCATTTAACCCCTTAAAAGTACGAATTTGGAAAAAATACTTGTATATTATGTATCTACTCTATTAGAGGAATGTACACGCCAGATTTCGTATTTCTATCTGTTGTCGTTTGATAGGTACCATTTTTATCCCTTTTTGCCCCATTTCGCCCCCTACAAATTAAAATCACTCTATGGTGCCCTTTTATGCTATAAAGGGAATGTGCATTGCAAATATCAACTAAATACAAGCTAATATGTTCAAAAAACATGCTGAAATACTCTAAATATTAGGGGTATTTTCAGTCCTTGTGAGGGAAAAATTTTTCCCTCTGGGCCGATTTCGTCCACTTTCAATCCCAACCGATCTACAACCATAAGACACATTTAGGAAAAATTTGAACCTCGTAGCTCATTTCGTTCGGCCGCTATCGTGCTTTCAACAGACAGACAGACGGACTTGGCTATATCGTCTTAGAATTTTACCACGACCCAGAATATATATACTTTATGGGGTCTCCGATGAATATTTCAAGGTGTTACAAACGGAATGACAAAGTGAATATACCCCCATCCTGGAGGTGGAGGGTATAAAAAGGAGTGGATCTAAAAATGTAAATTTAGGATGATAACATTAGTTTTCGCGCAATTCTGCAGTTTGACAAAATGGTGTATGGACTAGAGATGGGCGCGTGAGTGATTATTGACTCACGTTCACGCACGCTCACGAAAGGAAAATATTGAATCACGCACGAACATTTTTTCGTTCCTCACGTTCACGCACGCTCACGTGAGTAAAATAAATTTTGCTCACGATCACGCGTGAATCACGTGATTCACGCAATTCACGTGAGTCGCGCCCATCTCTAGTATGGACCCATTAAGCAGACAACATGTCGATGCGTTCAATATTGAGTTTCGCAGGGAAACAAAGAATATGTTCGTCGGAAACTCTCACTATTTTGTATTTAAGTGAAGAAACTATATCTAAACATTCCAAATTATATATATGTAACTTTATGTTTTTTTATATATATTTATATCAGTTATCTACTACAATTTCATATTTTTGTAACTTTCCAGCAATGGCACTAGTATGATATCCCTGATTATACCGCCTAAGGATCAAATATCTCGTGTAAGCAAAATGTTGGCTGATGAATTTGGTACGGCGTCAAACATTAAGTCACGGGTAAATCGACTTTCTGTGCTGGGTGCAATTACCTCGGTGCAGCATAGACTTAAATTGTATACCAAAGGTATGTAGAACTACTTATATATATATATATATATGTGAAGATAAATTAGTCCGTTAAAGGCACATTTAATATTTTAATTGATTTTTTAAATTCGGCTTCAGTTTTCTTTCGATGGAAATTTTATTTATTAGGCTTACAAGCTTACGATTAAGAGACTTGATAAGATGACAGCATTGTTACCCATTGGTTTTTCTTAAATGTATCTAATCGAGTAACAAGCTACTTTATTGTTAAGCGAGCAAATTCCATACAAGTACTAAGCTAGTAAGCCCAATCGAACAGGCCTAATAGGCCTTACAATTAAGAGACTTGATAAGGTGGCAACATTTTTATCCATTGGTTTGATTTAAAGAAATCAGAAATAAAAATCTGGCACCACCTTACTCGGTAACTAAGAGAGTAGTAAGCTACTTTATTGTTAAGCGAGCAAATTCCATACAAGTATTAAGCTAGTAAGCCCATTCGAGTAGGTCCATTATTTCGCATTTGTAAAATAATTAGTTTTAAACTATGATCCAAACCGGATATGTGTTTCGCTTGGATTTGTGTCATACTTAACGGGATAATTTATCTTCATTGATATTGAAATACAAATATTAGGGCTGTTTTTCTTTAATATTGGATAGCTTAGCTGCAATAACAAAATCCTAATTAAAATGTTAAAATTTCACTCAAAATATTTTTTTAAATTTTCGCCAAAAGCAATATCAATGCGGGTGAGAAAACAAAATTTGAAAAAATAATTTTGTGTTAAAAATTTTGGACTTAGCCTGGATAATTATCCAGTGTAAGTCAAATTTATGCTTATCGAGGCTAAGTCCAAAAAAGTCAATACAAAATATTTTTTGAAAATTTGTTTTGATACAAATATTTATATTGTAGTTGGCATGGCACATTAATAGAGGTAGAAGCAATTCCCCAACAACAACAACTAAAATTCAGATACAGTGTCGCTCGAACAGCTGATTACAATTTTTTTTTTATTTTTGTATTCTGTCAGCATTTTGATTTTCAAATTCAAATGACAGATAAATGTCCCGTTTGTTGCAGATACAACTCTTACGCATTTTCTCACTTTTCGCAATTAGTTCTCACTTTTAACGAATAAACTCCACAATATCTTCAAATATTTTTCGACAATTATTTATTTATTTCAAACTGTTTTTTTTAAACTGCCATATGAATGTAAACAAACATTTGACATATAAACAAACAGTTTGACATTCAAAATGCTGACAGAATATAAAAATGAAAAATTGTAATCAGCTGTTCGAGCGACACTGCCTCTGTTATTGTGCCATGGCGACAATGTGGGCAATTAAATTTTATATTTTGGGTAAAAAATAAAATTTTTTTAACGTTTTTGTTAACGCAGCTTGTTATCCTGGCGAAAGAAAAAGCCCTATTGTGTGGATTGCATTATTCTATTTTATTTGTTTTTTCGTTTCCATACAGTGCCTCCCAATGGATTGGTAATTTACTGTGGTACAATTGTGACCGAGGAGGGAAAGGAGAAGAAAGTCAACATAGATTTTGAACCGTTCAAGCCTATAAACACTTCATTGTATCTGTGCGACAATAAGTTCCACACTGAAGCTCTCACTGCTCTCCTGGCCGATGACAATAAATTTGGCTTTATTGTAATGGACGGTAATGGTGCATTGTTTGGAACGTTGCAGGGTAACACGCGAGAAGTTCTGCATAAATTCACCGTCGACTTGCCGAAGAAGCACGGTCGTGGTGGTCAATCTGCATTGCGTTTTGCCCGTTTGCGCATGGAGAAACGCCATAACTATGTGCGAAAAGTAGCTGAAGTAGCCACGCAGTTGTTCATAACCAACGACAAGCCAAATATTGCTGGCTTAATTCTGGCCGGTAGTGCCGACTTTAAAACTGAACTGAGTCAATCTGATATGTTCGATCCGGTGAGTTTTACTTATAGAGTCGAGATAAAATTATGAATATGATGCCTCCAAGCCAGCCGCAGAATATTGCAAATTTTTCAATGCCTTTTCAGACTGCAAGCGAAATCTAGCTGAAATGACATAAGGTCGGTTTACACATGACAGATCCCATACAAATTTGACATTTGAAAATCGATCTTATAGCCTTGTCACACTGCATGCCAAATCTAGCTGAAATGACATAAGGTCGATTTACAAATGTCATATCTCATACAAATTTGACATTTAAAAATCGACCTTAAGTTATTTCAGCTAGATTTCGCATGCAGTGTGTCAAGGCTATTATGTCAATTCAAGCTGAAATGAATTGATTTCGCACGCAGTCTGAAAAGGCTGTTAAATATTTTACATTTTTAGTTCATATACTATTTTACTGTATCGATAATATATTCACATTTTGTTAATCAATTCGTTTTGTATTTATTCCACAGAGATTACAATCAAAAATAATCAAACTTGTGGACGTATCGTATGGTGGCGAGAATGGTTTCAATCAGGCAATCGAGTTGGCCGCTGAATCATTACAAAATGTTAAATTTATCCAGGAGAAAAAGTTAATTGGTCGATACTTTGATGAAATTTCTCAGGTATGAAGGATTAATTGAGAATACAACGACATCATCATCCATATATGTATGTATGTATTTGTATTATCTTTTTTTAAGGATACGGGTAAATATTGTTTTGGAGTTGAAGATACATTACGCGCTTTAGAATTGGGCTCGGTCGAAACGTTGATATGTTGGGAAAATTTAGATATTCAAAGATATGTTTTAAAAAATCATGCAAATTCGACGGCAACTACAGTATTACATTTGACGCCGGAGCAGGAAAAAGACAAGTCGCATTTTACGGATAAAGAGGTAGGTGCCAAATAATTATATAACAAGACAACAAAATAATGAATGCCAAACTTTATAGTTTTATTTCACACCATGAATAATAACACTGTATTCGAATCGGAGTAAATATAATTAAAACACGTTGAATCCAGTGGCAATAGCTTATAGTTTAGTCCTCGTTTTCGATTAATTTGTTGTTATACATTCACATTCAGTCACATAACCTAGCGAATTAGTAATGTTATCCTTAATAAACATAACTCATACGCCACCAATATGGCACAGAATGGATACGCTCGCATGATAGTTAGAGTGATCAAACCCGAGACCGAAAAACGGGTAATCTGGGTTTTTCATTAGAGACCGACCGTTTTTTTTTTGGAAAACCGGAAACCCGGTTTTTTATGTCAGTCTCATAGTACAAAGAAAACTCTTCTTCGGTGCGAATTTGTTTATAATATGCCACTTTTAATATTATCACAAGTCTATATCGTTGGTACCGTCTGAAAGATCGATGAATTTCCCTTTGCGAAAAAGTGAAAGGTCCTTGTATTTCAAGTATTCCAAAAATACGCATAATCCTTGAATTTAATTTCAAACCAGTGATTTATTTTCTTATTTTTATGTATTTTATTTTATTCTTTACAAGATATCAGAATTGCAGAATGGGTTTCAGAAATTATAGCTGTTTTTCAAAATTATTACCTTCCTATTTCAGCAAGACATAATTTGTAGTTTTTACGGTGTTAACACATGTTCTAAACTGATATTTTGGGAAAGATAGTTGCAGGACGAAAACTGATGATGGGGTTTCTCTATATAATTATTTTTTTAATATTATTAAAAAATCGCAAATGAATTTTTGGCAATGGGCCTCAAGACAATTCAAAAAGGAATATTTGGAATCAATTTCGAAAGATTTTAGTGTGCTGAATCTGATTATGATATCTCCTATCCCCAAGAATGAGTTTGCACAATGGTGAACATTTTTTGAAATTACTCTATAATGAAATATTTCCCCACTTTTTTACTGGTCCGACCGGTTTTTCATAAAAAGAAAACCGGGCAATCGGGTTTTTTTTAAATCAAATAGTATTTTGTGTCTAAGTTCGAAGCGTCTTCAAGATAACTCTTTGGAGATTTATTTACTGCGAAAACCCGAAAACCGGGTTTTTGATCACTCTAATGATAGTATTTTGTATCTAAGTTCGAAGCGTCTTCGAGATTACTCTTTGAAGATTTATTTACTGCGACCATGCGGATCTGCAAACTAACTTTATGGAGAATTATTTACTGCGACCATGTATCGCACAGTGGGTCTGCAAACTAACTTTATGGAAACTAACACAAAACCCCCAATACTTTACCAATATCAGTGATCTTGATTTTAAATTAAAGCCTAAAACTGTTTAAGTTGTTTATTTATACGTTGATGAATTTCAACTCTAGAGACACTTAAAATTCATATTCAGCTCAAAAAAAATTGAAAACAAGTAAGGAGAGGCAAAAGTCGGACGGGGCCGACTATATGATACACTCCACTTTCCAACCGAATACAATTCAACTCGGTAAAAAAGTGAAAACGGGAAGAATTTTTGTATGTTTCCTAATCATAGGCTAATATGACCTGGTTCGATTTGTCAAATCGATAAGAATATTTGTATCGGGGCTACATCCAAACATGGAAAAATATGACTAATTTTCACAATAAGTTCTTCAAGTTCAAATATAAGGTGTTATGCTCACTTTGAAGAAATTCAGTGAAAATTCGTGGTTTCTGGGGCGGAAAAAGTTAAATCGGGAACGAAATTTGTATGGGAGCTATATATAAATCTGAACCGATCTAACACATTTTTACCACAGGTGTTTCTAGTTGAAATATAAGATGTTTTGCCAATTTTTGGTATCTAGAGTGAAAAGAATCAAATCGGGAGTGAAATTCGCATGGGAGCTATATATAAATCTGAACCGATCTAACACATTTTTACCGCAGGTGTTTCTAGTTGAAATATAAGATGTTTTGCCAATTTTGAAGAAAATCTCTTGTAATATATGGTATCTAGAGTGAAAAGAGTCAAATCGGGAGTGAAATTCGTATGGGAGCTATATGTAAATCTGAACCGATCTGACCCATTTTCACTGTGGGTGTTTCTAGGACAAATATAATATATTTCGCCTAATTTGAAGAAAATCTGTTGTTATATGTGGTATTTAGATTGAAAAGAGTCAAATCGGGAGTGAAATTCGTATGGGGGCTATATCTAAATCTGAACCGATTTTCTTCAAATTAAACGGACATTGCTAAATCGATTCGATCGGTATAATTAACAATGGGTCTATCTCTCTTCCTTTTGGGTGTTACAAACAAATGCACAAAGACATAATACTCTCGTGGAGTGTATAAATATTATTTCTGACTTGAATTAGTAAAATAAAATATAATTAAATTAAAAACTCCAAAAGCGTAGCGCAGCGATGACGATAATACAGACTGCAAAGTTGCATTCATATTTTATACCCTCCACACTCTGGATGTGGGTATACTAACTTTGTCATTCCGTTTGTAACACCTTGAAATATTCATCGGAGACTCCGTAAAGAATATGGGTCGCGGTAAAATTCTAAGAAGATCTAGTCATGCCCGTCTGTCTGTCCGTTGAAAACACGCTAGCTGCCGAACAAAATGAGATATGAGTTTCAAATTTTATCTAAATGTGTCTTATGGTTGCAGATCAGTTGTTTTTGAATGTGGAATAGTTTTAAGTTCGGTATCAAACATGAATCCCCAAATTGAATTGACGACTTGATTAATATATTAATATATTAAATATTGATTTGTATTACTGTATAATACAAACCATTAAAATTAAACAGGTCAACTATACACATCGCAGCATATTAAATATTATAATTGGAAATTTTGAATTTCAATTGGAATTTTTTAAATTTGAAATGGAAATTCTCAATATCAAGTGGAATTTTCTCATATTGAAATGGAAAATCTGAATTTCAATTGGGATTTTCTCAATTTCAATTGCAAATGGTGTTAGTTGAAAGATTGATATATATGATCTCTAATATATCAGTTTCTCTATAATATCAATTTCGATTTCTCATCAATTTCGTGTAGTAATTGCTACCTAAAGATCCTGTGCCTTGGATATCATAAAATGGTCTCGACTATCTCTTCGTTGTCGCATCTACGGCAGTAATAGTTGAATTACAGCTTCATTCGTAGCGCATGGTTTCTAATTAGCCAATGACCTGTCAGCACTGGTATCACTCTCGATAGAAGGTCTCTGTTACTTTTTATACCCTACACCACTTCGTGGACTAGGGTATTATAAGTTAGTTTCGCGCCAAATGTTTGTAACACCAAGAAATAATCGATCTAGATCCACCTTTAAGTATACGGATCGGCTTAGAATCACCAGCTGAATCGATTTAACGATGTCTGTCTGTTCGTCCGTCCGTCCGTCCGTCTGCTGTCCATCTAAGCTTATTCGCACTCTACAGGTTGCAATTGTGGTCCGATTGTCATGAAATTTTGCAGAGGTTATTTTTTTGGTCAAGGACGATTGGTATTGAATTCGAAGAAAATCGGTTCAGATTTAGATATAGCCCCCATACAAATGTCGCTCCCGATTTGGCCTTTTCCGCTCTAGAAACCGCATATTGTTCCCGATTTTCTTTAAAATTGGCAGAACATTTTATAATCGGACTAGAAACGCCTATGCTGAAAGTGGGTAAGATCGGTTCAGATTTAGATATAGTCCCCATACAAATGTCGCTCCCGATTTAAATTTTTCCGCTGTAGAAACCGCATATTGTTCCCGATTTTCTTTAAAATTGGCACAACATTTTATAATTGAACTAGAAACACCCATGCTGAAAGTGGGTAATATCGGTTCAGATTTAGATGTAGTCCCCCCATACAAATGTCGCTGCCAATTTCAATTTTTCCGCTGTAGAAACCGCATATTGTTCCCGATTTTCTTTAAAATTGGCACAACATCTTATAATCTAACTAAAAACACCTATGGTGAAAGTGGGTAAGATCGGTTCAGATTTAGATATAGTCCCCATACAAATGTCACTCCTGATTTGACTTTTTCCGCTCTAAACTCCACATATTGCACCCGTTTTTCTTTACAATTGGCACAACATCTTATAATCTAACTTAAAACACCTATGGTGAAAGTGGATAAGATCGGTTCAGATTTTGATATAGACCTCATACAAATGTTGCTCCCGAATGTTAAACCTATTTTGGCCAAACTTTACATATTATATTTCGTCAATAAACATACATGGTGTAAGCGGGCCAGGTTTCAATATAACCCCATACAAATGTCGTTTCCGATTTAACATTTTTTGTCAAACACATACACATACAGAATGCAATCCTTTCCGATTTCACTTTTTTACCGATTGAATTGTAATGAGATAGAAAGTCCGTCCGTCTTTAGCCTTTCCTTACTTGTTTGGGAGATGCCCATATGTCCATACTTTGGTATAAGCCAAATGGGGCCCATTCTGATCTATTACAGCTCTAGAAATTACATCTTACATCGTAACTACATCTTATATCGTCCGTCCGTCCATCTATTCTTGTAATCACGATACAGGTCGCAATTGTAGACAGAACCAAATGAAACTTTGCACAACGAAGTTTTTCGGGATAAGGACGAACGCTATTTAATTTGAAGAAAATCGGTTCAGATTTAGATATAGCCCCCATACGAATTTCACTCCCGATTTGACCCTTTTCACTCTAGATACCACAAATAACAACCGATTTTCTTCAAAATTGGCAAAACATCTTATATTTCAACTAGAAACACCTGTGGTAAAAATGGGTCAGATCGGTTCAGATTTATATATAGCTCCCATAAAAATTTCGCTCCCGATTTGACTTTTTCCGCTCTAGATACCATATATTACAAGAGATTTCCTTCAAAATGGGCAAAACATCTTATATTTCAACTAGAAACACCTGTGGTAAAAATGGGTCCGATCAGATTTGACAAAACATCTTATATTTTAACTAGAAACACCTGCGGTAAAAATGTGTTAGATCGGTTCAGATTTATATATAGCTCCCATACAAATTTCGCTCCCGATTTAACTTTTTCCGCCCCAGAAACCACGAGTTTTCAACGAATTTCTTCAAAGTGAGCATAACACCTTATATTTGAACTGGAAGAACTTATTGTGAAAGTTAGTCACATTTTTCCATGTTTGGATATAGCCCCGATACAAATATTCTTATCGATTTGACAAATCGCACCAGGTCATATTAGCCTATGATTAGGAAACATACAAAAATTCTTCCCGTTTTCACTTTTTTACCGAGTTGAATTGTATTCGGTTGGTAAGTGGAGTGTATCATATAGTCGGCCCCGCCCGACTTTAGCCTTTCCTTACTTGTTTTCAACTAGGAACATTTGTCTGTCGGATAATTGGATCAATTACCATATTATTGTCCATATACGTTAAATATGACTAAAGATGAATTTATTGTAACTGTATAATTTATATGAACTACATACAATTGCTCCCATGAAATACCTTGGTTTAGTAATCAAAGCGAGGTACATACGCAGGGAGTGGTGTAGGGTATTATATAGTCGGCCCCGCCAGACTTTAGCCTTTCCTTACTTGTTTAATTTTAGTTTTCTGTGTTTTAATATGGGCATTTAGTTTTATGTCTACACTCAAAGGAATTTGTCAGTAAATGCAAGCAGAAAGTCTGCTGAAAGAGCAGATTTTTCTGCTGAAAAAAAGACAGCGGATATGTATGTGCTGAAGTAGAAAACAACTGTTTACTGTTAAAGAAAGAACGATTCCTTGAAACTTTAAGCATATCTACGGTACAGTATGGCCAGTTAAACACAGTGCGAGCTCGATGATCGCAAGCACCTATTACCGCAACTGCTCGTTGTTTGCAACCAACTAAATATTAGCATTGGAGTCTTTATAAGCAACTTCTATACAAAAGTTGTAATGTTCGCTTTCTATTTCAATTTCTGTTGTCGGAGATCCGTTAAATAACTTATTTCTTTCTGGTCCGCAGATTGCAAATCTCCTTGGATAATCAATGTTTTCGTGAAATCTAAATTCCGAAAGGAGAAGTCTTCGGCCTTTTCGATAGCTTATATTTTCCAGAGTTGATATCGAAACCGGGTACTATAACACATTTATAGTATGTCAGGTACCCAATTTTTCAAAATCCAATCACTTCTATTTCACAAAATGTCGAAAGAAATGTTGAAAAGATATTTTTAGAATTTCTGATAGCTCATTCGAACCCTAGTTATCCAGAAAAAAATTTCCGACTCTTACTTTAATACCTTTGCAATATGTTGTTAGCAAATCAGTAAATATCCAAACGAAAGCCAATAAACAGATCAATAAATCTATTGAGTTTAGTCTGAGACAATGATTCAAAGGCCAATTTGGGGTTCGGTTATCGCAACTATTCGGTTATTGCAACACTTATGGACAGTAATTAGTTCCGATCATCGAGCTCGTACTGTATGTATATTAGGCTGGGTCGCGGTCCATACAAATGGAAAAACAATTAGTTCCTATATCAAGCCGTCTGTGAGCTAAACGCTCTTGAAAATACCCCTAAAAATTATGTTTTTTCCGTGCAATTTTTATACCCTCCACCTCCAGGATGAGGGTATACTAACTTTGTCATTCCGTTTGTAACACCTTGAAATATCGACCTGAGACCCTAAAAAGTATATATATTCTTGATCGTCATAAAATTCTAAGACGATCTAGCCATGTCCGTCCGTCCGTCTGTTGAAAGCACGCTAGCATCTAAACGAAAGGAGCTAGAATGTTCAAATTTTCCATAAATGCGTCTTATGGTCGTAGATCGGTTGGGATTGAAATGGGGCGAAATCGGCCCAAAGGGAAAAATTTTTCCCTCACAAGGACTAAAAATACCCATAATAATCCCTAATATTTTAGCGTATTTAAGCATGTTTTTTGAGTATGTCTGTTTATATTTGCTTGATATTTGGTACGCGCATTCACCTTATAGCAAAAACGTGCACCATAAAGTGATTCTTATTTGTAGGGGGTGAAATGGGATAAAAATGGTACATATTAAACGTCAACAGCTAGAATGATGAAATTCGATGTGTACATTCCTCTAATTGAGTAGATACATAATATAAAAGTATTTTTTCCAAATTCGTACTTTTAAGGGGTAAAATGGGAATAGAGGGATAAAAATGGTACCAACCAAACGGCTGTACCTAGAATAATGAAATTCGGTGTATACATTCCTCTGATTGCATAGACAAGTAAAATACACGGATTTTTCAAAATTCGTACTTTTTGGGGTTAAAATGAAAAAAGGGATAAAAATAGTACCAATCAAATGAACGCAGCTGGAGTCATGAAATTCGGAGTATACATTCCTCTGACTGTGTAGGCACGGAAAATAAATTGATTTTTCGAATTTCGTACTTTTTAGGGCCAAAATAGAAAAAGGGGATAAAAATAGTACCAACCAAATGGCAGCAGCTAGAGTCATGAAATTCGGAGTATACATTCCTTTGACTACGTAGACATGAAAAATAAAAGGTTTTTTCCAAATTCGTACTTTCAAGGGATACAATGGGTACGGAGGGATAAAAATGGTACCAACCAACCGGCTACACCTGGAATACGAAATTCGGTGTATACATTCCTCTGATTGCGTAGACACTTAAAATAAACAGACTTTTCGAAATTCCTATTTTTGGGGTTAAAATGAAAAAAGGGGATAAAAGTAGTACCAATAAAATGACCGCAGCTAGAGTCATGGAATTCGGTGTATACATTCCTCTGACTGCATAGACAAATTCGTATTTTTTCCAAATTCTTAATTTTTCTTTTACGGCAAAAATTGGTTGAATCATGAAGTTAGGTTAGTTTGCACTATGTACGTCTCATAATGGATTTTCAAAATTAGTACCTTTGGAATTAAAATAGAATGGAAATACAACCAACTGTAGCACCCACTATCTACCAATATTTATGGTATTTAAGCTTTTTGAAAATATAAATAGAAGAATATTTATTTTTGATTTGAAATAAATAATGGTTTGAAATAATTAAAATATTATATTCATTTATAAAATTATATTTTTAATATTTTTATTTGTTTTCATTTGGCTATATAAAAAAATTATATTTTCCTGTAATATTACTGCACTTCTACGAAAATCGACATCCTCTGTGGAATGCAATCCATGGTGGAGGGTATATAAAGTTCGGCCCGGCCGAACTTAACTCCGTTTTTAAATGTTTGTGCTGGATTTTTTCAATTTTTTTTTCTGAAATAATAGACTCTTGAAAGCACTTTAAATATAAATTTTTTGTGTTTTCTCATACATTTTTTTGTATTTGGTGTTTGGGGATTCATATTTGATGCGAACACTATTACAAACATTTTTATTTTATAAATATATCTTTGCGTGCAAATAAGACTCTTTCTTCAGACATTATCTAGCAAGCAAATAAAAAATAATATTTGAGTTTTTCCCACAAACATATATATGTTTCGGAAATATGTTATTATTCAGGGTGTGTTAGTAAATATATTTATTTAATTCACTTTAAAATTGGTTTGTATTATATTGTTTTTATTCTGTTGGTATTGTATATTCATTCAGGAATTGACTATTTTATTAATTTCGCTACAGACTGGGGTTGAAATGGAGCTTATTGAATCACAGCCGCTTTTGGAGTGGCTAGCGAACAACTATAAAATGTTTGGGGCCACACTTGAAATTATAACGGACAAATCCCAGGAGGGAAGTCAGTTTGTACGTGGCTTTGGTGGTATCGGAGGTATGTATATATATCTAGATCAACGCGATTGTTACAATTTCTAGAGATAACAAGGCTCTCATGATTGACTTCGATCGCGTTTATCTGTAAGATATTTAATATAGCAACTTTGGGTATATTAAAAATTATTTAATTTATATTTTCTTTTCTTCTTTTCAATACAATACCGTCACCAATCTGACGTATCTAACAACTGTAGGAATTCTACGATATAAAGTTGATTTTCAGTCATTGCAAGCCGATGAACCTTTGGAGGATGTTGATCTTGACGATTATTAAATCTGTTAATACAATATATATACATATATATGACGATGTCGAAAGAATGCAGCTTGTTTGAATAACTTAATGATATCTTGCAGTCCAATTCATAAAGAAAAGTTAGCCATTGACCGACCATCCATCCACAGACTAACAAGTTTTGATGCATCACAACACTCTTGACTAATAAACTATGTCTAACGAATGGCTAGACAGCGCGCAAATACTGCCCAACTCTAGATAAACTGCTGTCATTTTAACATTTCTATCAAAGCAGCTGTTTAAATTAAAAAAAAATAAATTGGAAAATATTTGCGAGACAAAAAAAATAATTTATTTTATTACATCAGACAAAAAGTTTTTTTATACCCTTCACCTCCAGGATCGGGGTGGAGGCTACTAAGTTTGTCACTCCGTTGGTAACACCTTGACATATCGACCTGAGACCCTATAGAATATATATATTCTTGATCGTCATAAAATTCTAGGACGATCTAGCCATGTCCGTCTGTCTGTTGAAAGCAGGGCGTCCAGATGTTGCATGAATACGTTTTATAGTTATATATTCGGTTGGGATTATTATATTCGGTTGGGATTGAAAGTGGACGAAATCGGTCCAGAGATAAAAAATTTTCCGTCGCAAGGACTGAAAATACCCCTCTGTATGTACATTAGAGCGTACCAGGTTACAAGTAAAAAAAAGTTCGCCGTACACCTTCGAATATGAAGTATTATTGAAAGGTAGTTTCAAAAAAATTTTTTTTTATTTTTTTATGCCGAACGTAGGGGTCGCGCTTTTACATTTTTCTATATAACTTCTGCATTTATAAACGGATTTTAAAGTGTGATACATCGATGTTTTTGTCTCGACGAGGCCGATTTTTTTGTCTTTGAAGTCATTGAGCTCAAGCATGATTCATGATTTTATGCGAGCTTTAATTTTCTGATATTAGAGTGGTGCATTAGGGTAGTAGCAACTGAAATATGATGGGTAAGTACCAGAAGGGGGTGCTTGAGCTCAATGACTTCAAAGACAAAAAAATCGGCCTCGTCGAGACAAAAACATCGATGTATCACACTTTAAAATCCGTTTATAAATGCAGAAGTTATATAGAAAAATGTAAAAGCGCGACCCCTACGTTCAGCATAAAAAAATAAAAAAAAAAATTTTTGAAACTACCTTTCAATAATACTTCATATTCGAAGGTGTACGGCGAACTTTTTTTTTTGAGGTACGCCCTAATGTACATTCCTCTAATAGAGTGGATAAATACTTACTTTCTTATAAAAAATACAAGTAAGGAAAGGCTAAAGTCGGGCGGGGCCGACTATATAATACCCTACACCATTCCCTGCGTATGTACCTCGCTTTGATCACTAATCTCAGGTATTTCATGGGAGCAATTTTATGTATTTTATATAAATTATACAGTTACTATAAATTCATCTTTAGTCATATTTAACGTATGTGGTTAATAATATGGTAATTGATCCAATTATCCGACAGACAAATACAAATTATACAGTAGTAATAGGATGAATCGGACCGACATTTCAAAAGGGACCCTATAACAACGTTTTGGGCCTGGTCCAAAACATGGGCCTATATATTTCTCATTCACGGTAGGTATTCCTAGTTGAAAAATATCATGATTTGCAAAATTGAAGATCCGATGTACGATGCAGTTTATAGAGCTGTAATAGATCAGAATGGGGCCCCATTTGGGTTATACCAAAGTATGGACATATGGGCATCTCCCAAACAAGTAAGGAAAGGCTAAAGATGTGTGTACAGTGGCCGACAAAAGTCAACATACGACCCACATTTTTGCGTTTTAGCGAGTTCCAAAAAATATTTGACAAAAGTAATGATGCGGTTTTGTTTGAAATCGTTTTTATTCATATAACAATGACAAAATGCTTTACTTCAATATAAACTTAAAAGATATTGGCAAAATAAACAAAAAACACATTGACAAAAGTCTACATACGACATAGCATCCCATGCTTTACGTCATTTTTTATAATGTACTTTATAGGAGAATTGACGAAATTTGTATTGTCATTTGTCTTGTGCTTGCTCTTCTTTAAATAAATATAATTCAAGAAACATTAGTCCGCGAAAATGGCTTCTCGTAAAGAAATTGCAACTGATATTCGAAATTTAGTAATAAAATGCAGAAACGAAAGGAAATCTTTAGGCGAAATAGCTAAAATGGTTAATTTAAGTAAATCAACTGTCCAAACTATATGCAAAAACTTCGAAAATACGGGTACTGTTGAAAATAAGCCCAGAAGTGGGCGTCCAAAAAAAACTTAGTCGACGAGATGAAAACCCGAAAGTGAATGCTACAATGTTGTCCAAACAACTCGCAGAAAGGTCGGATACAATTGTACATCCAAGAACAATTCAAAAAAGTCTGAATAATAATGGTTTCCGAAGCAGAACGCCACGCAAAAAAACCTCTTATAAGTGAATTCGCCCAGCAACACTTGGACAAGGGATTAGACTTCTGGAAGCGGGTTTTATTTACGGACGAGTCGAAGTATAATATATTTGGAAGTGACGGGAGAGCCAAAGTATGGAGAAAAGCGAATACGGCAATGAATCCGAAGAATTTACTTGCTACGGTAAAGCATGGTGGTGGCAACGTAATGGTTCGGGGTGCCATCGCGGCGTCTGGAGTTGGAAATCTTGCGTTTATTGAGGGTAACATGGATCGCTATCAATATAAATCCATATTGGAACAAAATCTGAAGGCATCGGTCGATAATTTAAACCTCGGAGAGCGCTGGATTTTCCAACAAGATAACGATCCGAAGCACACAGCCCAATTTGTTAAAGATTGTCTGATTTACCATGCTCCAAGACAACTTTATTCGCCGCCACAAAGCCCCGACCTGAATATTATTAAACATGTGTGGGAGATTCTGCAACGCAGGATCGGAAAACATCACATAACTAGCGCCCAAACGCTAAAAAACAAGCTGGAAGAGGAATGGCGACAAATATCACCTGCGGAATTGGAAAACTTAGTTGCATCAATGCCCAGACGATTGCTGGCTGTTGTAGATGCTCATGGTGGACCAACAAAATATTAAATTATATAATAGTATCATTTTGTCACGTTAAATTGCATTTTTTATGTCTCATCTCAAACCGTATGTAGACTTTTGTCAAGGTTTTTTCTGCGTATTCTGTTAATATCTTTTGTGTTTATATTGAAGTAATGCATTTTGTTATTGTTATATGAATAAAACACGATTTCAAACAAAACCGCATCATTACTTTTTTCAAATATGTTTTGGAACTCGCTAAATCGCAAACATGTGGGTCGTATGTTGACTTTTGTCGGCCACTGTATATATTTGTAACTTATTTTTTTCCAAAAACGGTGACAACATTATTTCGTTTCCTTACTTGTTTTAAGATAAGTATTTATGAAATTTGTAGTTTTCTGATATTAGAAACTTAAACAAGTATATCAATATTACAGGATGGATATAATAGACCATGGATAGGTCTATTCAAAACGGTGTCTTAAGGCAATATTTGACGCTCCCAGGCTACCAACCAAGGAATATTTTCAGTCCTTGTGGCAGACAAATGCCTCTTGGCCGATTTCGCCCATGTTTAATCACAAGATCTACAAGTATAAGCCATAAGGTTGGAAAATAATAAATCATGATTTCAATATGAATGTACGATTCTCTGACAACCGATAATTTTAATATCGTGGAGCAGGCCCGTGCGCAGGATTTTCACCTGGGGGGGGTTTTCATCTACACTCAAAAAAAAATTTCCCTATAATGAGTTAAAATTAACTAAAATTTAGGAAACCAAGTACATTTTTACTAAATAAGTAGAATTTTGCTGAAATTTTCCTAAATCTAAGTAAATTTTTCCTAAAAACAAGTAATTTTTTTACTAAATTTAAGCAAAATTTTCCTAAAACTAAGTAAATTTTAGTAAAATTTTGCTGAAAAAAAAATTTCCTAAAACCTAGTAAATGTTTTCAAATCAAGTAAATTTTTACTCAAACTGAGGGCAATTTTGCTGATTTTTTCCTCAAAACGAGTAAATTTTTAACTTAAACTGAGGAAAATTTTATTTTATACAAGAAAAAATGTGAAATTAAAATAAGTTATTTTTAACTAAAAAATCAAACAAATAGTTTTGATTCAGAGTATGCAAAACTGATACAAAAAATGACAACATGAAATATTTCTCAAAAGTTTCATGATACCTCTGCCATAAAGAGTTGAGCCATTACTCCATGATTGTTACGAAGGCAAAATAGGCGCCTTCGCAGTGGTTGTTTAGAATAATTCATAAAGTATTTAAGAAATAAGTCTCTGCAAACGAACGAGAATTGCTTCTTAGATTAATATTCAAGATTTTTTAACAATTTCAAATGTTTTTTATAAATTCATTAATACCTAAATGTATGAAGAACTCGGCATAAATTTCAGTAAACATTTTAACTTCATTTTAGGAAAAAATACATTTTTAAGTTAAAGTAAATTTTAATTTTTTCCATACAAAAAATTTCAGATTTTTTTACTTTTCTCATTGTCAGCAAAATTGCATTTCAGTAATCCATCTATCAGTACATTCAAAGGAATATGTCAGTAAAAGAAAGCAGAAAGTCTACTGAAAGAGCAGATTTTCTGCTGTTAAAAAAGAGACAGCAGACTTGTATCTGCTGAGATGGTAAACAGCCATTTGCGCATTTTGTCCCAAGCTAATATAAAAGAAAATTCGAGCTAAACTCGCTTATGAACGCTTATCTATTTTTATATTTTAATTAACAACAGCAAATTTTAGCAGACTGCAAACTCTTTAGCAGTATGAATGGTGATGTAAGATTGCAGAAAACTGCTGTAATAGCAGAAAGTGCCTGCTGATAGACAGCAGACAATCGCTATGAAAAAAACATAAATTTTCAGGAGAGCGAAAAAACTGATTTTCTCCTTAATTTGAAGAGAAATTATTAATCGCTCTTCTACAGTTTAATCTAAAGAGGATTACTAATTGCTACGATTAAAAAGTTTTCGAAATTTCCTATTATTCGTGGTTTCATGGTTCATAGCCACTTTTGCACGTTTAAAATTGAGCACTATGAATGTTGAAATAAGAATAAGATTTATTGTAAACTCCATAACTTGTTGCATGAAATCTTGACAATGTTGTATAGAAAACGCTTTTTCTGTGATGTACACATCGAATTTAAAGATTCCAGCTTCATCCGTCAGATTGGTCGATTGTAACATATATGTAGCCAGTCGCGAAAATCGCTGCAATTGATGAAAAATCCAAAATTCGCCGTTGCAATTCCTTATATTTTAACTTTCTTCATTCATAATTCTGAAACTATTCATACACAAGAATTCCCCATGAAGTCAGCAATAACATGCCAAAGAAATATTTTGGTATTCTCAATATAATAAAAAGTTACGGCGGTTTTTCTAAATATACTTTTCACAATTTTTGACTTTACAGCCACCATTTTTCCTATTTTAGCCTGATAACTTGGGAATCAAAATGCTATTAACGCGAAATGATGGAATTTGATAGTACGATATGCCTTAAATCTAGAATAATGTTTTAAACAAAATCGTTGTAGCGAATTATATCCTTCGGTTTTATGCTCTCCATTGTTGATATATTTTGTTTCTATTATTTTTATGTTCATTGCCATTTTTTCTATGATAAATGCAGAAAATTGGATATGCTTTTTGACGAAGTATGGGTCTAAATAGGATGTTTAAAGAGTTTTGGGGTTTTTAATTTATACAGGACATGAGTAACAGGATGTTTACTCAAAATCTTTATACGCATATTCCGATTAAATAAAAAATATTTGGAAATGTTTCTTTATTTTTATAATCTTAAACATGTATAAATTCAATTAACAAATACAGTTTTTTGTATTCGATGAAATGCAAGAAGAAACAACTAGACATTTTAATTCCAAAAAACCAAATAACTGGTATTTTAGAGCATCGTTTTCCTACGTAGATCCAAGTTACTGAATTTGTTGTTTCTCTTTTGACTAATACTTGCTACATATGTACAAAAAATACTAACTCTGAAAAATATTAGACATAAGTGATAAATATAACAAAAATTTTAGTAAGTTAAGACTCATTTCTTCATTTGTCGAAATGGATTTGTATTATAACTGCAAACTCCCAAAACATTGGAAGTAACAGAAAACGTTGTTGTTGCATCTAGGACACATCGGTTCATATTTAGATACAGCTCCATAAAAATGTCCAATCGCAAATGTTACATCGCTCTAGCGCTCTACAAGCATCAAAAAAATTATTTGCTTTTATTAAGAATATTTTAGATTTCATTATGATTCTTATCTACACTTTTTTAAAATTACTAAACGATTTTGTTATTAAATTTCCAAACTTTTATTGCAGTACATAATTAAAAGTTCATAAGATATAGCTCAAGTCGAATGTCAAGAAGTGGTATCGGTTAATAAAAATGAAAATTTTCCGAACAATTGGGTGTCCATTAGCGAAATTTGTACTACACAATCTTGAAATTGGCACAATTCGTTTAGTTTGTTTGTATTTTTCATAACCTTTGTCCGAAATTCAAGAAAGAGACCACGATTTTTCTATGTATTTTTCGTGTTTTCATGATTTTACTGCAAAATTACCATTTCAGACGAGTTATTTTAAAAAAATCTTAAAAATTCTATATTTTATTGCTTCAGAAAGTCTAGAAGGTTTTAAAAAGTATATGTTCGAAACCTCTCTGGGGGGGGTTTGAATTATTTGCTTTTATTAAGAATATTTTAGATTTCATTATGATTCTTATCTACACTTTTTTAAAATTACTAAACGATTTTGTTATTAAATTTCCAAACTTTTATTGCAGTACATAATTAAAAGTTTATAAGATATAGCTCTAGTCGAATGTCAAGAAGTGGTATCGGTTAATAAAAATGAAGATTTTCCGAACAATTTGGTGCCCATTAGCGAAATTAGTACTACACAATCTTGAAATTGGCACAATTCGTTTAGTTTGTTTGTATTTTTCATAACCTTTGTCCGAAATTCAAGAAAGAGACCACGATTTTTCTATGTATTTTTCGTGTTTTCATGATTTTACTGCAAAATTACCATTTCAGACGAGTTATTTTAAAAAAAATCTTAAAAATTCTATATTTTATTGCTTCAGAAAGTCTAGAAGGTTTTAAAAAGTATATGTTCGAAACCTCTCTGGGGGGGGTTTGAACCCCCAAAACCCCCCCCCTGCGCACGGCCCTGTCGTGGAGGGTGTAACTAAACAACGTATCCTTATTTTAGACGTTCACAAAATTTTTTGAAAACTAGACCATTTTCAATTGTAATTCAAAAGACACAATTTGAAATTCAAAAATTCTATTTGAAATTCAAAAATTGACAATTGAAATTCAAAACTCGTCATTTGTAAATCAAAAGACACCATTTGCCATTGAAAATACACCATTTGCAATTCAAAAGACACCATTTGAAATTCAAAAAGACACCAGTTGAAATTCAAAAGACACCAGTTGAAATTCGAAACTCGTTCAAGTGACGTCTTTTGAATTACAATTGAAAATGGTGTAGTGTAATTCGGTTACACGCCGAAATTTGTTTGGCCTTCTTCGATAATTAAATTCTCAACATCGTTTCTTAATATGATAAACTGTTATTGAAATTAACTATTGTCACGATATAAATTTTTAAAACGGGATTTCGAATGGAATATCCTAGGCAACATCCATATAACTTATCCATTTGACCTTTGTTTCACACACTGGTATTTTTCGTTTTTGGTCTTAACCAACCAATTATCTCCTTCTCTAGGTCTTGGTCATCCATGGATCCTCTTTGATTTGTCCCAAACGAAAACGTATCTTCACCGGAGCCAATATATGCAAAATCAAATGTTTACATTCACTGGAGACAGTTGGCGTTTTGGGGTATACCAACGAGGCATTGATGCGTTTTAGCAAAACATGGACATTGGAGCCATCGTAGGGCAAACGGCCAAAGACCATGGCATAACAGACCACACCACAGGCCCAGATGTCCGACAGAAACGGATCGTAAGCCACGCCTAGGGAAGAAAATAGAAACTCCGCCAGATAGTTATGACGATCAACATCCACAACAATTCTAACCTTTAAGTATCTCTGGACTGGCATAGGCATAACTGCCACAGAACGTCTTCGAAAGTATAACCTGTTCGTCGCTGGTCTTTGTATCTTTGCGGGCAAAACCAAAGTCGATCAATTTTATATTGAAATTTTCGTCCAGCAAAAGATTTTCACATTTGATATCACGATGCACCACACCCTTGGAATGGATATATTCGACGGCATTGATAAGTTGTTTGAACAGATTTCGTGACTGCGATTCTTCCAGAAATTTCTTGTCACGCACATAATCGAGTAGCGTACCATTTTCGGCCAATTGCATTATAAGATAGACTCTGAAAGGTGGACCAAGACTAAAGTGGCAAAGGCCGGAGTGATGGCATTACATTATTGCCTCTTACCTATGACTGGTCTCAATGCTCTGATAAAATGTTATCAAATTTTCATGGTGCAGACCCTTGACCGCTTCAATTTCTCGCGGCAGAAATTTCTGGGTGTATTCGGGTGGTGCCTTGACTTTCGAAATGATTTTAATCGCCACCCTTTTGCCATATTCCTCAGAGTATCCAATTTTCACTTTGGCATAGTTGCCAGTGCCGATTACCTTGCCCATCAAAATGCCATGTTCTTCCAATATCGATTTAGGTTTTCCCGATTTGTTGGTGCCACTCGGTTCGGGTGATACTTGATCCGAGCCCGATTCGGTTTTGCCGGCACTACCGGAAGGACCGGGCTCATCGCGCCGACTCGTGATTTCGGTTGTGCGATACACGTTTCCAAGCGACAAAAGCAACAAAGTTCGACTTTGCTGCCTTAGTTTTCCACGACTTGGTTGTTGTTTAAATATTTTGAGTTTTTCGAAATTGGGGATGTCGTAATCAGATCTAAGATCACTTGCCGTTGTTGGTCGTGTGTATCGTATTTTCAATCCCTTTCAACCTTTAAATTTCTCTAAATCGCGTGCTTCACGGTGGCCGTTTGATTTCTCGCCCGTTGCTCAACAATTAGTTTGTGAGTGACCAATCATGCAGACCCGGATCTTCCCATACACAAAAAATTTTGATGGTTTCCGAAATTTTTCTGGATTATGTGTTTTCCATTTGATATCTGATATCTGCTACGATTTGAAAATTTCAATATTTCAAAACCGAAGTTATTTGATTTTGACTTTTTCGAAACAACAAATAACTAACGGAAGGCTGAGTGAAAAGTCTATGAACTTCGAAAAGTCTACGTTATTTATTCAACCTTTGAGCCGACTTGATGTCCAATGCCTTATTGCTTTATTGTGTTTCATACAGTATTGTAAATGATACCTAAAACCTTAAACCCGTCGATTCTATATAATCTGGTAGTTACAAACATATTTGATCTCCGAGTGTACTCATACTCACTCCTGCTTGTCTTGTGTTTTATTTAACACAACAATTAAAAAATCATTGATCTACAATTACAACTGAATTTTATGTCTTACTAGCTGAACCCCCGCCCGCTTCGCCAGGCAGAAAAACAAACGGAAATAAAAATCATATTGTTTTTTCTTGTGATCGGTATTATATGTACCACTTATAATCAAGGTATTTCCCTGAGATACAAAAGAAATGGATATGTTCCATGGAAAATATTGAAGTACGGCGAATAAAGGAAGAAATGTCAAAAATCAAATTGATTTTAGGTTGAGTGTGATTCACCTCCTTCCCATTACCAAAACAAAAAACTTCCTACGAACTTACTTAATCGAATAGCTGGAATTCGAATGTACTACATTCAAAACACATAGAAAGTCAATCAAATTGTTCACTAATCAAACAACACAAAAACTAAAAAATTAATATAATTTCCGTTTTCTTGACTTAAGTCGGCTTTTGGCGATATTTCTTTTTTGTAATCTTTCTTTGCTATTATGTTAAGAAAATCCAAAGAAATTGAGTAATTTTACAAAATTCAAATCAAAAATTCCCCATCTTTCAAATCCCGCCCGTTTGTATAACAATATAGGAATCTCGGTGTCGAATATACTCTAAAACAGGTTTTAATTTCGTATGGGAAGGGTCACGGATACTTTCCGCCCATCTCGGTGTCGAATATACTCTAAAACCGGTTTTAATTTCATATGGGAAGGGCCACGCCCACTTTCCGCCCATATTTGCACAACTACTTACACTGGATCTATTCAGACAAATTTTCAGCACTCTAGTTTTTATAGAACTGATAATATTCAATAATAGGTTTTAAGTTCGTATGTGAAGTACCACGCCCACTATCCCACTACCGCCCATTTTTGGTACAATTACGAAGGTTTATGCTAGATGCACTCACAAAAAATTCAGTATTGTAGATGTTATAAAAGTGAATATATTCAATAGTATGTTTTAAGTTTGTATGTGAGGTAGCACGCCCACTTTTCCAATACCGCAAATTTTTTACACAACTACCCATATTGATGTCATAGAACTGAATATATTCGAAAATGGGTTATAACTTTGTATGTATAACACACTTTTCCACAACTGCGAACATTTATGACAGATGCACTAACACAAAATTTTAGCACTATAGGTGTCATTGAACTGACAATATTCAATAATAGGTTTTAACTTTCTGTGGGAGGTACCACGCCCACTTTTCCAATACCGCTCATTTTTTGCCCAACTACGCACATTGATTCTATATGCACTTACACACAATTTCAGAACTATAGCTGTCATATAACTGAAAATATTCAATAATAGGTTTTAACTTCGTATGGGAGGTACCACACCCACTTTTCCAATACCGCCCATTTTTGGCACAACTACGCACATTGATGATAGATGCACTTACACAGAATTTCACCACTACAGCTGTCATAGAACTAACAATATTCAATGATAGGTTTTAACTTCGTATGTGAGGTACCACGCCCACTTTTCCAATACCGCAAATTTTTGACCAACTACCCTTATTGATGCTAGACGCACTCACACAAAACTTCAGTATTGTATCTGTCATAGAACTGGATATATTAGAAAATGGGTTATAACTTCGTATGGGAGGTGCCACACCCACTTTTCCAATACCCCCCATTTTTGGCACAACTACGCACATTGATGCTAGATGCACTTACACAAAATTTCAGCACTATAGCTGTCATATAACTGACAATATTCAATAATATGTTTTAACTTCGTATGGGAGGTACCACGCCCACTTTTCCAATACCGCAAATTTTTGACAAAACTACCCTTATTGATGCTAGACGCACTCACACAAAACTTCAGTATTGTATCTGTCATAGAACTGGATATATTAGAAAATGGGTTATAACTTCGTATGGGAGGTGCCACACCCACTTTTCCAATACCCCCCATTTTTGGCACAACTACGCACATTGACGCTAGACGCACTCTAGCTGTCATAGAACTGACAATATTCAATAATAGGTTTTCACTTCGTATGGGAGGTGCCACGCCCATTTGTCCAATCCCGCCCATTTTTGGCACAACTACGCAAATTGATGCTATATGCACCTATACAAAATTTCAGCACTCTAGCTGTCATAGAACTGACAATATTCAATAATAGGTTTTCACTTCGTATGGGAGGTGTATGTGAGGTATGTGTGCAGACTAACAATTAGTGGACTTTCACAAAAATTCAAGACTCTAGCTGCACCAGTACTCCGAATATGCTAATTTATAAAAAACGAATAATCCCCAATCCCAAAATTTATATAGCCTATTTTCACCACCGGTTCAACATGAACATACTGTGAAGAACATACTCAAGAAGATCGGTCCAGTAGTTTAGTATGCTATAAAGAACAAACAAACAAACAAACCCACAAACTTACAAACACAGATTCATTTTTATATATATAGATTAACGTCCACCAAAAACTTGTTAAGCACATGTCATTACCACTTGCAATACCAGGTAATGACATCTCTTTACCCTCGCGATTACTTCCAACTCATAAATAATGACTTTCAATAAACGACTTATATAAGTATATTTTTTATTTCTGAAAATAAACTCATATACAGCCTTCAAAATGAGCCACATTGAAATTATAATTGGAGTCCAATCGTCATATTACATTATTTTTCGATATTAGTAATCGTGAACGTACGTGGTTATTCTTTAGCTTCTTGGTATGGCGGCGAGTAAGTACTTTCCGAAAGGTAAGTAATGAGTACAGTTTGGTTTGACATACATTTGCTTCGTATTGTCGCTAAATAATGGATATTATAATATGATCGTTATGCGTTTTATAGTTATACAGTTAAAGATTACATTACATTATTCAAGTAAATAGGTTTCCAATAGGGAAATTTTACAACAGTTTAATAACAATTACATAAAAAGTATGTAAAAAATAATCATGAGAAGAAGATTTACTTGAAAACATTTATTTGGATCTAGTAAAAAATTCTTACAATTGAGTAAATGTATACTTGTGTGGAAGAAAATTTTACAGGTTTTAACGAGAATAATGAATAATTTTTGTATGGAAAAAATGCCATTTAGGAAATTTGAAATAAAAAATGTATTTATTCGTTAGATTAAATTTATGACAAGTTTTTCATACATTCAAGTATTAATGAAGTTATAAAACAAGTAAGGAAAGGCTAAAGTCGGGCGGGTTCACTTTCTATCCGAATACAATTCAATTCGTTAAAATAAAGTGAAAACTGTAAGGATTTTGTATGTATCCTAATCATATGCTAATATGACCTGACCCAATTTGTCAAAACGATAAGAATATTTGTATCGGGCTATTTCCAAACATTGAATGAAATAACCCACTATCACAATATGTTCTTCCAGTTCAAGTATAACGTGTTATGCTCAATTTCAAAAAATTCGGTGAAAATACGTAGTTCCTGGGGCGGAAAAAGTTAAGCCGGATGCGAAATTTTTATGGGAGCTATACATAAATCTGAACCGATCTGACCCATTTTCAACATGGGTGTTTCTAGTTGAAATATAAGATATTTTGCCAGATTTGAAGAAGATCTGTTAAAATATGTGGATTCTAGAGAAAAGTGAAATCGGGAGCGATATTTGTATGGGGCTATATATATATTTTTAGCGTTTGGGCGCTAGTTATGTGATGTTTTCGGATCCTGCGTTGCAGAATCTCCCACACATGTTCAATAATATTCAGGTCGGGGCTTTGTGGCGGCGAATAAAGTTGTCTTGGAGCATGGTAAATCAGCCAATCTTTAACAAATTGGGCTGTGTGCTTCGGATCGTTATCTTGTTGGAAAATCCAGCCCTCTCCGAGGTTTAAATTATCGACCGATGCCTTCAGATTTTGTTCCAATATGGATTTATATTGATAGCGATCCATGTTACCCTCAATAAACGCAAGATTTCCAACTCCAGACGCCGCGACGGCACCCCAAACCATTACGTTGCCACCACCATGCTTTACCGTAGCAAGTAAATTCTTCGGATTCATTGCCGTATTCGCTTTTCTCCATTCTTTGGCTCTCCCGTCACTTCCAAATATATTATACTTCGACTCGTCCGTAAATGAAACCCGCTTTCAGAAGTCTAATCCCTTGTTCAAGTGTTGCTGGGCGAATTCAAGGCGAAGCTTACGATTCTTTTCACTTATAAGAGGTTTTTTGCGTGGCGTTCTGTTTCGGAAACCATTATTATTCAGACTTCTTTCAATTGTTCTAGGATGTACAATTGTATCCGACCTTTCTGCGAGTTGTTTGGACAACATTGTAGCATTCACTTTCGGGTTTTCATTAACTTCTTTTAAAATAAAGCTTCCATCTCGTCGACTAAGTTTTTTTGGACGCCCACTTCTGGGCAACAGTACTTCTTCAACAGTACCCGTATTTTCGAAGTTTTTGCATATAGTTTGGACAGTTGATTTAATTAAATTAACCATTTTAGCTATTTCGCCTAAAGATTTCCTTTCGTTTCTGCATTTTATTACTAAATTTCGAATATCAGTTGCAATTTCTTTACGAGAAGCCATTTTCGCGGACTAATGTTTCTTGAATTATATTTATTTAAAGAAGAGCAAGCACAAGACAAATGACAATACAAATTTCGTCAATTCTCCTATAAAGTACATTATAAAAAATGACGTAAAGCATGGGATGCTATGTCGTATGTAGACTTTTGTCAAGGTGTTTTTTGTTTATTTTGCCAATATCTTTTAAGTTTATATTGAAGTAAAGCATTTTGTTATTGTTATATGAATAAAAAACGATTTCAAACAAAACCGCATCATTACTTTTTTCAAATATTTTTTGGAACTCGCTAAAACGCAAAAATGTGGGTCGTATGTTGACTTTTGTCGGCCACTATATATATATCTGAATATAGTTTAAATACAAGATGTTTTACAAAATTTGAATACATTCTGATAAAATATAAGGTTTCTAGGGCGGAAAAATTGGGAGTGAAATTTGTATGGGGGCTATAACTACATCTGAACCGATCTTACCCACTTTCAGCATAGGTCTTTCTAGTTGGATTATAAGATGTTGAGCCAAATTTGAAAAAAATCGTGTACTATATGTGCGTTATAGAGCGGAAAAAGTCAAATCGGGAGCGATATTTGTATGGGGCTATATATAAATCTGAAGCGATCTGACCTATTTTCACCATAGGTGTTCCTAATTTAAATACAAGATATTTTACAAAATTTGAAGACAATCTGATAAATATATGGTTTTTAGGGCGGAAAAAGTCAAATTGGGAGTGAAATTTGTATGGGGGCTATACCTACATCTGAACCGATCTTACCCACTTTCAGCATATGTCTTTCTAGTTGGATTATAAGATGTTGAGCCAAATTTAAAGAAAATCGAGTACAATATGTGGTTCCTAAAGCGAAAAAAAAAAACAAATCGGGGGTTATATCTAAATCTGAACCGATCTTACCCACTTTTTGCATAGGTATTTCTAGTTGTATTACAAGATGTTGTGCCAAATTTAAAGAAAACGGGTACAATATGTGGTATTTAAAGCGGAAAATGTCAATGGGGGCTATATCTAAATCTGAACCGTCTAGCCCGCTTTTGCCACAGGTGTTGCTAGTTCGATTATAAAATGTTGTGCAGAATTTAAAGACAATCGGTTTCTAGAGCGGAACCGATTTGCCTCAAATGAAATAGCGTTCGTCCTTGATCCACAAAACTTACTTGTGCCAATTTTTGTTCAGATCGGACTATAATTGCGACCTGTAATTTGATTACAACAATAGATGGACAGACAGACAGACGGACATTGCTAAATCGACTCAGAAAGTGATTCTAAGCCGATCTGTATAAACAACGATGGGTCTAACTCGTTTCCTTTTGGGTGTTACAAACAAATGCACAGACGTTACAAACAAATGCACAAAGACATAAGACTCTCGTGGAGTGTATAATGAAATTGAACTTCGTATAGCGCTGAAACAATATTTCCTCATATCAAGTTCAAATTTGTCCTTGAAATTACGACATGCATTGAACTTGATTCCAGTTAAACCAAACCAAGTAAAATTTACTCAAACTGAGGAAAATTGCAGTAGACTTTTCCTCACAGCAAGTAAATATTTACTAAATCTAAGTAAAATTTTGCTGAAATTTAACTCAAACTAAGTAAATTTTTCCACAAATCAAATAAATATATACACAAACTGAGGAAATTTTTGTTGATTTTTTTTCCACAAAACAAGTACGTTTTAACTCAAATTGAGTATACTTTTGCAAGGTACAAGGAAAAAAGTGATTTTAAAATAGGTTCAATGTAACTAAAACTAATTCAAACAGATGATTTCACTCCAATGTATTCAGAAATAATACAAAAAATTACAACATGAAATATTTCTCAAAAGTTTCATGATACCTCTGTCATAAAAAGCTATTACTATTGCAAGATAGGCGTCTTCACGTGGATGTTTTGAATAATACTTGGTGTAAATGCAAATGAAAGAGAATTATATATTATAATTATATTAATATACAAAAATTTTCTAAATACATTGAAGTTATTTTTTATAAATTCATTAATACTTAAATGTATGAAAGACTCGGCATTCAGTAAACACATTGACTTAATTTTAGGGAAACACACATTTTTTCCATATAAAAAATGTCCTCAGTTTTCCGTATTTCAAACGTTGGAAATTTTCTTCCACGCTAGTATGACTTTACTCAATTTTACTATATGTTTGAAATGTTTATGTACCCTATTGAAATGTTGAATGTAAGCTTTAGTACCCTATTGAAATGAGCAAACTTTACTCATACTTAGTTAATGTTCCTTCTTTTAAGGAAATTTGTACTAAACTGGAGTAAAATTGTTGAACTAAATTAATTATGGATTTTACTCATTTTTTTTACGTTTTTCTAATTGAAGATACATCGTGACGTTTTTGAGGTGATAATAAGGCCTCAATTGGTGGCTTTTTAGGCCGATAAAAATGTGTGTATTTTCTTTTGAGGGTATAATAAGACGTCTAACGTGAGCCAAATCTATGCTCTTTTTTATGTTTCTGTATAAAATATGTGTTTTTTATAGCGGAACCCGTGAGAGAGGATATATACAATATGTGCACTCAAAAGAATTTGTTAGTAAAAGAAAGCAAAAATACTGCTGAAAAAAGCTGATTTTCTGCTGAAAAAGTGACAACAGATTGTCCCTGCTGAAATACCAAATGATTTTGGAACTAAATTATACAGGAAAAAACGTTATCTTGAAACTTAAGCATATGTATAGAACTGTATAGTATATAAATATAAAGAAATGAAAAGCAAATCTTATTTCTAAAAATGTTATGTTTATTTTTTAATTAAAAATTCCCTATTCTTCCCCTTAACCATCATTATCATAGCAGTATCTTAAAAGAGTTAACATTTTAATTTTTGACTTGAACTAGGATATTGATATTGTCCTGGCTCAAGACCATTTTGCATCTATATTTAATAGAATGGAAATTTATTTACAAATGGCATGGTGACATTTATTACTTGGCTGCAGAGTACCACGATCATGATTTCGACCCTGTCAAAGGTTTTTTCAAGTGGCTTCGCAGCGACTTTTCAACATCAAACCCGGCCTCTTTGAGGAAATGATTCTCACGAACGAACGAGAAGCACAACTCACTTGCCGAATTTGCGTTAACATTTTAAGGTTTATTGTACATATATTATAAATTATCTCGAACACTAAAAAATTCTACATTTTTTTACAAAATATAAGTTTTATATAAATATTAACGATTATAATAATATTGTTTTCAGAAATATCTATCATATCACTAATTTTTTAACGTATCGTATCAATATTTTTCAATATTCTTCGGCCTATTCTGCACACATTAACCCACTGCAAGCCAATGCCAGCCATGTAACTAATATTTCTTGAAAGATATTTTTTATTATAGGCATATTGTCACGAGCTAATAGAAATTGAACTTCCGTCAGTCTGAAAGGCTTTTAACTCCAGAACGCTTATTCTGTATATTATTTTTATATTTTAATTAACAGCAGTAATTTTTAGCAAACTGCTGCTATGGCAGAAGACCTGCTTTAATAGCAGAAAAAGTGCTTGCTGATAGGTAGCAAACAATCTCTGCTGTTAATAGCAGACACTTTTTTCTTAATGTTGCAATACACACGCCGAATTTCACTATTCTAACTGCAGCCGTCTGGTTGGTACCATTTTTATCCCCTTTCGCCCTATTTTCCGCCTATAAGTACAAATTTCGAAAAAAATCTTTTATGTTTCGCGTCTCTACTGTCAGATGAATACATACACCGAATTTAATGATTTCAAATTCCGCGGTTTGGTTAGTACCATTTTTATCCCACTTTCCTATTCTATCCCTTAAAAGTACGAATAGCGGAAAGTCCAGCTATTTTACGTGTCTACGTAATTATAGGGATGTACACATCGAATTTCATTTTTCTAGCTGTTGTCGTATCATTGGTACCTTTTTATCACTTTTTGTCCCATTTACTTGTTGGTGCTTTCACACTACATCAGGAACATACACAACGAATTTCATCAAGTGTATATAAAGCAAAAATTTCCAAAAAAACTTGCTTAAATAATCTAAATATTGGGGGGTATTTTCAGTCCTTGGTAGAGAAATTATTTTTCCTCTAGGCCGATTTCGCCCACTTTCAATCTCAACCGATGTGCTACCATATGACACATTTAGCTAGCAGCTAGCGTGCTTTCAACAGACAGATGGACATGGCTAGATCGCCTTAGAATTCTACCACGACCCATAATATATGTATGTGACAAAGTGAATTTGCACCCATCCTAAGGTGGAGGGTATAACAACTTAAGAAGAGAAGAAGACATTAATTGCATAAAAAACTCTAATTAGGTCGATTGTACTATATGATACACTCCACTTTCCAACCGAATAAAATTCAACTCGGTAAAAAAGTGAAAACGGGAAGAATTTTTTAATCATAGGCTAATATGACCTGGTTCGATTTGTCAAATCGATAAGAATATTTGTATCGGGGCTATATCCAAACATGGAAAAATGTGACTAACTTTCACAATAAGTTCTTCCAGTTCAAATATAAGGTGTTATGCTAGAAGAAATTCGGTGAAAATTCGTGGTTTCTGGGGCGGAAAAAGTTAAATCGGGAGCGAAATTTGTATGGGAGCTATATATAAATCTGAACCGATCTAACACATTTTTACCACAGGTGTTTCTAGTTGAAATATAAGATGTTTTGCCAATTTGTAAGAAAATCTCTTGTAATATATGGTATCTAGAGTGAAAAGAGTCAAATCGGGAGTGAAATTCGTATGTGAGCTATATGTAAATCTGAACCCATTTTCACTATGGGTGTTTCTAGGACAAATAGAATATATTTCGCCTAATTTGAAGAGGATCTGTTAAAATATGTGGTTTCTAGAGCGGAAAAAGTCAAATCGGGAGAGAAATTTGTATGGGAGCTATATATAAATCTGAACCGATCTGACCCATTTTTACCGCAGGTGTTTCTAGTTGAAATATAAGATGTTTTGCCAAATCTGAAGACAATCTGATACAATATGTGGTTTCTAGAGCAGAAAAAGTCAAATCGGGAGCGAAATTTGAATGGGAGCTATATATAAATCTGAACCGATCTGACCCATTTTTACCACAGGTGTTTCTAGTTGAAATATAAGATTTTTTTAAGAAAATCTGTTGTTATATGTGGTATCTAGAGTGAAAAAAGTCAAATCGGGAGCGAAATTCGTATGGGGGCTATATCTAAATGTGAACCGATTTTCTTCAAATTAAATAGCGTTCGTTCTTATCCCGTAAAACTTCGTTGTGCAAAGTTTCATTTGGTTCTGTCTACAATTGCGACCTGTATTGTGATTACAAGAAATAAATCGATTCAAAAAGTGATTCTAAGTCGAATTAACAATGGGTCTATCTCTCTTCCTTTTGGGTGTTACAAACAAATGCACAAACACATAATACTCTCGTGGAGTGTATAAAAATATCTGGTAATTTGAAGACAACATTGTAACCTCTAGATCAGAGGGCTGAAAATACACATTTTAACAGCTTCATATGACAACATATTCAAATCCTTTCAAAATGTGCCATTTTTCTTAGAAACTAGAACTCAGGTTTAGGACAAAGTGGACAATTCAGCAGACACAAAAACGCCATATCATACTTTATACGATGATATTTTCTATGGAAAACAGGGTCAACTTCTAGGTCATAATGTTGAACTGGTCATATTGGTTTAAGAAACAAATATCTTAGGGAATACAGTGGCTCCAAATAGAAGAAACGCTCATAAAGATTGATCTTTTAAGATGATATGAGTTTGGTTAATTTATTTTAATTAATGCTGGAGTCCTCTATTAACAACAATAAATAAAAATAATAATATCATATTTAAAGTTATAGGAATAAATAAAAACTTAATTCAAGTTAGGAATTTGTACTCCAAAAAGTATACGCTCTCCAGTTTCCTTTATTTTGCGAAGTTATATTTTTTCTGTGGTTGCTTTCTGTTTTTGTACCATGCCAAACTTTTAAACGAAATAAATCCAGTATGTCGACTGAAACAAATTATTGGTTCATAAATTGCACTTTTAAAAGCCTACTATGCATTTTTGAAACATTAAAGAGTTTCATTAATTTCTTCGTTTATATAGTTTATTAATAATATTAATATTAAATATTTAATATTAATATTAAATGAGCAACTACTTTTTGGAGCACATATTATTACTTTGAATTAAGTTTTTATTTATTCTTGTAACTTTAACTAAATTACTATTGTTATACACTCCACGAGAGTAAAGACATAATTGTGCATTTGTTTGTAACACTCAAAAGGAAGCGAGATAGACCCATTGTTAATTATACCGAATTACTTTTTGAATCGATTTAGCAATGTCCGTCTGTCCGTCTGTCCATCTATTGTTGTAATCAAATTACAGGTCGCAATTACAGTCCGATCTTAACAAAAATTGGCACAAGTAAGTTTTGTGGATTAAGGACGAACGCTATTTAATTTGAGGCAAATCGGTTCAGATTTAGATATAGCCCCCATACAAATCTCGCTCCCGATTTGACTTTTTCCGCTCTAGAAACCACATATTGTACTCGATTTTCTTTAAATTTGGCACAACATCTTATAATCCAACTAGAAACACCTATGCAGAAATTGGGTGAGATCGGTTCAGATTTAGATGTAGCCCCCATACAAATGTCGCTCCCGATTTGACTTTTTCCGCTCTAGAAACCACATATTGTACCCGCTATTCTTTAAATTCTGCACAACATCTTATAATCCAACAAGAAACACCTATACAAAAAGTGGGTAAGATCGGTTCATATTTAGATATAGCCCAAACACAAATGTTGCTCCCAAATGTTTAACCGATTTTGGCCAAACTATACATATTATATTTCACCTATTTCGTTCCAGGTTTCAATATACCCCCATATAAATGTTCTTTCCGATTTAACATTTTTTTCAAACACATACATTTACAGGATACAAAAATCCTTCCCGTTTTCATTTTTTCACCGAATTCAATTGTATACGGATAGAAATTGGAGTGTATCATATAGTCGGCTCCGCCCGACTTTAGCCTTTCCTTACTTGTTTTTATTTATTATAGAGGACGCAAGCGTTAAATAAATTAAATTGCAAAAATGCATATCATCTTAAAAGATTAATCTTTTTGAGCGTTTTTTTTTTTTTTTCAAAATGTGTCTATGAGCGAATAATTTTTGGAGCCAATGTACGTATATGTGTAGTCTTCTTTAAAACTACCCAATAAGCACAAAAATTTTAAAATTCAAGTGCTTGAAATATTGTTTGAATTTAAACTTGAATTTAAACCTATTTTCAAGCGATATTCCAATGTATTGAAAATAGTTACCAAAAATTTATAATTCAAGTGCTTGAAATATTGCTTGAATTTTAACTTGAATTTATACAAATTTTCAAGTCATATTCCAGTTTATTGAAAATATATTTTCATATATTTCGAAGAGCTGGAAGTTTGTGTCAGTAAAGCAATATCGTACGGGCGAATATTATAGATAACGAAGAAAATATAACAAAAAGGTAAATAAATCGTGATTACAAAGTGAAGTGCATAAGTGAAATATCTGTGAAATTTTTTTAGATTCTGCGAGTAAGTATGAACAAAAAATCGAAAGCAGATGCTCGCAAAATATTTGCATTGCTTACTCAGAGTAGGGAGCAAGATACTGAGGAGGCACCTGAAGAATATGGAGAAACATCTATGAACCAGTTTGATGATTTTGAAGATGAATCTGCGCCAATCAACAGAACAGAAGTGCAACAAGGCCATGAACTAAGAAATGAACTCGCAAGTTGGGCTGTGGAATTCAATGTATCAAATGCGGCAACAAGCCAGTTACTGAAGATTTTAAGAAAACACGATGTAAGTGGGCTGCCAATTGATGCTCGTACATTAAAATGTACGCCAAAATCCCCGGTTGGTAATGATAATTACATATCGCTAATTTGCGAGAATACTCATAAAAAATGTATGCTCTAATGTATTTATGATCAACCGTTTTAGGTTACGGAATTTAAGGAACAAGTCTCTGGAAATTCCCAAAAGTTCATTACAAATTGTTGGAGGAAACTAATGGGCGATGATGTAGCACAATCTTTTTGTTGGCAAGGATCCGTATCTAAAACAGCTTTAAAAGCATTGTCAACAACACTTGCCATAAAACGTAAGGACCTAATCCATGCATTTGTCTTCTCATTACCAATTACCAATGTTTTCATTTACAGTTGCCTATAACGAAAAATTTTCTGATCACACGGATGCAGAGTTTGAAAAGTGTACAATCGCATTTTTCCAGCAAGCCAAAAATCGGTTCTATAAAAAAATATCCAGGAATAATTCAAGTACATCTTGAAGATTACACATTTCTTTTCTTCCGTATTTTTATTTCCATTCGTATTATTAATTCACTTGTTTTTTTCATATATTTCCATTCATACATTTAATTGATCTCAATATTGCTGTTATGTAAACATATAATATCATACACATAATTGATCTCAATTTTTCTGTTATGTAAACATAATAGTTATTAAATATGTAATAATAATGTTCACATTATGTATGCCAAGTAAACGTGATATTTTTTCTAATTTTATCGAAAAAAAGGACTTGAATTCGAATGTAGGGATTAAAGTGTAATTCCAGGCTTGAAATCCAGCTCACTGAGCTGTATAGTTTGACTTGAATAACACTGTAACTCGAGGCTTGAATTCCAACTCCCAAGGTTGTTTAGTTCGACTTGAATAACACTAGAATTCCGGGCTTGATTTACACTGTAAAGTCACTTTATTTTCCGACTGGAATTCAAAGGTTAAAATTGCTGGAGATCGCTATTGTTTTCAAGTGGAATTCAAGCATAATTCAACACTTGAAATTGGAAAATAATATTGGAATTCAACTTGAATTCCACTTGAATTCAAGCAAAAATGTTTATTGGGTACAAACAACAAAATTATGGTAGCGGTAGAACAACCCTGACTTTTTTGATTCACCCTTTAGACAACGTGGTTGAGAAGCCCACTTATGTCGGAGCTTAAGCATACACATTTGAACTAGCTTCGAATACAACCCTTATTTTGAAACCATGGTTACCGTCAGGTTACCACAGCTAAAATAATTTTCCTAAAATATGTTGACATTATACTATGTGGTAAAAGGAAGAAAATTTCAAAAAAATGCTATGAAAGCTGACAACCAGAAAAAATAGAATTAAATGTTGAGAATATACAAAAGTGTCATTGATGGCGGAGGTCTATGTGATTGGACAAATATTGAAAGCTGTTGATTTTCAAGAACCACATATATTTTGCAAGTGGAGCCTACAAAGCGGTAAGGAGGACAAATATAATTTCGCTGTGCTATTATTTTTTTAGGAAATGGGGTACAATGTATTTTTGTGTAACACCCAAAATGTAACGTTATGCCGATCGACTTAGAATCAATTTCGGAGTCAATTTAGCAATGTCTGTCTGTTTATTCGTCTATTATTGCAATCAAAGTATAGGTCGCAGTTGTTACCCGATCCAAATAGAACCTTACACAACGGATAAGGAAGAATGATTTTTTAATTTGAAGCAAATCGGTTCAGATTTGGACATAGGCCCAATACAAATGTCACCCCAGATTCTCAGCTCTACAAACGACAGGTATGTTCTGACTTCCACGGTGGGTTCCAATCATTGGTTTTTTATAATATGAGACACGACTTCAAAACATCTAAATTTTGAGCAAATCCTCATTTTCAAGATCGAAGAACAATTCGAATGAAGAAAATAAGTTTCGAAGTCAAAGTCCAATTTTAAAAATATGATACCACGGAAATATCTGTGGTTTGAAACCAACGTGGAAGTCAGAACATACCAGAAGCAGGTAATCGATTTTCATGTTTTAATGTTCGGTCCATGTTTTGATGTAGACCCCCTGTATATATGGTTCCCCATTTTAATGTTTCCTTTATAGAAAACAGTTTTTAACCGATTCCGATGAAATTTGTACCGCACGTTCATTATCACCCTTAAACATCTATAGGGAAAATAGGTCACATCATCCTTGTTTTAATATAGTTTGGAAATTGAATCCCTTGATATGGAGTAGAGAGTGGAGGGGGCCTTTTTACCCTTTCCTTACTTGTTTTCTTTTTTGTATACAACAGGCACCTCTTGGCGCATTACCCAAGGCGAAGCTCAGGGTCAAACATTTGTGTCCAGTAATCGTTTGGAATCCTCTTCCGATTTCTGTCAACCTTTGGACATACATCTGGGCACTGCCTCTGTGCAGGGTTGGCCCAAGTTGCACATTGAAATACATGCGGTCAATGTTTTGAACAAAAGTTGGCCCGTAGGTTATGGTTTCGTGCATTTGCCGACCAAACCGGGATTTCATCGACTAGAAGTGTTAACGTGGAAAATAGCACCACGAACGTGGTACGATAGTTTAAGGGAGAAATTCGGCGGTGGAGGTTTGGCGTTGTGCAAAGAAGACTTGATATTTACGGGATTGGAAAGGTAAGTGACAGCGAGAGAATTATGACTGTGGACTAATGACTAATCTTACATTTTGCCAACACATCTAGATTTAAACTGCAGACACGTTCTTCGGGTAAAATTATCATTGACATCAATTTAATTTTTCGTAATTTTGCAAAATTTGGCATCGAATTTAATTAGTATCCAGCCAAACATGTCTCACCAAAAACTCCTTATACTGTGTTATATCATACTGCCTTCCTTGATGACAATGGAGGCTGTTAAAATCGGCATCTCCAAACCCTTAAGCACGATCACAACAACAACCTCAGCTACTACAACCATGGAAACAACCGTTGCCGAAGAACTAGAAACAGAAATGGAACCTTCTCCAACAACCTCTAGGTCGAGCACAACGCGTGAGTCCACAACTCTCACCACCCCTTCCACTACTACAGCAAAGACCACAACACCTGAACCCGAATGGCCAGAATTTCCACCGAAAAAACAGCCCCCCAGAAAAACAACTACGACAACAACTCGAAAACCTGAGACAACAACCAAAAAACCAAAGATAACAACACCTCACCCCACAACAACAGAAGCCACAGAGATGGTGAATAAAACCGAAAGTCCTCCCGAAATATTGGCCCTATCCACAACAACTTGGAGCGAACACAAATACTGCTTCTGTGATGTAACCTCTGAAGGCTGTGACATCAACTGTTGTTGTGCCCCAGATTGTTCGACTGATGCTTTGAGGGTATTCAAATGCCTGAAAGAAGATAGAGCAGATTTTGAAATTCACGAAGGCCGTTTTGAAGATTTTAAATTTCAACATGGTCTGCCCTCGTGTGAGATTAACGATGGCTGGTTGTGTGTCTTTAGGACCAATATACCGTCGCCTAAAGAAAAGGTAAATGCTTTGAAGAAAATGTGTTTTTTTTAATTTATTGAATACCCCCACCCCTCATCATTTTGATTGAAGGCACATCCCAGTTTCGACGATACTTCGCATTATTACAAATGGCCGAATTTGTTAAAGGAAGATTTGAGCGCAGAGAGTCGTGAGTTTTATATGTATGGTGATGCCTTGAAATTGATTCATATGGAGACAAAAGATGTATGGAATTTTGGTAAGGAAATTGTTATTATAGTATAGTCGATTTGATATGTCTTGATAATCCACATCGAAGATAATAATAACTTATGGAGTGAACATTTTCACAAGTTAATTCCATTTTATTTTTTCTGCCACACAAATTTTAAGCAATGACAAACAACACAAATCTCGCTAAATTTCAAAACTTTTCAAATAAGATTATGGAAAAAATTACAAACTTTCACAAGTTAATTACATTTTATTTTTTCTGCCACACAAATTTTAAACAATGACAAACAACACAAATCTCGCCAAATTTCAAAACTTTCCGAATAAGATTATGGAAAAAATTAAAAACTTTCCATTGGAAATATTCAGCGGTGCTATGGAATCCAATTGTTGCCTGAATCGGAATTAAAATCTCCAAAAATTGGGATTGTTGCAGAATCCAAGTAGAATTACTCATTTTTTCGGATAAGAGAGCCAATTGCAATATGAATTGTCGTCATGAAATCGTGTTGAGTTTTCCCGATTTCAAACTCGACGCACAGTGGTTCAGAAAATTGAAAAAAAAACCACACATTTTAAGAGATTTTGTACTAACATTTTTTTATTTTTTATACACTCCACGAGAGTATTATGGCTTTGTGCATTTGTTTGTAACACCCAAAAGGAAACGAGATAGACCCATTGTTAATTATACCGATCGTCTTAGAATCACTTTCTGAGTCGATTTAGCAATGTCCGTCTGTCTGTCCGTCCGTCCGTCCATCTATTCTTGTAATCACGATACAGGTCGCAATTGTAGACAGAACCAAATGAAACTTTGCACAACGATGTTTTTCGGGATAAGGACGAACGCTATTTAATTTGAAGAAAATCGGTTCAGATTTAGATATAGCCCCATACGAATTTCACTCCCGATTTGACTCTTTTCACTCTAGATACCACATATTACAACAGATTTTCTTTAAAATTGGCAAAACATCTTATATTGTAACTAGAAACACCTGTGGTAAAAATGTGTTAGATCGGTTCAGATTTATATATAGCTCCCATACAAATTTCTCTCCCGATTTGACTTTTTCCCCTCTAGAGACCACATAATGTATCAGATTGTCTTCAGATTTGGCAAAACATCTTATATTTAAACTAAGAACATCTATGGTAAAATAGGTCGAATCGGTTCAGATTTAGATATAGCCCCCATACAAATGTCGTTCCCGATTTGACATTTTCCTCTGTAGAAACCACATATTGTACTCGATTTTCTTTAAATTTGGCACAACATCTTATAATCTTACTAGAAACACCTATGCAAAAATTGGGTAAGATCGGTTCAGATTTAGATATATCCCCCATATAAATGTCGCTCCCGATTTGACTTTTTCCGCTTTAAATGCCACATATTCTAATCGATTTTCTTTAAATTTGGCACAACATCTTATAATCTAACTAGAAACACCTGTGGCTAAAGCGGGCTAGATCGGTTCAGATTTAGATATAGGCCCCATACAAATGTCGCTCCCGATTTGAATTTTGCGCTCTAAAAACCATATATTGTACTCGATTTTCTTTAAATTTGGGACAACGTCTTATAATCCAACTAGAAACACTATGCAGAAATTGGGTAAGATCGGTTCAGATTTAGATATAGGCCCCATATAAATGTCGCTCTCGATTTGACTTTTGCCGCTTTAAAATCCACATATTGTGCTCGATTTTCTTTAAATTTCGCACAACATCTTATAATCTGACTAAACAAAAGTATGGTGAAAGTAGGTTAAGATCGGTTTGGATTTAAATATAGCCCAAATTCAAATGTTGCTCCCATAAGTTTAACCGATTTTGGCCAAACTATACATTTTATATTTCACCTATTTCGTTCCAGGTTTCAATATATCCTCATACAAATGTCCTTTCCGATATAAAATTTTTTGTCAAACACATACATTTACAGGATACAAAAAACCTTCCCGTTTTCACTTTTTCACCGAATTGAATTGTATTCGGATTGAAAGTGGAGTGTATCATAGAGTCGGCCCCGCCCGACTTTAGCCTTTCCTTACTGGTTTTCATTAAAAATCGGGAAATCGGATATATTTTAGAAATCGCCCCAAAGTTGACTACTTTCGTATTTTAAAGAAAATTAAAATTGTTGTTTGTATGTATTGTTGGTCTGTTATGTTGTATGGGTTGTCATTTATTTTGGTTTAAGACCAAAGGTTGTGCTGAAGTCTTCAGCAGAGCCCAAAATTAGCAAAAAGTGAGACATTTATTGTTGCAGCTAAAAGTTGACTGCACAGTTTCGATGGGCGCTACCCCATCTCGTCAGAACTTTCGCAACGAATGTATGTCTTTGGCTTAAATCAGGGTTCATTTGTTCATAACGCGAAGAATTTTTTTTTTGTATTACAGATTTTCACGTTTTTCAGATTTTGAAAATAGAAAACGTAATTTTTTTTTTTATTTTGTCGAACTGTTTCTCTCACATTTTAAGAGGTTTTGCTCTCAAATTTTTCTTATTAGAAATAGTGGCTTTTTAGATTTATTATGACACGAAAACTATGTTTGTGTCAAATATTGTTTGGTTGTAATGAATATTGTGAAGAATATCCTTTTTGAACAAATGTCTGACTTTGGACCAACACAACTTTTTTCCTTCAAAAGCCTTTAACGAAATATATACATATTTGGAAAGGTTGAAGGGTTTCCCGCTTTTTCAGAGCAAATTTTGTCAACCCGAAATTACCCCCTTGGAAGATAGGATTAATTTTCTTTAAAATCGAAAAATACGAAAAGTAGTCAACATTGGGCCGATTTCTAAAATATATCCGATTTCCCGATTATTAATGTTAATATCTTAATATCTCAAATTGGGCCCTTGTATAATTTTTGTTTTTTACAGAACTCAAAAATATCTACTAGAACAAAATTTATTGAATTTTGCCCGACGGATTTAGATTCTGAACCACTGTGCGACGTTAACTTTAATTCCGATTCCGAAATCATTCGGATTCTACGACAACCCTAATTATCGGGCACCTGACTAATGGCCACATATACCTAGTTTAGTCATAGTTAGGTTTAAATCGTCTCTCTGACTAAAAAATGGACATAAGGGTTTGCGAGAGTAGTCTTTTAACTTTCAAAGGATCTAAATAATTTGTGTAAACTTTACATATTCAGAGTGATCCATATTAGCCAACCAACTTTAGAAAATCTTTAAAAAATATATAAAAAATATCGCATTGACATTATTTTTCTAAAGTATAGTTTAAAAAAATATCGTACATATTAACAAATCATCTATCTCTTCCAGATATTCCGGCATCTTTAAAATCGCCCAAGTGCCAAGGTAAAGAGCCCATAAGGCATCTCAAATCCCAGAAGAAAACGTGCCTTAATACTAAAGACAAGCACCAATTGGACCAACACTTCTGGGAACTACAAAATAAATACAAAGTTTTAAGAAAACCTGCAATACCCGAAGATATTTCCATTTCAAAGCAGTTGAATAACTATATTGGCAACATTACACTGAGATGGTGTAATGAAACTTTACATAAATGTAACCAAACGAAACAGATGAAGCATCTGGATAATGTTGATTTGTATAAAATTCAGATTAACATTTGTCACAATTTTACAAATATTCAAGGAATTGTAATTGATCTATTGCATGGGCTTAAACAGAACGAGGAACTAACAGAATCTTGGTTAAATTATGAAGTTAGATTTCTAAATAAAACAATGAAAGAATTACAGGATGGTGACACTTATCTAATGGACTATCGCAGCAAAATTACATCCGGTCCTTTAGGTTACACTCTAGGAAAACCGGTCATTTTGTCCAAATATGTTCCCGTGAACAAGTCTATACCCTTAACGGAGAATAATAGGGAATTGAATTATTTCTCCGAAGACAATGGAGAAAGAAATAGCTTAAGTCTATTTAAGAAGCATAAAGGTCTATGTAAACTCTATGATACTGTACAAGACAACGATTATATAAGCTATGGAATAAACCTGGCCAAACAGTGTAAAATTAGAATGGACAATAAGGCTTTATACGCCGAAGATGCCACCACAACTAATTTTACCATAATTTGCCTAAATCTACAGAATTTAATACACCGACAACTTTTCGGTAATGACCTCAATCTGGCCGATATATCTTCCTACTTTATATCACAATTGGGCAAACCCCAAAATAATTCTGACAAATGGTTGGTCTTAAATATTTTCAATGCCGATTTTAATCCGGTTTTCGGTCAATACGTGGAGAACTCTGGAACATTTATATGTCGCAATATTCTCTTGAGTCTGTCCTACGAATTCCACATTGGTTCATTTGACATAGATGGTGTGGCCGAACAACGTTTGATAAAGCATGCCAGCTTATTGATGGGCGAAAGGCATGATTTGGAATTCTCTGTGGATGAACTTGTAGAGGTTCCACTGGCCATGACCGTCAGATTTTATGATCTCAACGAAAAAGCTGCATCAGCTTCTAGTCTATTATTGATTTCTCTTATAGTGTATTTCATAAGTTTAGTTATAGTTTTGCATGTTTAAAAGATAATTAAAAAATATTGTTCATATGCTAAAGCTTAAATATTTATAAAATAAATGAATTTAAATAAACAGTAAAAACAATAATTATGGCGATGTTTGAAGAACAGAACTTTTGCGGCGAATAGGGGAAAAATGAATATAATTGCCTATTTTCTGATTTAAATCGTGACATCTCTATTTTGCAATTCAAAATTTGCCCTTCTTTTTGACCAACTAAAGTTCTCTTCCTGATATTGATTTCGCTCTAATTTTTCAAAGAGCGGAAAAGAACATCTGTATATCAACTACAACATTAGACTATATAAATACTAGGAGAGCGCATATTTCGAATCTGCTAAAACGCATGAGGAGCAGTAGCATGGTTGCTTCAAACGCAAGAATTGAATTTTGCGATAAATTGTGGCTGTTAAAGTAAACGCAGCTGATAATTAAGGGATAGTTCATTGTTGAGCAATAATTTAAAAATAAGAATGATATCTTTAACAAACCCATCTTCAAGGAAGAGTCTCATTTTCAGATTGATTGAGCATCCGGGATTCAGAAGTCACTAGTCTCAAAAAAATGGCCAATAACAAAATATATGTGTGGTTTCATGTTTCTCGGGCTATATAGCATGTGGCCGAGAAACAATACAGTAATTGAATAAACCAAATCCTGGTCCTGGTCCTCACGGATTTGGTGATCAAATCCGTTTCGTCGTCAAAATCAACTTTCGTTTTTAACTCTTTTGTATATTAGTTAACGACATTTGAAATTGCTAACGTTCATATTTCCATATCATCATATAATAGTTGTTAAAACATTCTTATATCTACCCAATGATATCTGAAAAGAGACTACAGCTGTTCCGTATCCACTGGAATCCAGTACTCTGGGCATTTATAACTGAAGGCGGTAAAATCATTCGGAAAAAGGTTGTATTTTTATTGAGAACAAATATTGATTGATTTCAAACTGGGAATGAAAGTTCGAACACATTGTGATTTGTTTTTCAGCTATTGTAAATAGGAACATCGATAAAAGTTTATTAAATATATTAAAATATGCTTTTAAAAATATTACACTTGTCAAGCTTGAGCTTTATAAAATAGGAACATCAAACTATTAGGAACATCATCGTTTAGCTTACGTTAAAATTATTCTGTTGTGCAGCACTTTAACTTGGTTGAGTAGTTGACTACAACAGTTTCGACTTAAATTATAGTAGGAACATCCGAAGTTAGTTATATAGGAACTTTAATGTGGTTGTTGCACACGCGACATAATTAATCACTGCCGAAAAGAAAAATATGTATAAATGAGATTGTCATTCAGCATTAATTGAGCACTATACCTTCAAATTATGTAAACTGCTTACATAGTGTCTTCTCTCCATGTAAAAACAGTCCAATTCATTCTCGGCATGATGCTCGGCAATACACCAGCATATACGGAAATTATCCAAAATGATCAACATTTCAGAATTCAAATCCAAATGCCATTGATTTGCTGGAGATTTCAATAAGTCATTGAAATGCTTGGAATGATTAGCGATCATATCGAAGTCTTGGGCTTTTACATCTTCCAAATGATACGGCGAGAACATAATACGTTCACAGTTATCCTTAATATTAATAACCGTTTGTTTTGTTTTATGACAATATCCCTGTTTATCCTTAAACGAATATTCCACGACATATTGCGTTAAAAAATCATAAGATACTTTGTGTAATCTTTGCAACTGTGAGGCGGCATAAAAGCCGTCGACTAAACATAATTTGATTTTGATATTTTCTTTGTGATATGGCACAGTGAGCATTTGTAAACCTTTATCCATCGACTCAAAGGTACAATTGGTGAATGGCGTATTGTGGGTGGCACAGAATTGCGAACGTTTTTCGGTTATCAAATTGTCCCAGACATGATTAAAGAGTTTTGATATTAGCGTTCGTTTTAACACGGAATCTGTATCCGATCTCGGTAGGGCGGTTATGACTAAAATCCCAGCTTTCTGTAGTCTTCTAAGGGCGGTGGGTATAATATTGTTATCCATTAAAATATCGTAGCACAGTAAGGGTTTAAACTCATCACCAGCTTTTGTATCATCTGCGGACCATAAAATATGACTTCGTACTGGATTTGGTAATTTGTGCACTTGAGTTTTTTCATAAATTTTATTGAGGTCATATGTAGAGGTATGACCATCATCCCCTGAAATTGATAAAAGTGAAATCGTTTTGTATGAAATCGATATAAAATGGTTCATATTTTGAGAAGATTTCTTATTTTCGTACAAAAGAAAATCACATCTAATTTTGATGAAAATCAGAAAGAAACCAATGACCAATGAAGTTCATTTTAGCTTTTTTTATTACTATATATTACAACCCGACAGAAGTCGCTTTTTGGGTTGAAGCCAAATCCGAATTTCCGCTAAACAGAAGTTGATGTCCATTTCAGAAATCACTTAGCTTCATCCAATATAGCAAAATGAAATACATAGTATATTTTATACCGTATTATAAACCCAACAATAGTGATCCTAAACTAACCATTTTATGTGGAGAAATAAAAAATAATAACGAAATTAGTGCTCGATGTCTGCTTTAGTTTGATGGAACACATTTTTGGAATATGGTTGAACTTCAATACTAATCAGATGCTTCGTAGATACACTTGTTGGTGGAAATCGAAAGGGATTGTCATTCTATTACATGTACTAGGCGAACTATTGAAAACTGCATTTAATATAGGTATGTAACAATATTGTAAAGAAGCTATATGAAACAAGCCTCCACTTTCATTACAATGTATCCCTGATGTTCTAACGTACCAGTGGTGGACTCATTCGAAATAAGCTTGTGATGGTGAGTGCGCCTTGTACCTTTGTTATGTTCGAGCAATAATTGTGATCTGCACTTTGGTTACAAGAATATATGGACTGGTGGGAATAGCTAGAGATCGATTGTGGAGGGTATACATATGAGTAATGCTGGTAGTGACGAAATTTTACTATGAAATGGTAAATGGTGATATAGTTTGTTGGTCTTATAATTGGCCACAATACACTTACACTGGACAAACACTTAGTTATAGGAAATGACATATTCCGAAGCGATAAGCGTCTAGTTAGAATTTGCTGTCAAGAAGCAGACCTGGCGAACTGTGACTTAATAAATGATGATTTACTGGTTTCGATTCAGCCGGATGTTCCCATCTAATTATGTTTATATAAAAACTTTACTTACATACGATTTCCAGTTTTGTTGTTTCATCTGCAACATTTGCCATTATTGGCTGCACATCCGTCGGCAACTCAAAGACATTCAACTTTGGCGTGGAATTTTCCACATCGAAACATTTCGAACAGCGACAAAGTGAGCGCAACCACAGTGAATTCAATTCATAGTTCCGGCCCAACTTAAAATCATTGATTTCTATGTAACCATCATCAAGGAAAAGGGTAAAATCGGTAGTGTCTTCGCCAACACATGGCACGGAAGCGGTGGGACCATCGATTTTTACCACATCTGTGGGAGCCCTTTTATAGCAACTAGGAGTTGATTCTGCTACTATGGGGGCGGGCGTCTCTTTTGGGGCACTTACAACTTTTTCCTTGACACCTGCTACAGGATTTGACATACGTTTCAATAACTCCAGATGTCCTCTGCTCTTACTTTCTTGTATCCATATTATTTCCTCTTCCGTTAACACGGTTGCTTTCTCCACATCACCCTGCCGACATTTGTCCAAGTCATTCAGATCAATCAGATTCAAACTAGGTATTGCTGCAACATTCAGGGTTTTCGATTGTGGATTCACGTAGTCCTCGACACGAAAGTGTCGGCAGCATATCCATAATAGATTCAAACGTTCGTGTGGAATTGTATTCAAGCGCGGTGATCCAAGGGCGTCGAGCCACTGCTTTAGACGCTCCTTACGACGCGGAAATTTATGGACTAAATTGAAACGTAAACCAGCGCATTGTGGTAATGCACATTTACGGAATGGTCTGTGCCTGTTGATGTTACCGAAAATGAAATTATATCATTTAATTAGGGAATAATTTTAATTTCACTTACATTTTTCTTCACATTTGTTGTTGTTTGGTAGAATGTTTATTTACAAATGCAGGATACTCTTTATGATGTGCATTCACCAAGAACTGACGACACTGAAACGCCACAAAAGCAGAGCGTGACGTGAACGACAATTCGACCCCTCAGAATAGTTTGGGTCTACTAACCATTTTGGCTAAAAATAGTTTAAAGGGTATTAAGACATATCGTACAACTTTAAAATAGTATTATAGTCGTTTCATACTGCATGTAAATTAATGTAATTAATTAATGGTCGATTTACAACTGCAAATCGACGGCAGTCAGAGTAGTGTACACACAGAATTTCATTCTTATAGCTGCAGCTGTTTGGTTGGTACCATTATTATACCCATTTTCCGCCTAAAAGTACGAATTTTGAAAAAAATCCTTTTTAATTCGCATCTTCACAGTCAGATGAATGTACACACCGATTTTCATGATTTCAACTACTGCGGTTTGGTTGGTACCATTTTTATCCCTCTTTTCTAATTGAATCCCGAATAATTGAATACGAATTTTGAAAAATCCCTCTATTTTACTTATAGGGGGTTTAGACGTACCAAATATTTGTACAAATGTCAGTTTTCACAAAACCGATTATTCACCACACACATCTGAGTTACAACCACTCACACGCAATTGATTTGTACAAAATCATTTTCACTGAGATTTTGAAGTGACAACATGTGCCTTTATTGCGCGTGTGACAGCAGTAATAGTGGCAACAATTATAAAAAAGGTGAAGAACCAAAAAATAAACCTAAAATAAAAGAATGCAAGGAATGTAGAACCACTGCGTTTTAAAATATTAAATATTTTTACTGTTTTTTATTTTTTCCATTTCCCTGAGTGGTAAAGATTTAGTTAAAATAAATTAAAATATATTTTTTTCTTTAATTTGTGTTGTTTTATTTCTATTTTCACTACTTTCGAGTATTCTAACTCACATATAGACATAGAAATTTCAGTAATTTCTTTAAATTCGTAAGAAAGAATAATTTTTAATCTTTCCGCTTCACTCATATACGTCTGTTCACGTTGAAATTTTTGTTGAAGTGGCAAAAGTCAGCTACAAATACAAAAACTTTGTACTAATTCGGCAAAAATCAAAAATTTCTGATTTTTATTCAACATTTTGCACAATAACACAAAATCGTAACCACAATTTCAAAATATTTGCCAACAGCCTTTTTGCGCAAATATTTGGTACGTCTAAATACCCCTTTATATACGCAATTAGAGGGATGTACATTCCAAATTTCATTTTTCTATCATTGGTACCATTTTTATCCTTCTTTGTCCCTTTTCGCCGCGTGTATTTACTTTTTGGTGATTTTACGCTACCTGAGGAATGTACGTAACAAATTTCAAGTGCATATAAAGCAGAAATTAAAAAAGCTTGTTAGGGAAAATTTTTCCCCTCTAGGCCGATTTCGCCCACTTTCAATCCCAACCGATATGCAACCATAAGCAACATTTATGGGCAATTTGAACCTACTAGTTCTTTTTTATAAAACATAAAAACATTTAACACGCGGTTTTAACCCTGAAGTTATTGACAAATTACAAAAAATTAAAAAATCAAACAGACTGAGTCAAAACTGCTTCTCTAGAAATCGTGTGATTTTGTTTACACTATGCGATTTTTCACGAGACCTGACATTTTATGACACATCGTGTGACTGGATCGCGTAATGTAAAGGCTGCTTTAGTCTGGCGGGCTTTCAAACCTGTAAGTGTTGGTATTTGTGATTAATTCAGAAAAACTGTTTTTAAACGAAATTAAAAGAAAAATGTGAATATTATTAAAAAGGAATACAATATAAATTGGAGCTCAATGTAAGTTGTTGAAAAAAGGCTATATTTATTGTTTTGTTGGCATAGTCAATATAACCTAAAAATTTGGTGGAAAGAAAATTATATTAGTGTCCACTTTATAAGATAAGATAAAGATTTTTAATCTATGCTACATTTTCTATTCGGAATGTCGCAATCCCATGGACATAGGACCGTTTTCTATTAGCCATAGTTAATATATAGGATCATATCGCTAAATAATTTCAGTGCACTACTACCGTTTTGGTGATCGCTCCTTTGCTGGGTGTCATTTGTTTTGTGAATTTGCAGCCCATCTTCATATTTTCAATTTATATTTGGGGAGTATTATTATTGGTCTATCTTCCTACTGTGAGACTTTTTAATTAATTTCATAATATGGGTGTCAGACAATCTTTATAACAGAGATGTTTTTAGACATTTGCAATGGGTTTTGGATCTATACAGCAAAAATTGTTTCATTGCGAATTCGTACAAATCAAATTAAAGGCGTGAGGGGAATGCTTTTTATGTATGTTGCTATGTAGCTTTGTAATACAGGCTTAACCTAAACGTTGCTAAACTCATGAAATACACATGGACGTAAAGAAGCGTCAAATTTGAATGACACGGACAAATTCGAAAAGTAGAGCGGCGTTACTTTGGTAGCTGCTATATGAATTCCCCGCCATCCACTTTGGTTTAATCCACAACACACGACACTTAAGGAACAACGTAATTACGACATATGTATGTGGAAATATGTATGTTCATATGTGTGTAAACAAAGAATCCATCTCGACAACAAAGTTGTTCGTCTCGTTGCATTTATTCACAAAAGTGGGCTCGTACTGTAACCACAGCTCTTATCAGCTTCAGTCATTGTTTGGACTAAAATTGTGTTAGTCGCCAAGACTCCTTTGGATTTCAATTGAATCTATCTGTTCAACAAGTTACGCGTGTAATGGCAAATCAACAGTCATTCCAACAGGTTTTATACAATGACGATATTATGTCGCATATTCTAAGGATGCTGAGACGTCAGGATCAATTCCAGTTACAAAAAGTCTGCCAACGCCTACGTTTCCTTGTGATAACATGCGTGTGGAAGCGAGACTGGAAGCAAATGAGCATGCAGCTCGACCAAGAGGTCAACTTAACGGATAAGGAATTTGTGGAATGTCTCGATTTGAATGCGGACAATGTTGAAAAGTTAACCATATACGCAACAGATGGCAAAGACTTTCAAAAGTATTTTCCGAGATGTTTTAAAAATCTTATGGAATTACACATAAAAGGCTTTCGATGTGCAGGCGACTGGAAATCACTGGCAGTGTTAGAAAAACTTAAAAATTTGAAAGTTCTGATACTAACCAACCTAATTGGCGTAATTTCATATGAAGACTTGTGGGCATTGTCAACAAAAGTGCCCTTAGAACGCTTGGAATTACACAATGTGGATATGTCGGGGTACGAATGCAATTCGTCAGAAAACAACACATCGGACTTGCCTGGTCTGAAGGTGCTAAAAATACATTGTCCATCGTCGTGTCGTAAAACCGAACACTGCTTGAAATTCGCCGAGAAATGTCCAAATTTACAGGAATTGAAATTAATTCTGCACAGTAAACTAAAAGAGGATTTTTTCGATAAATTCAAACATTTGGAGAGGATAAACGTGATGAACCCTTATGCGGCACAAACGACGTGGAGTCTTATGCGACGTTCCACCTTGAGAGGCTTACAACTTTTTATACGCGATTTTCAACTTGAGGATAATTTTGAAATATCCGGAAATGAGGGTGAATCATATGGGAATATGGAGTTTTTACGAGTTACCCACCAAACTAGGTCTATGAAAGTTGATCATTTTTGGTCATCAGTCTTTCAATCACCGCTGACAAGTTTCAACAATTTAGCACAGCTATCACTGATGTTTGTTCCAGTGAGTGATGTATTTATGCGTTTGATATCGGCCAAATGTCCTCAGTTGAATTCATTGAGTTTAATATGGTGTGAAATATCTGGAAAATATGTTAATAATTTACGGAATCTTAAAGATTTACGACTAAGCACCAATGGACGAGCTATTACGTGGTCTAATCTGTGTTCCATTTTGCACGATCTCAGGCTGTTGGAACATTTCGCTCTCAATGACGTTGCCTTAGCCAAAGATGCAGAGCTTGTAAATCCACAAACTTTGCAGAATATGGGCAGAACTGCATTGAAAGTACTGGACATCTCGATACCAAATGGTAATTATGTATTTTGGGACTTTATAGCGAGAAATTGCATAGATAGTTTTCACAATGTGCACACCTTGTCTATTAAAAATTATGGTTCGTCTACACATAATCTTCAAGACTTTTTCACCGTTTTCAAGCAGCTTAGCACGCTTAAGATCAATAGCAGCGATAGTGTGTTCTTCACGACAGCGATGATACCGAAAGTCAAGCATTTAATTCTATCTAATTGCGAACACATGGAATGGGTAGATATGACAAGAAATCTGAGTGGTTTGGACTTAGAAACATTGCATATATTCGGTGATATAGGATACAACGTAAAGGGATGTCGTCACAATGCCAGCGGAGGCTATTTCAATTGGATGAATTTGCGCGCCATAACGATTCCATATAAGGTTTTCCAACCGACATGCGAATATTGGCGACAACATCTGGCACAAAGCCCCAATTTCCAATTTAGTTGTATATGCAAAGATGGCAGCGAACGCATGAAATTACTGACGCTTCTTATGGTAAATTCGCCATTCCACCGCATCGATACATCTAGAGAAAGAGTTAAGGCGGTGCATCTCAATATATGTTTACACGTGGGATCTTTATGGCTAAAAGATAAGGAAATTGACACTTTTTCCAACCTAAGAGAATATTGTAAAGAAAATCTGCGTCTATCGAATATACCCGTGTGTTACCTGGATGAAGAAAATGTCAGGCTTTGGAAATCATGCTACCAGTATAACTATGTCGCTATAATCGAAGTGTAATATAAGTTACGAAGAATGTTCTATCACTGTATGTAAAATTATATAATGGGTGTCACAAAATTTTAATTTTTCCAGATATATGGTTAACAAAAAGTTTTGCTGTTGAGCAACATTTTAAAAATAATGTAAGTTTTTTGAACAAAATCATCTTTAAAGATCGAAGTCAATATTATTTTGACGTCTCCGTTTATCGTCCGAATTGCAAATGTATCTATCTGGATTTTCGATTGAAGGCAGCATTTTCGGGCTATAATTATTCTGCAATAATGCGACAGGTCACCCAATACCATTTGATAGTTCTCGCTATGTTATGCTAATCCAGTATTATGTAGTTTCAACGCAACCTTACCTGGTTGATCATACGATGTATTCTTCTAGATCATGAGGTTTACCAACGTTGAACTTTTTAGTTTCTGGGTTCTTTAAAATCTAAAGTTTAGGACAACGAACTCATAACCGAACTTATTTGAAAATACTAGATTGAGCGTTCTATCCAAGGAGTACGCTCATTTGTGAATCAGTAAAGTCATGTGGACGATTAACCCGATAAAATAGTCCGCACTTAACCATATACTGGCTTTCCTTTCTTTTTTCTTCAAAATTACGTCTTATCTAGATTTTGGGAGATCCTACATTATTGTTAAGAATTTAGCACATATTGGTTTTATTTTTCCAACGTTGGGAATTCCTCAACTTCTTCAGGGATATTATTAACCTTAAATGTCTAATTAATATATTTTTTATATACCATTTGTTTTTTAACTTTTCGCCTGAGAAGAACGATTCATCTAAATTGAAAGCGCAATAAAATTGAACTTATGAGATCTTTGTGAAAGATATATGTTTTAAAAACGCATAAAGACTATCATTATCTGCAACGTTTTCAATTATGCTATTTCAGTTAAAAAAGTTTTATTAAAACATATCGTATAAGAATAATTATAAAATGTTTCAATAAAAAAAACAGTTTTTGATATTGCGTTTCTAAAAACAAAATAGCTAATTTTATTAAAGGAAAAAACTTTTGCAAATAACTTGTCCAAAGTAAGTATACTCATATGTAAAATTGTTCTATGTGAAGGTAAAATATAAAGCCGAAATATTTTGGGGTATTCATTACAGAAACCAACCAAGGAAAACAACAACTTGCATCCATTAAACCGACTCGGTTTAATGGATGTATATGTATAAGTCTTCTAGGGTATGCGGTGTTTTCACTGGGGACACAAATTTTATTATAATTGTGAAGCAGAAAACTACACTCTTTAAAAATTATAAAAAAGTAAAATTAAAAAAAATTATTTACAAAATGCATAAACTCTCAAAGTGTGGAAAATATGTTCGATAATTCGGGATTTTTTTACTGAGTAAGAATAAGAAGAACATTTACTCTAATATTTTCTAAACTAATATAGGTAGACACACATTTAAGTAGGTATTCACGAGCACTATCATAGTGTAAAATATCTTTGCGATCGATACCTAATTCTGTGAGGTCAAGGGTCAATGTCAAAATATTCACTTTTGAGAAAGTTGCAATTGAACAGTTAAAATTTGACGTTGGCAGTTAGTGGGACTGTTTATACACTCCACGATAGTATTATGGCTTTGTGCATTTGTTTGTAACACCCAAAAGGAAGAGACCACATATTTCACTTGATTTGCTTCAAATTACCTTGCATTACCTTATAATTCTACTAGAAACATCTGTGTTGAAAATGGATTAAATTGGTTCAGATTTGGATATAGCCCCCATACGAATTTCACTCCCGACTTGACTCTTTTCACTTTAGATACCACATATTTTAAAAGATTTTCTTTAAAATTGGCAAAACATCTTATATTTCAACTAGAAACACCTGTGGTAAAAATGTGTTAGATCGGTTCAGATTTATATATAGCTCCCATTAAAATTTCGCTCCCGATTTGACTTTTTCCGCTCTAGAGATCACATATTTCACTTGTTTTGCTTCAAATTACCTTGCATTACCTTATAATTCTACTAGAAACATCTGTGTTAAAAATGGATTAAATCGGTTCAGATTTAGATATAGCCCCCATACAAATTTCGCTCCCGATTTGACTTTTTCTGCTCTATAAGCCACATATTTTAACAGATCCTCATCGAATTAGGCGAAATATCTTATATTTGTTCTATAAACAGCCATGGCGAAAATGGGTCAGATCGGTTCAGATTTATATATAGCTCCCACACAAATTTCGATTCCCAATTTCACTTTTTCCATGGTGAAAATGGGTCATCGGTTCAGATTTACATATAGCTCCCATACTAATTTCGACCCAAAAATTTCCCATACAAATTTCGGATAGACTTTTTACGCACCAGAAAGCACGAATTTTCACAAAATGAGCTTAACACGTTATATTTGAAAAGGATGAATTTATTGTGAAAGTTAGTCACAATAATCCATGTTTGGCTATAGCACCGATATAAATAATTCCGATTTGACAAATTGGACCAGGTAATATTAGCCTATGATTAGGAAACATACAAAAATATCTTCCCGGTTTCACTTTTTTATCGAGTTGAATTGTTTTCGGATAGAAAGTGGAGTGTATCATATAGTCGGCCCCGCCCGACCTTAGCCTTTCCTTACTTGTTTTCTTTAAGATAAATCTTTAAATAAAATGTTAAAATTTTCGACAAAACATTTTTTTTTAATTGTCGCCAACAGTAATAACAATGTGTGTATTTCAAAAAATAGTTTTATGTTAACTATTTTGGACTCAGCCTGAATAATTATCCAGTGTAAGTCTCACGGTCTCTCGATATAAATCTAAATTTACACATAAAATATAATCAACATATTAGATATTTCCAGGTTACACGGTTTTGACGACATTTTTGTTTTTACCACAAATATTATTTTACATTTTAATGGTTATTTATAGCCGACAAATAAAGATATTCTTGTTTCTAAAGAAATTATCCTTTTTGTATGAAACATTTTGTAAGTGTTGTCAGGTAGAATTACTTAAAATATAATTAATTATTGGTTTTTATTCTCCCATTTCTATGTTCAATAACTGTTTAAACATTTAATAGGAACACAAAAACTGTCATGTTGTCATAAATTCTGTAAGTGCGTTCATATACCAACATATCAATGCGTTATTTTGTCCTTCGTAAGCAGGTAGACACATGACATACAGGTACCTGAATAGAGAACAACACACATGTGGGTCAATTGGTGTTTTCTCGGATTCACTTCACGGCTTTTTTCGTTTCTCTAAGACTGCAGTTGAAATTCACACTCCGGCAAATAACTAACGTTTGGTACAATTCATAGTTTATTTTCTATTTTTTCTAAACACATTCATTCGAATAACAATGGAAAAAGAAGAGATCATCGATAAAGTGCTCGGCAATGATTACATTATGATCGCTATTTTGAGAATGCTGAATTACAAGGATCAATATAAATTGCAAAAAATCTGTCAGCATTTTAGATATCTTGTGGCATGCGTGTGGCAACGAGATTGCACCGAAGTGTATTTGAATCGAAATCAAGCGGCCGGTTTGACAACTGAAGAATTCGTTAGTTTTCTGCAATTGAACATCCAAAATATAAAGAAACTCACCGTTGACGAACTAGATCGGTTACCTTTCCAAATGTATTTTCCACAATGTTACACAAATTTATTGGAATTGCACATCAAATGGTGGCTTAGTAATGATGAGCTCTGCCGTGTTGTTAAAAGTTGTCCCGCACTGCAAGTCTTCGACTACAACCAGTGCCGGGATGGAAGGCATGAACCCTTGCAGGATATAGAATCGTTGGAGCCGCTGACAGCATTGTCGAAATTGAAAGCCGTCATTTTGAGAAAATTTGTGGGCTCCGTTTCGTTTGTGGATTTAATGATGTTGGCAACAAGAGTGCCCTTGGAACGCTTGGAATTGCATAGTGTGTCAATAAGACTGTGTGAATGGAGTTTGGGAAGTCCCCCATTTGTACTACCCTCTATGAAAGTTTTAAAAATTATTTATGAAAGAACAGAAATTGCACATTGGTTACTGGCACTTAGATGTCCAAATTTGCAAGATCTGCAAATACGTTGGTACAAAAGAATTAACAGTGGAAAATTTGAAAGTTATAAATCTTTGGAGACACTTAGATTGACCGACTGTGATACACCGCAGGCCATATGGCGTATAATGGAAATCTCAAAACTTAAAAACCTGGAAATTGATGGTGGTATCCTTGAGGAGGGTACATTCGAAATTAGCCAAAATGTTCCTGGAATTTGTGCCAATTTGCAGTCACTAAAGGTGCACCGACAGTGGCTCTATTCTAATACGTCTTTTTGGTTGGCTATGTTCCAGACGCCCCTGACAAGTTTTGACAATTTACAGGAACTGAAATTGTCCAATCGCAAAGTATGCGACGAACTGATACATTTGATTTCTCTCAAATGCCCCCAAATGAAAACGTTGCATTTGATTTGCTGTGAAATATCGGGAAAATATCTTAACAAATTGAAAAATTTACACAATATGACGATAGAGTTCAACTATATGACAATATCATGGTCAAGTATGTTCCACATACTACATGATCTTAAATTATTGGAATTTCTGCACCTAAATGGTGTACAATTGGAAAGAGACGGTCTGGCAATAACGAAAGATTTAAAATATTTTAATAGCGTATTGAAGGAGCTAACTCTAAGAAGAATAGACATGGGCTTCTGGCAATACGTGTTCAACAAGTGTGCGGCAAGTTTTCCGAATATACACAAATTGAATGTCTTAGAATGCAAAGACATCGGCAACATAAACTCTAAGTTGAGGAAACTTTCTTCGCTTTACTTTAAACACTGTGATAAATTGCGCATTACGCGTGCAATGATGCGCAGAGTAAAACATTTAGCCTTGAATAACTGCATTCTACAAAAGCCTAATGTCTGGGATATCGTAAACAGTTCACGAGTGGAGACTGTGGAAATAGTCCGCACAGCAATTGGAAAAGATCTGAAATACCCGAAACAACTGGAAACTATAAAAACTTCCAGGTATTTACGTTCCGCTACCGTACAATATGGAGTTTTAGTAAAAACCTTATGGTTATGGCAACGCTATTTGGAAGTTTGTCCTACATTTCAACTGTGCTGTATCGAACATGAGGCTCACATCGTTGTGTTGGAACAACTCCTGCAAATATCATCCGGCGCAAAGCAACGAATCAAGGCGATTCATGGAAATTCCGATTTAGGTGAGTGTAAAAACGATAGCAAAATACTAGTTAGTAATAGAATTTTCAGATTACAGGCGAAATCGTGCTAAGCTCGACAGAAGAAATCGACTTAAGCTCGATATCACCTGTAGTCTGAAAAGGAAATATAACTAAAATTCAAAAATATTAGCGGTGTTTTTCTTTAAGATTGGATAACTAAGCTGTGATATCATAAACGTAAATAAACAGTTAAATTTTCACTCAAAATAAGAAATTCAATATATCAATGTGTATATTAAAACTAATTTTGAAAAAATTTTATGTTAACATTTATGGACTTACATCTGTGGTCACAACCCATAACAGCCTAAGTCTGTTTTTCAATATTTTCAGAACAGGAGTTTAAAGTTTTGAATCTTCACTGAAAATCGGGAGAAGGTGTTTTTTGGAAAACTTTGCTACAGATTCCAAGGAAACGAATTTCTTTACTTAGTTGTTAACAAAAAATAGTTGTTTATTCTCGCAGTCAAAAGATATTATCGAAAAAGACACTTAGGCTCTTATGAATTGTTGAACGAAAGAAAGTCAAAAAGTTCAAGTTGAGTTAGGCTATTATTCCAGATTAAATAAAAAACTTTAAGTGCGGAGAAAGACCTTAACTCAATTTATGTTTATCAAAAAACGAAATTGTAATTCGGAATAAGAGCTTAACTCAAGTTAGGAAAATAAAATTGTTTCTTTGTTTTTTTGGATGAACGACTTAAGTTGATTTAGGCAATGATGAAAAAATAATGTTTATATTTGTTGTAATCCTAAATTGACTTAGGCAGTTATGCCAAAACAGTAATTTAGAAAAATAACTTAAGCTATTAGGTTTTTTAGGATTAATTGCCTTCCTAGAAGAAATACAAACATGAAAAATTTAGAGCAAATAAATTTAGATACGCTGAATACGATGGTGCTAATAACTCAATTGTGTCCTAACTCAAGTTAGGCTGTTAAGGGTTGTGACCACAGACATATGTCCGTAATCTCAACCAGTGCATAGACGCCTATTGTGTAAATCATATTGACAATTTTATTTTTTAGATACACTGACATTTACAAAGCGATTAAGTCGGATAGGTAAACACATCTATTACGTAATTACATTCGTAGTTATATATTTGTTGAACTTACGGGCATTAGCCTGGATAATTATCCAGTGTAAGAGGAATTTATTATTGTAGTTGGTGACAATGTAAAAAAAGATTTTTAATTTTGACTAAAAATTCAAATCTTTATTAACGTCGCAGGTTGTTATCCAGGATTAAAGAAAACATCCTTATTTTTTTAAAAACCTGTTTTCGGTTATAGTTTTTTTACAAAGCCGGTTAAACCGGCTATAGCCGGTTTTTTAAAATCAAAGTACGAAAATATTTAAATTAAATTTTTTATTACGATACAGTTAATTTTTAGTAAAGGTACATTAAATGAGGAACTTCAGTAGCATTTTTTTTGTTTGAGATCATTTTAAAATAAAGTCAATTCAATAAAATATTTTTTATGTACAAAAACTTGAATAATACAATTCAAGTGATAATTTTGTAAGCGATTTTTTTTGTTTGTTTTTGATAAAGCTCGCTAAATTTTGATGTAGGACTAACAGTCATCAAGGCATCATATAAGTAACTTAGCTTTTCAGTTTTTTCATTGTTTTGTTTCCAAATCGTCGTCTTTCACCTTTTCGAGCAATTTTGGGATTTTGGATGTGGTTTATTGTTTGGTTGGTGCAATGTTCACTTATTTACCAAAAACCGGTTAACCGACACGAAAACCCCGGTTTTCTCGGTTAACCGAAAATGGCCATTTTACAAAAACCGACCGACGGTTGCAAGGGACGAAACCGGTGACGGTTTTGGACACCCTAATCCTTATTATTTATATTTTATTTTTTAAACAAATACACCCAGGGACGTTCACTATAATCAGTCCGATGGGTTTAATTAAATTCGAGTTAATTCATAGAATGTTTCTAGTATTTTGAATATATCCTTCGTTTTTGGATATTAGGTTGAGAAATTAAGTGTTCATTTGATTGTTTCTAACAGCAGATAGAAAAATAGAAAAAATTTTGTTTGCTACCTAAATTAATTCAAAATCGTAAAAAAACATTTCCCTAATTAGTTGTGGCAGCTTCGTGTTTTGTAAAATTCACATCATATTTCGAAAGAAAACGATGTATATTGATAGTATTTCAAAGGGTAGGGTAAAAAGCAAGATAATCCAGAAGCCAGGTATAATTTTGTTTGCTGCTGCAAGAGTAACGAAGCCGTATTCATAAACCGGTCATTAGGTATTTCCATAGCTGATAAGAATATAAATATTAATTTTATGATTATTTCACAGAATGTTATTGTTTGTTTAGGACGGAAGGAGGAATCTTAGATATAGTTAAAGCAAAACAAGTTTTCGTATTGGATAAAATCTAAAATAAAATACCTATGTTTTGATGAAGTATTTTTACGTCTGGATTTAACATGCAATCGCTAAGAAAATGATGTTATATACAATCCTGGTCTGATTTCACCATTTTTTGCAATCAGCATTATGCCTTTCTTTTTAAAATGACTTTGTTTAACCAAACAGTCAACTCATTTACCCGTCAGAAAAGAACGACAAGTGAAAAAAATTAAAGATTTGAACTGGGATATTGTCCTGGCTCAGGACCATTTTGCTTCAATATTTAATAGAATGCAAATTTATTTACAAATGGCATGGTGACATTTATTACTTGGCTGCAGACTACCACGATCATGATTTCGACCATGTCAAAAGTCTTTTCAAGTGGCTTCGCAGCGACTTTTCAACATCAAACCCGGCCTCTATAAGGAGATAATGAGCGTTGGCACGGCAGAAGTATTGCTGGGTAACTATACCTGCGTATACACATACTTACATATGCAACTCAATGAGATGCTTGTAAGATGGCATGTGTGCTTTATTACTTGGTGCGATTTTTAAACGCAAATTCGGCAAGTGAGTTCTGCTTCTCGTTCATTTGTGAGAATCATCTCCTTATAAAATGCAAACGAAAAAAAACTAAAAAAAATTAAAGATATATAAATGTGAAATTTAGAAGCTCCAATCATCAAAATGTTAATTAAAAAATGCAAATGTTTATTAAAAAAGCAAAAGTCAGAACAAGGCAAATATTTCATTTTATTTCACGAAAGCGGAATTTCTGTTTAACGGATAATATTTCAGATTTCTACAACGAATTTGTGAATGTGTGAATACTTACATGTTGTATATAGCGTATTCAGTTATTTTAATGTTTACACTTGAAGATCGGCGTCGTGTGTGCCCGTCCACATTGCTGATAATATCTTGTTACACATTGAGGATATGTTTATGTTTGGCCACACATAAGTGCCTTTGTTTTAAAGTACCTCTCCATTGCTAACCCAGCACGAGCTCGTTTACCAATAAAATTTTTAATAGTTTTCAAGAGGTTGGTGTTAGAATCGAATCGAATTACTCGCCAAGGCATTATAAAACAAACAGAATGCTAATGCTGCGGAACGTGATAGGATGTCAAAATTTTCACAAAAAAATACATACAAATACAATAAGTAAATTTAAATCGGATTGTTTATGTGCGAATCCGGTCCAGCGGTCGGATCCCTCACAAGGACTAGATATAGATATAAAAACTCCCTTTACCTAGCATATGAATACAATTTCACTAACTGAGGACGTAGATGAAATGGTCCTTTCACAAAAGTAACCTTCCTCATATGGTACTCCATTTATATATATATATATATTAGTTATTACAACATTTTTATTCAATAAAAATTAAGTAACCCGGTATTTGTGTAACAATTTGCCATTGTATGGTGATATTTTTTGAGTAAAATAAATTTCAGATTATCAACCTCAAACTGAAGTTAAGCTCCGATTGAGTAGGAAATTCATGTTTATTAGGGGTGGGAAAGTGTCGTATGGAGATTCTTATTAAAATGATTTGACCTGTTCTGAGATAATTTAGGTGTTGAAAAAAATGGGGTCGGTCATACATTTGCCTTTACTAAGTTCTCCTTAGAATAGTTAAAGCGGTGGGATTTTATAAAAAATTAGGAGTTACCACCAACTCTTGAAGGAACAAAGTTCGTTGTATGTTTTATTAAAATTGTAACACCCCTGAAGATGATTGACAAAGTCGAATCGAAATATTGGGCAAAATTTAAATAAAAAGATAACAACAAAACCAACACAATCCAGGTTTTATCATTTTATGGCCTCAAGCTGGACAATATCAAAAACATAATTCAACAACAGGTCAACAATACACACATACATCAAATTAGTTTTTGTATGTAAGCCCCTTAAAGAGTGGAGGTATGGGGGTAGGAATGTAGTTTCGGGAAAAATGTTGAGGGGGGAAATTAATAGGTGTCAGTATTACATACCTACCCTCTAGGGGCGATTCCGGGCAGTTTTAAAGCTTTTTGCGTGTTTTCCATCATTGACTTCATTTTGAGAGTAAAATAAATGTTAGATTATCAACCGAAACCTCAAACTGAAGTTAAGCTTCGATTTAGTGGAAATTCATGCTTGTTAGCGGGGGAAAGTGTTGTATGGAGATGCTAATTAATATGATTTGGATACGCTAAATAAAAATTTAAAAAAGATTTTTATTGGACCCACCTTAAGTTTATTTATGAAAAATTGGGGACCGGTCATACTTTTGACTATACTAGGTTCCCTTAGGAACCGAAAACAGAACAGAAAAAATGTTGGAAGAGGAAAATTAAAAAGGTATCAGCATTACATTACATTATACCTACCTCACCAGTCACAATTTTTGGCTCATGCGTTCCACTAATGTTTATAAATATTAAAAGAATACTTGACTTTTTATTTATTCATTCCTTTTGTATTTTAGATTCCATTACAAAATACTGTGCTGAAAATATGGGTTCATCAAATATCTCAATTTGTCTACTGGATGAAGAGAACAAAAGGCTTTGGCGTCCGGTGTATGCTAACATAATGTTTGTGCTAATAATCGAGATATACTGAATGCTGGAAACAATCGACCAACAAATATAACAAAACAACAAATTCAACCAATATGGAAATATATCTATTTGCAGAAAGAAAATAAACTGAAAAGATGTTCTTCAATCGGCACCGGCATTACAGAGTACATTCCGCTTAGGGAGTATTAAATAACATATACCGCAGAGATAAGTGAATGGCAGAAGTTCAACGAATGTAATACAAGTCCGAATGGACTATAAGACAACAAATTAATGTGCATTATAAAAACGGAGCAAAAGTTTCGCCAATAGATTTTGTAAGCTATAATTCTTGTTTAGTTTAGCTTTAAGGATTTGCTGAGAAATTCAATTTTATTGTTTTTATAATTTCAAAACTTTTAGAAATGTGCAAAAGGACGTTGTTTTCTAATTTGAAAATGTGAGACGTCAGTTACGCTTTAATAACAATTCAACTAAATTTCACTTAATAGCTTTAATATATTTAAGTAGTAATAAAATGTTACATTTTCAATATATGTGTATTTACAAATTCATAACATATATACTTTATATATTATGAATTCATTATAAGTCGCTTATTTGTGCGAAGTCCTCATATCTGTTCAAGAAGAAACAGTTTTCAATTTGCGGTAAATTTTAAGCCAAATCAGTAATGATAACATAAATAATTGACAAAATCGTAAAAGTCGGAGTCGTCAACCGTTTTTTTACGAATATTGTTCAGTATGATATGAATGATTTATAAATAGAACCATATTTAAAAAAAAATTATTTTTGTTTAATGTGTATTACATATTTTTAACAATAGAATATGTCTGTGCAGAATTGTAAAAGTCAGACTCGTCAACGTAATTGTTTAAGAAAATTGTTCGGTTTATATGGAATGAATTTTAAATGAATGTCATTTTAATTGTTTCTAAATTCTACAATTCATTCTAATTAGCGTCTAAGAAGTCCTTCAAAATCACTAACGAAAATATTGAACTCACCTTATTTTCCACAAGTATAGCCTCATTTGCATTCACATTTATTATACCCTCCACTAGGGTATTATGTCTTTGTGCATTTGTTTGTAACATCCAAAAATAAACGAGATAGACCCATTGTTAAGTATCGATAGACTTAGAATCACTTTTTGAATCGATTTAGCAATGTCCGTCCGTCCATCTATTCTTGTAATCAAAGTCCAGGTCGCAATTATTGCTTGATCCTAACAAAAATTGGCACAAGTGGGTACTGCGGCCCTATTTAATATGAAGAAAATCGGTTCAGATTTATATATAGCCCTCATAGAAATGTTGCTCCCGATTTGACTTTTTCCGCTGTAGAAACCACATATTTTACTCGGTTTGCTTCAAATTTCGCACAGTACCTTATAATTAAACTGAAAGCATCTATGGCGAAATTGGACTGATCGGTTCAGATTTAGATATAGCTGCCATACAAATTTCGTTATCGATTTAACCTTTTACTCTCTGAGATCACATATTTTTTTTACCAATATTTTTCAAATTTGGCACGAACCCTTATATTTTAACTAGAAACATTTGTGGTAAAAATGAGTCAGATCGGTTCAGATTTAGATGTAGCTACCATACAAATTTCGTTGTCCATTTAACTTTTTGCGCTCTAGAAACCATATATTTTAATCGATTGTCTTCAAATTTCGTGAAAGTGGGTCGATATAGGGCTCATAAAAATGACGCTGCCTAATTGACTTTTTCCGCTCTAGAAACCATATATTTTAACCGATGTTCTTCAAATCTTTTCAGATTTTAATACAATCCTCATACAAATGTCCTCGATTTAATTTTTTTCTCTCAAGGTATTAAAGATTTTGATATAATTTAGCAGAAAACGTTATATGTTTGATGAAAACATACATAAAAAATCGTTCCCGATTTCACTTGTAATGGGGTAGAAAGTGGAGGGTATCATATAGTCGGCCGCCCGCCCGACATTAGCCTTTCCTTACTTGTTTTATTTTGTGCATCTTTTGTTAAAGTATAACATTATTATACCCTACCCTACTCAGTGCACTGGAAGTTAATTTTTTTTGTCCAAATCTTCCTCTTCCTTCTGAAAATACTAATCGGTTTAGAAGACAACAAGACAAAGTTACGGTTATCGAGGCTAAGTCAAAAAAAAAAATAAACAAAATACTTTTTTGAAAATTTGTTTTAATAAGAATATTTAAAACGCAAATCTATATATATATATATATACCTTCTTCCTGCCAGTAGCTAGAAACATGAAATTCGGTGTGTGCCTTGCACTTACCTTGCAACGAGCTACAAAAAGGGACTTTTCGACCATTTCCTGACCATGTAGAAGCACAGTGAACACAGCAAGAATCGTGAAATTTGGTATGTAAATTCCTCTCATCACATAGAAGCGCAATATAAATTATTTTTTGTACTTTTAAGAAGTGAGCAGCACCAAAAAGGGATAAAAATTGTATTGAAGCTAGAATCTAGAAATTTGATATGTAAATTCCTCTGACCACGTAAAAGTAAAGTAAATTTGGATTTTTCGAAATTTGTAATTTTAACGAGTGCATAAATTGATATTTCAAAATGTGTACTTATAAGGAGGATGTTGGACGAAAAGGGATAAACGTGGTACCAGACAAAGTACATGGGTTTATGGGAGAAGCGAGAGCACATGTTACCTATAGTGATTTTTCAAAATGTGTACTTTTTGGGAAAGAAGTACAAAAGGTTATAAAATGACCAGCTGCATCTAGAAACATGAGATCGAGGATATAAACGGCTCTGCGGTTCTAATTTTTTGTTCGAAACCGGGTAGAAAATGATACATACGAAGGGAGTTCAGCTAAAATAGTGCAATTCGACAAGCACATTCATTTGACTGTATATGAGCGCTACCTAATAGGAGGTTCCGAAATTACTATTTTATATTTATCTGTATCCACCAAATGAAAATTCAATACTATCCGAATACACATATGAAAGTGTATTAAATATATACGTCCTCATATAGCCAACATACAAAAGTCAATACGCTGTACCCTGTATACAAATTTGGTATATTTCTGCTAGGAACACCCACAGTAAAGGTAGAACAGACCGGTGAATGGTTTAATGTAGACCAGATACACATGCAAAAGTTACATATACCAAGAGTTTTCAGCTCTTGGTCATATTTGCTGTATAAAATCGTTCCACCGATATTTAGCAATCGGAACACTGTAGAGAGTGGTGTAGGATATCATATAGTCGGCCTAGCCCGAATTTGGCCTTTCTTAATTGTTGTTTGATGTTATATATTGAGTCATTCGTTCTCTTTGTGGACGTAATCTGAATATGAACTTTTGATCTCGAACTTCGAAAGTGAAATTAACACTTGAAGTGTTCAAACGACAGCTGTCTTTTGTTTTGGTTTTGGCTTGGTTGGAAATCAGCGGCAACAAGTCGCGTAAATATTTCAAATTTTATCAACGCGAACAGACAATGGACAACCCAGCTGAAAAAGTGTTCCAAAATGATTATATTATGGCGCATATTTTAAGGATGTTGGATCTAAAGCAACAATACGAGATACAGAAAATCTGCAAACGTCTTCGATTTCTTCTTACAACGTGTGTGTGGAGACGAGACTGCAAAGAAATGGAAATGAATCGCAATCAAATGGGCAAACTCACAGATGAGGAATTCTTCGAAGTGCTGCAGCTGAATGCTGAAAATCTACAAATATTAAGCATTGATGGATTAGATGGTGCAGGATGTCTATTGTATTTTCCGGTACGCTTTGAAAACCTACTGGAATTACGCATAAAATCGTTCCACTTATGTGACAGTGTTTTTACGACCATTGCCGGCAATTGCCCGCAGCTGCAATTGTTTGAGTACAATGAAAACAGGGATGTTACAATTTTAGCCGGAAATGAGCCACAGTCACTTGAAATGTTGTGGACATTGTCCAATCTGAGAGCGGTCATTTTGCAGAACTTAGTTAGGAAAATTTTTTGTAAAGATTTATATGCGCTGGCAACTAAAGTACCCCTGGAACGTTTGGAGTTATATAACGTCGAAATGTCTGGAGCCCTTTGGGATAACAGTTCATGGGTGCTACCGCGACTGAAAGTTTTCAAAAGGAATTGTACTAATACCCCATACCAATCTAATGACAAATGTTTGTTACTCATCGGGAAATGTCAAAACTTGCAAGAATTGGGACTATACTCAACACTTGAATTGAATGAGTATTTTTTCGATAGATTCCTACATTTGGATAAGTTGATATTGAAAAACTACATATCTTCTGCAGCAGTATGGCGTATTCTAAGCAATAGAAAACTAAAATGTTTAGAAATATTATTTGCTAGCTGTGGCAAAGAGAATTTCCAAATTATCGAAGATGTTCGGGGAATTTGCGGAAGTCTGCAAAACTTAAAAGTAACCAAAGCATTGGATTCGGTATCTAATTTTTGGCCGGTGATCTTTCAATCGCCGTTAAGCAATTTTGATAGCTTACAAGAACTTACCTTTACAAACGAAGAAATGAGCGATGACGTCATAAGATCGATTTCTACGAAATGCCAACAGCTAAAATCTTTACACTTAACCCACTGCAAAATATCCGGAAAATATATTAATCATTTGACAAATTTACGTCGATTAACAATCATACTGAACAGCTTGTCAATACCATGGGCCAATTTTTATCCCATTTTGAGAGACCTTCAGTTATTGGAGTATTTGGAAATTGATTGTTGTTCATTACTCGCGGATTTTGTAGATATACCGCCAAATGTGAAAAATGTGGCCAACTCGTTGGAAGTACTGAAGATATATCGACCGGAAACTGGCTCAAGTATTTGGGAACATATATTGAATAATTGTGAATGCAGTTTTCAGAAAGTGCACACAATACATCTTGTAGATTTTGGTATAGACGACTATTACGATAATGCCTATTTCACAATATTCAATCAGCTACATACCGTACAACTCGAACGCGGCTCAAGCATATGTGCCGAAGATTTCGTGAGTGAAGGCTTGGTCTCACCCGTTAAGCATTTGACACTTAAAGGATGTATGGATATGAAATGGACAGATATAGTTGAAATTTTAAAATGTACAAACTTGCAGATATTTGAAGTATTTAATATGAAACTAGAGGTCTGTGATTTCGAAACATATTCCATGCAAGATTATATGAATATTTTGCAACGTATGTGCAAAATCACCATACCCTTTGATATTTTCGTGGAAACCTTACCATTTTACCAACGATGTCTGGCAACATGTCCAAAATTTCAACTGTGCTGCATGTCCCAGTCGTGTCATAGGGAAGTTTTGTGTCGGCTTTTTGAAAACTCCCCGGCAAAGATAAGGCTTAAAGCGATTCATGCCAATAGAGATTTAAGTAAGTATCTACTAAACACTAGTTTATTTTCATTATAAATGGGATTCACATGTACATAGTACATACTTTGTATTTAATGAATAATTTTTGTTCCAATTTTGTCATTTAAGATTCCATTAAATCGTATTGTGCTGAAAATATGGGTGCAGCGAAGATACCTGTGTATCTGTTAGATGCGGACAATGAAAAACTGTGGAATGCTGAGTATATCGGTATCAAAAATGTGATAATACTTGAAGTTTAAACTACTGCTTAACTTCGATTTGTATGTACATCGAAGCTGTATACGAATTTATTTAATAGCGTACTACACGTATGTATATGTTAAGCAGATCTATCAATAGTAAATAAGAGCATTTGCAGACCGATCAAAATCATGCTGATTATAGGCCAGTTCTACTGGGCTTAATAACATAACATTAAGAAAATATGACAAAACCACTAAGCGAGTAGCAAAACACTTTTTTGTTAAGCGAGTAAATTCCATACAAATATTAAGATAGGCCTTATGTTTAAAATCGACCTACGAAATGGTACATTGGTCGATTTAGTTGTTTGTAAACCAAATACTGTGCAATTTAGCTCTAGAAACATGAAATAAGTAATTTCAAGACATTGAAAAATTACAATTCGCTATGCAACTGAAAAATCTAATATAGCATGAATATTCAGTTTTTTGGTTTCTTTTTTATATGAAATGCTTCCTTTTTGTCATGAAATAATTAGGCGTCAAGTAGCTCTTAAGACGCCGTTTTGAAAATTAAAAGATATTCGATTCAGAGAACGTAGAACGTTCGTTACGTTATATTTGAATAATAGAAAAGGTAACTATCGCCTAAATCGAGCCATGCCACCGGGTTTTCTAAAGAATGTTTTCAATTATTATTTAGCCGATGTAGGTACATACATATTGTATTAAAATCTCGTGTAGATTGGATGGAAAATTTGCAAGTTATAGACAAAATAAAAAAGACCTAACTCATTTCCTAAATTTATTGAAAGAACAAAAACTCATTCGTTTCATTGAAATAACAGTATGCATATTTTTTGTATTTTTGATTTTCTTTGCGTATACAGTGCTGTATGTATACACATGTTTTTATGTTTCTATACCCTCCACTAGGGTATTATGTGTTTGTGCATCGACATAGAATCGATTTAGCAATGTCCGTCTGTCTGTCCATCTATTTTTGCAATCAAAGTACAGGTCGCAATTGTAGTAAGAACCAAATGAACGCTATTTAATTTGAAATTAATTAGATATATTACTTATATTTCAACTTGGAACATCTATGGAGAAAATGAGTCAGATCGTTCTCAAAGCGCAGATTTCAAACGCTTTGGGAACGCTTATAAAAACGCTAAATTACTAACATCATACAGCCCAATAATGTTGGTAGAGGAAATCGATTATTAAAAAATATGTTATATCCCTAAAAATAGGGCCTTTCAAAAAAATATCATCACATTTATGAATATTTAGTGTTACTACAGATTGGATACACCAATGTTATATTATTTGGGGAAGCTTATGTATGAAAAATATGGAGTTTTCTATTTATTTGAGCTATTGCATTGTTTGGAGATTTTACAATTGATTTTATAAAACCCAAACTATTTTAAAAAACCAAAAGCTGAAAATTGTGATGTAGGCGCCCCATATTAACAACGTCATCAGCGATGTGAATAAGGTTTGAGAATTAGGTCCATAAAAATGTGGCATTAGCTCGTCAAACGTCTTTAGAACAGCTAACTTACTGGATGATAAAATTCTATATGCTGTATATAAAAACAAAAAATGCCTGTAAAAATGTCAGGTTTCAAAATATTTTCTAAAATTGCTCCTCCGCCAAATAATAAAAAAATTTTTTTAGCTTTCCAGTTTTTTATGTCCATTAAATCAAACGATTTTCTCTGAAATTCAGTTGTAATATCTTTTAATATGTTTGTGTCATATGTTGTAAAACAGCAATTCTTGTTTGAGAAATAAAGCAGGCTGATTTTTTTAAAATCAATTTTTGAAGCAAATGTTTGCTAATGTCGAGGTATAACATATGCATTTCATTTCATTTATTTCTTCACGACTTGTAATTCTAAGCCTATTGGCCGATATAATAGTATATATTACAAAATGCATAGTAAAAATTATTTCTAACAGTGTTTAAAAAACTACTCAACAAAATGTAGTATGATAATAAGAACTTAAAAACAAAATAAGTAAATTAATTATAGAAAAAAACCTAAGATGTAGCAATAGTACAATGGTATATGTATATTTTTACACAACCAAATAAATTACAATGAATGTGTCAATAAGAATATACGTTTCAGCGTCTTTAATTAGGTGCGCTATAAAAATTGCAATGAATATTTATTGGAGATAGCGAAGAAGCCTATTTGAATGAGTGGTAACGGACACAGTAAAAACTTTCAATTCACTAGGCATTGTATTATATAACCGAGCTACTCTAACCAGGAATGCTCGATCCATTAAGTGAAACACTAACTAATTGGTTTCTACGAGATGAGTGGCAAAATTGAAATGAGTCTAACAAAAAAAGTGGACATTGATTTTTTATCAACTTAAAGAGAAATTTCATCAAGAATTACAAATTCGACTAGATCAAAGTTAACAATATCTAGAAATGGGCTGCTTTTACATACATATTTTTTCCCTTGGATTTGTCTTTAAATTTTTCTTGAAGCACACTTATCATTTTAATGCCAATAAATTTAATTTAAGTATTCATTTTTAATCTTTTGTTTTAGAGTTTAAAATGCTCATATAATCATTAAGGGTTATTTTGAAAACATTTTCAAAACGTTTTGAGGCTTTCAGAGCGCTTTATTCTTGATATATCCTACCATCTGAAAAAGCTTCACTACGCTTTTCCGTATGTATTTTTCTGGCTAGGTCGTTACGTTATATTTATAATAAAAAAGGTAACTACCGACTAATTTGAATCATGCTGTTTTTTTCTAAAGATTATTTTGAATTTTTATTTAGCTGATTTGGATTCGAATGAAGCTTTTAAATGTTTTGTTTTTATAAAATATGCTATAACTTCCACATTATTGGTGAGAATGTACATACGTTGTATCTTGTAGATTTTAAAATAGCAAACTCTTATGGAATCAGCATTTTGGCTATATTCATAAATTTAAATACACTACAAATCGAGAACAGATTAAATTTTGAGGAAAATAAATGTTTTGATGAGACACGGCACCTACATTTAAGCACTTGGTGTACATGCACTGTGCAAACATACAATGGTTTAGCATAATCGATATTTTAAAATATACAAATATTGAGGTACTTGAATTTGATTAAATTGGCAATGATGTTAATAATTATTAACATATACGTAAAATAAAACAATCTTCAAAAAACAGTTCCGTTTTGGGATCGAAGTTTAGAAGAATGCCAGAAACTATATAGAACACACACAACGATTTATGTATACAAAACATATTATCTGCGTTTCTTATGAAAATTTTAAATTAAATCGTATTGTGCCCAAAATATACCAGTGTGTTTATAGGATGAAGAAATTAAAAATCTTTAGAATGAAAGATATTCTGTTTATTGCGACTTTGTAATAATGATTGATAATGGTGAATATAACATTGATATATAGTAATAGATTTCTATAAATAATTATAAATGGCCCGTTTAATGATAGTATTGAAAACAAATTTAATAAACAACAATTACCAAAGGGCCAGAAAACTGAAAATATGCAATTTCATAGTCATTTAATTTCAAAAATATGTGAAATTTCATTAAAATCATCAAATCATCAATCTGTTTAACTCCAAAAATGTTTCAACTGATGGGAGGTGTAGAATATACGATCCGTTCAGAGTCAAACTAAAGTACGAAGTTTTGTTGTAGGTGTTCATGCAACAGCTGTTTACTTTTGTTTTGGCCGACCAACCGGTTTTATACGTCATTTTGGGATATTTTTAAACACCCACGTATGTAAGTAAATGTTTATCAGATTCCATTAATATAAAAGCAAACAACGAACAACAATGGACAATCCAGCAATTGAAAAAGTTTTCCAAAATGATTACATTATGGCACATATTTTGAGGATGTTGGATCTAAAGCAACAATACGAGTTGCAGAAGATCTGCAAACGTCTACGACTTCTAATGACAAAGTGTGTCTGGACGCGAGACTGTAAAGAAATGCAAATGAATCGCAATCAAATGGGCAAACTCACAGATGAAGAGTTCTTCGAAGTGCTCCAACTGAATGTTGAGAATATACAAAAACTCACCATAGAAGCAATAAATGATGCAAGCTTGCAAATGTATTTTCAGCTGCCTTGTGAAAACTTATTGGAATTGTGTATAAAGTGGCGTAGACTCGACGATAATATACTCACGTGCATCGCCAGCAATTGTCCCAATTTGCAATTGCTTGATTATGATGAAGAAAAGGATGAAAACTACCAGCCCAAAATGGAATTACTAACCTTACAAACGTTGTGGCCATTAACAAATTTGCAAGCAACCATATGGAGGAACTTAGTTAAGAGCATATCATATGCAGATTTATGTGGGCTTGCAGTAAAAGTGCCATTAGAACGTTTGGAATTATATAATGTCGAAATGTGTGCAGATCGATGGGATTTAGTGAGCAGTTCATTGGTATTATCTGGCATGCAAGTTCTTAAAATTGATTTCAGGCAAGAGCCGCATTTTCAATATTGGGATTTCATTAAGAAATGTCCAAATTTGCAAGACCTGCAAATACATCTGCCACAACTGCCTATAAACGATATGTTTAAAGAATTCAAATATTTGGAGAGGATTAAAATAAACCACTGCAATTCACCACAGACAATATGGAGTATTTTGTGTAATACTAAACTAAAGTTTTTAGAAATACAACTTGGTCTCTATATCAAGGATGACTTCAAAATAACCGAAGGTCACCATAGAATTTGTGAAAGTTTGCAAATCTTAAAAGTTATCAAAGAAAATATTGGATCGTACAATTATTTTTGGACGATTATTTTCCAATCGCCCTCAACAAATTTTGAAAACTTGCGGGAGCTAATATTCATAAATCACAATGTTTGTGATGACTTTTTGAGGTCGGTTGCTCTGAAATGCCAACAGTTAGAAGTTTTGCACTTAGACCAGTGTAGAATTTCAGGAAAATATATAAACCATTTGACGAAAGTACGGAAATTAACGCTTGTTAATAACAGCATACCGATGCCATGGTCTAATTTGTATTCAATTTTAAATGGACTCAAGATGTTGCAACATTTAGAACTTGATTGTATGTCATTGACCAGAGATGATTTAGCTATTGCGCCATATACTACAAATGTGGCGAATTCATTGGAAACGCTGATAATATCGCGCACGGAGGAAGGAACAAACTTTTGGGAATACATTTTGGAAAATTGTGAAGACAGTTTTCAAAAGGTTCATGTGTTGCATTTCGCAATTTTTGAAGTGGGCGCCTATTTCGACTACAGTTTCTTCGAAGAATTCCCACATCTGCAAACACTGCAAATCGAAGGAAAAGCTTTTATTGCCGAAGATATGATACCAACGGCCAAGCATTTGATCTACGTTGACTGTATAGATATGAGGTGGTCGAATGTTGTTGAAATTTTAAAATGTACCAAAGTTGAGACATTAGAAATATTTGATATGTCAATCGAGTTTGATGACTCTATGGATTCTCTAGAGCGGGATATGCAAATTTTGCGATATATTCGTAGAGTAACCATACCTTATAGTGTTTTTGAAGGATCTTGCCGGTTTTGGCAACGTTGCTTAGAAGAGTGTCCTCACTTCCAACTGTGTTGCATGGGACATACCTCGCAAAGCAAGATATTGGAAGCTCTCTTTGAAAAAACAACCACATACAAAAGAGTCACTGGGATTTATGCCAATAAAGATTTAAGTAAGTCCCCGTCCATGTCAGATGCCATTAAAACGTATTGTACTCAAAGTATAAGTACATCCAAGATACCGTTGTATTTGCTGGATGCTGAAAATAAAATGCTCTGGAATCCGAGATATGCTGATAATGACTGTGTCTTAATAATCGAGGTATAAACTGCTGCATTCAGCTTTGTTTGGTTTGGCGTATTAAATGTGGAACTTTAAATTTAAATAAAATGATGAAATTGCATTATTTCAATTTGAAAATTAACTTTATTAGAAAGATGACGTCATAACATTAGAGTTCAAACACAACTTCCAAAAATGTTTACTCGTTAAACACTGAAATCATGATGCTTGCCGTCACTACTTGTAGTGCAAAATATTGGCCAAACATTACTTATTATTACTTACACCTTACGGAAATGGACGGAAATTAAAAAAAAAGCCAAAAGTCATATTTTATGACACATGTAATATTGAAAAAATGTTTATGCCTATCTTTTCAACACATATCTAGCATTTTATATCCAAACTATAAACAAACAAGTAAGGAAAGGCTAAAGTCGGGCGGGGCCGACTATATAATACCCTACACCACTCCCTGCGTATGTACCTCACTTTGATTACTAAACCCAGGTATTTCATGGGAACAATTTTATGTAGTTCATACAAATTATATAAATTATATGAATACAATGTATATGCTATAAATTCATCTTTAGTCAAATTTAACGAATATGGTAAATAATATGGTAATTGATCAAATTGTCCGACAGACAAATACAAATTATACAGTAGTATATCAAAGTCATACCAAAGTATGGACATATGGGCATCACCCAAACAATTCTCATTGCAATTCAATTCGGTAAAAATTGAAATCGGGAAGGATTTTTGCATCCTGTAAATGTATGTGTTTGACAATAAATGTTAAATCGGAAAGGACATTTGTATGGGGGTATATTGAAACCAGGAACGATGTGACGCGCTTTCACCATGTCTGTTTATTGGTGAAATATAATATGTAAAATTTGGCCAAAATCGGTTAAACATTCGGGAGCAACAATTGTATGAGGACTATATCTAAATCTGAACCGATCTTACCCACTTTCACCATTGGTTTTTTAGTTGAATTATAAGATGTTGTGCCAATTTTAAAGAAAAACGGGTACAATATCTGGATTTTAGAGCGGAAAAAGTCAAATCGGGAGCGACGTTTGTATGGGGGCTATATCTAAATCTGAACCGATCATACCCACTTTCAGCATAGGTGTTTCTAGTTCGATTATAAAATGTTGTGCCAATTTTAAAGAAAATCGGGTACAATATGTGGTTTCTAAAGCGGAAAAAGTGAATTCGGGAGCGACATTTGTATGGGGGCTATATCTAAATCTTAACCGATCTTACCCAATTTTTGCATACGTGTTTCTAGTTGCATTATAAGATGTTCTGCAAAATGTAAAGAAAATCTGGTACAATATGTCTTTTCTAGAGCGGAAAATGTCAAATCGGGAGCGACATTTGTATGGGGGCTATATCTAAATCTGAACCGATCTTACCCAATTTTTGCATACGTGTTTCTAGTTGGATTATAAGATGTTCTGCAAAATTTAAAGAAAACCGAGTACAATATGTCGTTTCTAGAGCGGAAAATGTCAAATCGGGAGCGACATTTGTATGGGGGCTATATCTAAATCTGAACCGATCTTACCCACTTTTTGCATACGTGTTTCTAGTTGGATTATAAGATGTTCTGCAAAATTTAAAGAAAACCGGGTACAATATGTCGTTTCTAGAACGGAAAATGTCAAATCGGGAGCGACATTTGTATGGGGGCTATATCTAAATCTGAACCGATCTTACCCAATTTTTGCATACGTGTTTCTAGTTGGATTATAAGATGTTCTGCAAAATTTAAAGAAAACCGGGTACAATATGTCGTTTCTAGAACGGAAAATGTCAAATCAGGAGCGACATTTGTATGGGGGCTATATCTAAATCTGAACCGATCTTACCCAATTTTTGCATACGTGTTTCTAGTTGGATTATAAGATGTTGTGCCAATTTTAAAGAAAATCGGGCACAATATGTGGTTTCTAAAGCGGAAAAAGTGAAATAGGGAGCGACATTTGTATGGGGGCTATATCTAAATCTGAACCGATCTTACCCAATTTCGGCATAGGTGTTTCTAGTCAGATTATAAGATGTTGTGCCAAATTTAAAGAAAATCGGGTACAATATGTGGTTTCTAGAGCGGAAAATGTCAAATCTGGACCGACATTTGTATGGGGGCTATATCTAAATTTGAACCGATTTCCTCCAAATTCAATACCAATGGTCCTTGGCCAGAAAAAATAACTTCTGCCAAGTTTCATGATAATCGGACAACAATTGCGACCTGTAGAGTGCGAACAAGCTTAGATGGACAGCAGACGGACGGACGGACAGACAGATATCGTTAAATCGACTCAGCTGGCGATTCTAAGCCGATCCGTATACTTAAAGGTGGGTCTAGCTCAATTATTTCTTGGTGTTACAAACATTTCGCGGAAAACTAACTTATAATAGGGTATAAAAATATGAATAGAATGCATCAGCATGTAACGGCATTTTTGGGTTGTAGTTTTTCTGATTTTGTAAACATAAGAAACCTGCTCCACTTTTACAAGTTATATAAAATGCAAACCCCTCTGTATTTGGTTAAATTTTTCAGATTTGGAAGATCTACAAGAAACCCTCAGCTTATATTCACCCGTTTAGCCGCAACTTTAGGACAATCATTTCATGTTAGAGTTATTCGAATATATAATAGATTGTCAGTATCGCTGAAATCATTTAATTATTCCTGTCATACGTACAAGAAAGAACTTTACCATCTAAGTAATTTCTAACTTTCATATTATAAGTACTGCTATGATTAGTAGTCTCTTTTGAGTAGTTCTTCGTGCTATCATTTCACAATATCCAGATTAAACTGGTATTTTGTTCATAATCTTTGATTATTTTATATAGACTGTGCAATTCACTTATAAGAGTAATCTTATCTTGAGTAGAGACTTAATATTGATGTCATTTTGTTTATTGCTTCTTGGGATGTGTAGGGTATTATTAGTTGTTTTTATAAATATTAATATTGTTTCTAAGTTAATTTTATTATTCATAATATAGGATGGAAGTATTTTATAACCACATACGGCCTATCTGGCTCGGTTTTTTTTTAATAATAAATATAAATATTCAGGCGATCATATGCCTGTCCAAAGTTAAGCATATATTTTAAAATGCTGTATGACAAAAGTTAACCACTATGAATATAGACAATGCATATTCTGTGTAGAATAGAAGAGTATATAGGCGTTTCAATTTTTCATTTGTTTTGGTGGTTAAAACTTGAATACAAACCTTTTTTGGCAAAAAATATTGATTTTATATAAATTACGTTTCTTATAGCTAAGAAAAGTCGGCAGTTGTTACTACAAAATTAATTTGAGAGTCTTCGTTAAGGTTTTCTGTAACACCAGTAAAAATTTCGCCTGCACCTTCGTTGCACTTTGGACGCTACAACATATTTTCGAAGATACGTGATTGATTTTTGGAATTTTGGGAATAGAATTGGAAGTGTAATTTCCGACAGTCCATATTACATTTGGACCAAATGATATACGTTTGAAACTATAGGTGAAATGGAGTTAATTGGCGTTCTTAGTTTTTTATTTCCTCATCATTTTGGTACCTAAAAAGACTTTTTTTTATAATAAATAAAAATTGTTATGTTGGATTATAGTCGAAATGAATCTGATGCGCTTTCGAAAAGTACCGAGACTTCGTGATTCTCTCGTGAATTCTGTTCATTGTGCCAGAAATGTGCGCGATTGGTATATGTAGAGCAAAAATGTTGTGGCCATATTCAAACCGAACCAAATATGCTTCGAACTAATAATCTTCGGCATGCTAGGCGGCTTTGCTATCTACCACGCCACACATACAATTCTCACTAATATGTGATACATGAACTGTGATAGATGAACCTTTCGAAAATCTTTCCCACAATTTACTGGGAATATTGTGCAACAACTTCAAAATCAAAGGTATATACAAGAAACCTGTGTTTCGTCTTACAATATTTCAATCAGATACTTAATATAAACTGTCTGATTTCAATACATCGATACACTTCGGCCGGGCCGAATCTTATATACCCTCCACCACGGAGTGCATCACACAGAAGAAGTGCACTACCATATTAGGAAAATTGTGATGCTTTATTATTATAATATTAATAGACCTCTATTATATATAAATATAATAGGAATCGAAAAGCGAACATTGGGCAGAAATCTTCAAAAATGTCACCTAAATATTATTAGGTAGAAACAATTTCACTTAAGACCGATTTTCCCAATTTGCAATTTCTTGAGCCCAACTACAGCTTAAATGTCTGTACCAATTAGATAGGAAAGGTTCTAATATTGAAGATCCAATATGTTTCAGAGTGGAATATACACACCTAATGTCATAATTTTAACTACAGCCGTTTGATTGGTAGCAGTTTCACTCCTTTTTCCATTTTGACCTTAAAATTAGAAAAAATCGTACCTCTTTTTCCACGTCTACGTAGACAGACAGAGTGAAAATACTGAATTCATGATTCTAGCTACAGCCGTTTATTCCACTTTCACTCATTTTTCCATTTTGCCCTAAAAGTATGAATTTAGACAAATTCGTACCTCTTTTTCCACGTCTACGTAGACAGACGAGTGAAAATACTGAATTCATGATTCTAGCTACAGCCATTTGATTGTTGCCAAATTAAATATAATCACATTTAGATCCTGATGGTACGAATATCGAAAGATCTCTTTATTTTTCGCGTCACCGCAGTCAGAGAAGTGTACACGCCGAATTTCATTATTATAGCTGCAGCCGTTTGGTTGGTACCATTTTTATCCCCATTCGCCCCATTTCCCGACTACTACGACAGATTTCGAAAAAATCCTTTTTATTTCGTATCTTTACAGTCGGGCGAATGGCACACCAAATTTCACGATTTCAACTTCAGCGTTTGGGTTGGTACCATTTTTATCCCTCTTTTCCAATTGTATACCTTAAAAGTACAAATTTTGCAAAATCCCTCTATTTTACGTATCTACGCAATTAGTGGGATGTACATTCCAAATTTCATGTTTTTAGGTATTGTTATTTATTTATTTAGTTATATAGTTATTTAGTTATTTAGTTATTTAGTTATTTAGTTATTTAGTTATTTAGTTATTTAGTTATTTAGTTATTTAGTTATTTAGTTATTTAGTTATTTAGTTATTTGGTTATTTAGTTATTTAGTTATTTAGTTATTTAGTTATTTAGTTATTTAGTTATTTAGTTATTTAGTTATTTAGTTATTTAGTTATTTAGTTATTTAGTTATTTAGTTATTTAGTTATTTAGTTATTTAGTTATTTAGTTATTTAGTTATTTAGTTATTTAGTTATTTAGTTATTTAGTTATTTAGTTATTTAGTTATTTAGTTATTTAGTTATTTAGTTATTTAGTTATTTAGTTATTTAGTTATTTAGTTATTTAGTTATTTAGTTATTTAGTTATTTAGTTATTTAGTTATTTAGTTATTTAGTTATTTAGTTATTTAGTTATTTAGTTATTTAGTTATTTAGTTATTTAGTTATTTAGTTATTTAGTTATTTAGTTATTTAGTTATTTAGTTATTTAGTTATTTAGTTATTTAGTTATTTAGTTATTTAGTTATTTAGTTATTTAGTTATTTAGTTATTTAGTTATTTAGTTATTTAGTTATTTAGTTATTTAGTTATTTAGTTATTTAGTTATTTAGTTATTTAGTTATTTAGTTATTCAGTTATTTAGTTATTTAGTTATTTAGTTATTTAGTTATTTAGTTATTTAGTTATTTAGTTATTTAGTTATTTAGTTATTTAGTTATTTAGTTATTTAGTTATTTAGTTATTTAGTTATTTAGTTATTTAGTTATTTAGTTATTTAGTTATTTAGTTATTTAGTTATTTAGTTATTTAGTTATTTAGTTATTTAGTTATTTAGTTATTTAGTTATTTAGTTATTTAGTTATTTAGTTATTTAGTTATTTAGTTATTTAGTTATTTAGTTATTTAGTTATTTAGTTATTTAGTTATTTAGTTATTTAGTTATTTAGTTATTTAGTTATTTAGTTATTTAGTTATTTAGTTATTTAGTTATTTAGTTATTTAGTTATTTAGTTATTTAGTTATTTAGTTATTTAGTTATTTAGTTATTTAGTTATTTAGTTATTTAGTTATTTAGTTATTTAGTTATTTAGTTATTTAGTTATTTAGTTATTTAGTTATTTAGTTATTTAGTTATTTAGTTATTTAGTTATTTAGTTATTTAGTTATTTAGTTATTTAGTTATTTAGTTATTTAGTTATTTAGTTATTTAGTTATTTAGTTATTTAGTTATTTAGTTATTTAGTTATTTAGTTATTTAGTTATTTAGTTATTTAGTTATTTAGTTATTTAGTTATTTAGTTATTTAGTTATTTAGTTATTTAGTTATTTAGTTATTTAGTTATTTAGTTATTTAGTTATTTAGTTATTTAGTTATTTAGTTATTTAGTTATTTAGTTATTTAGTTATTTAGTTATTTAGTTATTTAGTTATTTAGTTATTTAGTTATTTAGTTATTTAGTTATTTAGTTATTTAGTTATTTAGTTATTTAGTTATTTAGTTATTTAGTTATTTAGTTATTTAGTTATTTAGTTATTTAGTTATTTAGTTATTTAGTTATTTAGTTATTTAGTTATTTAGTTATTTAGTTATTTAGTTATTTAGTTATTTAGTTATTTAGTTATTTAGTTATTTAGTTATTTAGTTATTTAGTTATTTAGTTATTTAGTTATTTAGTTATTTAGTTATTTAGTTATTTAGTTATTTAGTTATTTAGTTATTTAGTTATTTAGTTATTTAGTTATTTAGTTATTTAGTTATTTAGTTATTTAGTTATTTAGTTATTTAGTTATTTAGTTATTTAGTTATTTAGTTATTTAGTTATTTAGTTATTTAGTTATTTAGTTATTTAGTTATTTAGTTATTTAGTTATTTAGTTATTTAGTTATTTAGTTATTTAGTTATTTAGTTATTTAGTTATTTAGTTATTTAGTTATTTAGTTATTTAGTTATTTAGTTATTTAGTTATTTAGTTATTTAGTTATTTAGTTATTTAGTTATTTAGTTATTTAGTTATTTAGTTATTTAGTTATTTAGTTATTTAGTTATTTAGTTATTTAGTTATTTAGTTATTTAGTTATTTAGTTATTTAGTTATTTAGTTATTTAGTTATTTAGGGTGATTTTTTAAGAGCTTGATAACTTTTTTTTAAAAAAACGCATAAAATTTGCAAAATCTCATCGGTTCTTTATTTGAAACGTTAGATTGGTCCATGACATTTACTTTTTGAAGATAATTTCATTTAAATGTTGACCGCGGTTGCGTCTTAGGTGGTCCATTCGGAAAGTCCAATTTTGGGCAACTTTTTCGAGCATTTCGGCCGGAATAGCCCGAATTTCTTCGGAAATGTTGTCTTCCAAAGCTGGAATAGTTGCTGGCTTATTTCTGTAGACTTTAGACTTGACGTAGCCCCACAAAAAATAGTCTAAAGGCGTCAAATCGCATGATCTTGGTGGCCAACTTACCGGTCCATTTCTTGAGATGAATTGTTCTCCGAAGTTTTCCCTCAAAATGGCCATAGAATCGCGAGCTGTGTGGCATGTAGCGCCATCTTGTTGAAACCACATGTCAACCAAGTTCAGTTCTTCCATTTTTGGCAACAAAAAGTTTGTTAGCATCGAACGATAGCGATTGCCATTCACCGTAACGTTGCGTCCAACAGCATCTTTGAAAAAATACGGTCCAATGATTCCACCAGCGTACAAACCACACCAAACAGTGCATTTTTCGGGATGCATGGGCAGTTCTTGAACGGCTTCTGGTTGCTCTTCACTCCAAATGCGGCAATTTTGTTTATTTACGTAGCCATTCAACCAGAAATGAGCCTCATCGCTGAACAAAATTTGTCGATAAAAAATTTCGAACCGAACACTGATTTTGGTAATAAAATTCAATGATTTGCAAGCGTTGCTCGTTAGTAAGTCTATTCATGATGAAATGTCAAAGCATACTGAGCATCTTTCTCTTTGACACCATGTCTGAAATCCCACGTGATCTGTCAAATACTAATGCATGAAAATCCTAACCTCAAAAAAATCACTCTTTATCATGATTGTTACCATTTTTATCAATTTTCGTACCATTTGGCACGCTAAAAATGTTATTTACTTTTTGGTGCTTTTAGTCTACAAGAGGAATGTACGCAACAAATTCCAAGTGTACATAAAGTGAAATTTAAGCAATTGCTTAAATAATCTAAATATTATTTTGTTATATGTTATATTATTATATAATATGTTATATTTTCAACCCTTGTTAGGGAAAACAGGGGCTGATTTCGCCCACTTTCAATCTCAACCGATCTACTACCATAAGACAACTTTACGGAAAAAAATTTGAACCTCCTAGCTCATTTCGTTCGGTAGTTAGCATGCTTTCAACAGACAGACGGACGGCCAGACAGACGGACATGGCTAAATCGACCAGAATAAATGTGGGCATTTCCACAGAAAGGTCCACCAAGACCAAAAAATTAAAAGTTCTTGTAAACACTTTGTTTTATCATATTTTCACAGGGAAACAATCAAATTTAACTAATGCAAAGTCGCGGAAGAGCAACTTTTCTCGTTTGAATATTTCTCTTGCTCATTTTATTTTGATAAAAGATCTCATAAGAGATATTGAGCATTGACTTTTGCTGTCTAAAATCTTTTACGGATAAAAAAAGTCAAAAAATAAAGGGCACGAAACAATACGACTGCAATTATCTGTAACTTTATGCTTTACATTATCGCACGTTCGAAATGGAAAAACATCATTTGTTACTGCTGTATTTTGGACACAGCAGAAAGATCATCAAATTTTGAATACAAACAGAGATTTTTATATAATTAAAATAAAAAAAATCTTACTGGAAAATAAGAAAATGTGTGCCTTTGGTACTTCTTTAAAGTTGGACACGTTCGACATCTTAAGTGTGTAAATTAAAAATTTGAAGAAAAAAAATCTTACTTCAATAATTAATTTTTGCAAAAAATACTTTTTAATTATTAAAATCTAGACGAGCAAAAACGGAGACGAAAAATATAAAGAGAGCTGAAAACGGCGGTGAGAAAGTTGAAAGAAGATCAGCTAAAATTACAAAACAATAAATTAAAAAAAAAAATGATTTTTGCTTTCATTATGTGAGAATTCAATTGAATTCTTCTGTTGATTACAAAAAATATATGTACAGTGGCCGACAAAAGTCAACATACGACCCACATTTTTGCGTTTTAGCGAGTTCCAAAAAATATTTGAAAAAAGTAATAACAATAACAAAATGCTTTACTTCAATATAAACTTAAAAGATATTGGCAAAATAAACAAAAAACACCTTGACAAAAGTCTACATACGACATAGCATCCCATGCTTTACGTCATTTTTTATAATGTACTTTATAGGAGAATTGACGAAATTTGTATTGTCATTTGTCTTGAGCTTGCTCTTCTTTAAATAAATATAATTCAAGAAACATTAGTCCGCGAAAATGGCTTCCCGTAAAGAAATTGCAACTGATATTGGAAATTTAGTAATAAAATGCAGAAACGAAAGGAAATCTTTAGGCGAAATAGCTAAAATGGTTAATTTAAGTAAATCAACTGTCCAAACTATATGCAAAAACTTCGAAAATACGGGTACTGTTGAAAATAAGCCCAGAAGTGGGCATCCAAAAAAACTTAGTCGACGAGATGAAAGCTTTATTTTAAAAGAAGTTAATGAAAACCCGAAAGTGAATGCTACAATGTTGTCCAAACAACTCGCAGAAAGGTCGGATACAATTGTACATCCAAGAACAATTCAAAGAAGTCTGAATAATAATGGTTTCCGAAGCAGAACGCCACGCAAAAAACCTCTTATAAGTGAAAAGAATCGTAAGCTTCGCCTTGAATTCGCCCAGCAACACTTGGACAAGGGATTAGACTTCTGGAAGCGGGTTTTATTTACGGACGAGTCGAAGTATAATATATTTGGAAGTGACGGGAGAGCCAAAGTATGGAGAAAAGCGAATACGGCAATGAATCCGAAGAATTTACTTGCTACGGTAAAGCATGGTGGTGGCAACGTAATGGTTTGGGGTGCCGTCGCGGCGTCTGCAATTGGAAATCTTGCGTTTATTGAGGGTAACATGGATCGCTATCAATATAAATCCATATTGGAACCAAATCTGAAGGCATCGGTCGATAATTTAAACCTCGGAGAGCGCTGGATTTTCCAACAAGATAACGATCCGAAGCACACAGCCCAATTTGTTAAAGATTGGCTGATTTACCATGCTCCAAGACAACTTTATTCGCCGCCACAAAGCCCCGACCTGAATATTATTGAACATGTGTGGGAGATTCTGCAACGCAGGATCCGAAAACATCACATAAGTAGCGCCCAAACGCTAAAAAACAAGCTGGAATAGGAATGGCGACAAATATCACCTGCGGAATTGGAAAACTTAGTTGCATCAATGACCAGACGATTGCTGGATGTTGTAGATGCTCATGGTGGACCAACAAAATATTAAATTATATAATAGTATCATTTTGTCACGTTAAATTGCATTTTTATGTCTCATCTCAAACCGTATGTAGACTTTTGTCAAGGTTTTTTCTGCGTATTCTGTTAATATCTTTTGTGTTTATATTGAAGTAATGCATTTTGTTATTGTTATATGAATAAAACACGATTTCAAACAAAACCGCATCATTACTTTGGAACTCGCTAAATCGCAAAAATGTGGGTCGTATGTTGACTTTTGTCGGCCACTGTATGTATGTATGTTATCTATAATTTCGTAAAAAGTGCAACTGAAACAACATAAATAAAATGATGGAAAAAAATGTCACGTTCGACAGGGCTGTAAATTAAATTATAAAAAAATATATAATATATAAAAAATATAAAAAAAATGATTAATATAATCATTTTTGGATAAAATCAAAGCCATTTTTAAGAGACATCAGTGCACAACATTCTAAAATTGGTCACATTGAAATATAGCCACAAGTTTCGCTGAAATCCGTTTTTTAATTGTTGGCCGTGAAACCCATTTCTGTTTTTGTCACGTGCGAATGGCTTGGTATCTTTAAATTATCTTGAAAACAAAAAATTACCCAAAATCAATATTAGCTCCCAATTATACCGTTAATTAAGAGCTTATGGTCAAAATAAAGGGTGGTTAAATTTTAAGGGCCGATGTTCATTTTGAATAAAACAAAAATTATTTAGGAAATTATTGTCATTTATTTTTATTTTGATAATATTGGTATGGTTCAATTATGTATGGAACAAAATATCGGTCAAATGACCGCCGCGACCTCGGCGGCACACCTCCATCCGATGGTCCAAATTTTCGATGACGCTGAGGCATAATTGAGGTTCTATGCCGTTAATATGCCGAATCATCTCATCCAACGGAGTCAAATCACATGATCTTGGCGGCCAATTGTCATCGCCACCACGTGAGATAACACGGCCATTGAATTTGTCGCGCAAAAGAGCCATTGTTTCGTTAGCTGTGTGGCACCGTCCTGTTGAAACCACATATCATCCACATTCATATCTTCCAATTCGGGCCATAAAAAGTTCGTTATCATCTCACGATAGCGAAGACCCGATGATGCCGCCAGCCCATAAACCGCACCAAACAGTGGTGGTGGTGTATTGGTTTTTCGACAATCACTCTTGGATTATCATTCGTCCAAATGCGGCAATTCTGCTTATTGACAAATCCAATGAGGTGAAATGTGCCTCATCACTGATGATGATGATTTTCGTCCACCGTTGCCATTTCTTGCCACCATTCTGACCATTGACGACGTTTGGAATGGTCAAGAGGCTTCAGTTCTTGAGTCAATTGCACCTTGTAAGCGTGTAAATGCAAGTCTTTACGCATAATGTTCATCAACGACGAGCGTGAGAAGTGCAATTGTTGGGCACGATGACGAGTTGAGGTGGACGGCTCTTCAGCCACTCTATCCCGAACAGCAGCAATATTTTCTGCAGTAAGAGCTGTACGAGCATGCACTGGTGTTTTCACATCTTCTACAGACCCGGTTTGCTCAATTTTTTGCACGATTTTTCCGATTGTACGCACATTTGGACGATTAAATTGACCGAAGTCAATCACGAAGTGCACGATATGCATTTTGATTTGAACGCCCATTTTCATAATAAGCCTGAATAACTTTGATGCGGTTGCTCGATTTTGTATCTTTCCATGGTTCAGATTGAGTTAGTCTGAAATTGAGAAATGTCAAATGAAATGAAGTTTAGGTGTGGTTCACATTCAACACCGGCCCTTACAATTTAACCACCCTTTACTTTATGGGGTCTCTGTTGAATAAATATTTCAAGGTGTTACAAACGGAATGATAAAGTGAATATATCCCCATCCTAAGGTGGAGGGTACAAAAATTCACCAAACTGACAAATCAAAAAATCAATATTCATACTTACATACATATATTTTCGAATACCTAAACCAAGAAATACTTCATCTCTGAAATGTCATACCGTCCGAAAGGATCTATATTTAGTGGTGACAGACACTCTAAAGGATCCGTGGGCATCTTTAACGTCTCATCCGGCCGCCGACTCCCAACAATATATTCTCAGGGTATAGTTATGACGGAACGTGCTTCGGCGGAGGACAATATACCCATAATAGTGAAAACGTGTCAACAAACTAATGATCAGGCTATTCCTTTCAAGGAATTGTCGATAAACAAAAGGAAATTACCCAATTATGATTATCACATAGAAAACGCACAAAAGTGGCTCACGTTAAGCGGAAAGAACGGAAGAATACACAAATTCCCCCTAAGGACCATATTGCCAAAGGTACAAATGACAAAACATGTACCAGCCAAACAGTTGCCACGAGATGTGGAAGTTGATCGCCGCAGGCGAATCTATAATAAAATCAATCTGGAGATGGAATTGGAGAAGGCAGGTTTGACGGCTGAAGAGTTATTGCCCACCGAAGAGCAGTACTATTTGTTGTCGGAAAATGCATTTAAACATTTTTTACCTTTGAGCCTGTTTGATGATACCAATTTTGATAGCCTCACTCCCGAGGCTTGGCTTAGATTGGGAGTGATAGATGAGAAAAATCGTTATCCACTACCCGCCAAAGCCTACCTGCCCATCGACCAAAGTCTTAGGGAATACAGTTGGCAAAATGCAGCCGTAAGTGATTACAGTAAAGTGACCGGCAAATGGACGGCTATGGTTTTAGCCGACGAACTTGTGTACGAAGTTCCGCAGTCGCAAATAATGTTTATGGCTGAAAATCCGCATGTGTTTGTGGAACGTTTGAAAAATGCCGTGATGCTACGTAACCAGGCCGAGTCCTCGATAATGATGGAGGCTATTGTGGATTGTGTTTTGTTGCAGGATTTAAACGAAAACCGCTACTATGACAATGCCTTGGTGGACAAGCTGATGGAAAATGTTCAAACAGATGAAATATTTTTCCAGCAACTACGAACCGAAATATATTTGCTTTATGAGCATTTAATGGCCTGCTATGAACTCGATAAGTTTGTGAAACTGCTGCCCAAAGAGTTTCCACAGTTTACCGGAGATGTTATAAGGAAATCCCTGCCGCGAGCTTTCCCTTCCCGCAATAGTGAATTGGAAAGAGTATTATTGAAAATGTTGAATATCAGTAGAAAAGAAACACGAAACGGGGTCCTGAACTATTCCCTCTATTATACCGAGGGGGGCATTGCCGCTATGTTCAATGTGGTTGCTGAATGTCTGTACATAGAGTCACAGAATCTATTCGTCTGCGCATTCGCTAAAGCTCTGCCCTTGTCGGACTTTCTGAACTGCCAACAACAGCAGAGCACTAGTGTGGCCAATTACCTGAAAAACGTTTGGCCTGTGAACATTTCCACGGGCATTATTATTGTTCTCCGAGCCCTGGGCAAGGGATGGCTTGACATAGGTCTAGATAAATGGAGTGTTTACCAAATGTGCAAAATATCACGCTTCGTATTGCAAGTCAAGTTTCGAATGCAAGAATCCGTGCAGGTCTTGCTGGAAACGTCAATAGAACATTTTACGCATTTGCTCAGTGAGCCCTGCCTACCATTTCTCAGACTGTCCGAGGCCTATCAATGGACACACGATTTCATACACTCTGAGTTCCCCTATGACAAGGCCATATTTTCTTTAGTTATCAGCATAACCGAAGATGGGGAGGTGGTGTATTCCACTGAACCCGAAGAATTCGTTCCTGCTTTGAAAGAGGTTTTTAAAAAAAGTCTGGAAAAGACCAGCGGAGTACGTTGCATAGATGCGGAAACACTGTGTAATCTAAGATTCTCTCCCAATCTTTTCATACTCACGGTGGAGCTTATAGAGGATCTATATGTTCGTTGCACTGATCTATTGCACGAGTGCTATACGAAGGGAATCTTACCACTGCGTTCCTATGCCCATAAATACGATCGCTTTATAGAGTTCTATCTGCTGCATGTCCCCAGCTACATGGCCGCCTATAGGGCCGCCAAAAAGCCTTCAATGCAGGTGAAACTGGATATTCTGGAGCATAAACGTTGCAAAGAAGAAATGCGCGAAATTCTACCGGCCACCATTACGATTGGACCCTTTTTGGTTATCGTTGAGACCATGAAACAGTACCTGATACGCAAACGCATAGAAATTGTTAGGAAAATCTTCGAGTACTATGTGGATCGTATGTACGATACCAATGAACGTTTACTCGAGCGTTGCTTGGAGATCTACAACAGAATCGACGAGAAGCCTCAAAGCATTGAACATTTATATGAAATACGAGATTTTGCGGGCACGGTACCCGATCAGGTTGAACAGCTAAGGGGCGATATACAAATAATGTGGCTTGAATACGATATGCTGGATAGTTTTTTCTACAATCTGCCCGATCATCAATTCGCCATGAAATGGGCGGTTTATGCCTGGCCCAAAAATATACTCGATCGTTTGAGTACGTTGAGGGATGAGCAAAAACTAGACATTGAAGATTTCAAGCGTTTGCATTTGAGTGAATGCATTGGTTTCGAGGAACGTTTAGAATCGTTGAACGATGAAATACAAAAATTTTCGCTGCAGTTCAATCCGCAAAAGGTGACGGAGACAGCGGTAGAGGTAAGTTTGATCGATAGTGCTTTTCTGACACAAAAATTGGCTTTAGAATTTAGAAATAAATTCTTGAAAATTTCATTATTTTAGACTTTTCTTCAAATTTTGACAAATATTAATTAATTTAAAATTTTATAAATTAAAATTACAGCAAATTTTTGACTTGAACTGGGATATTGTCCTGGCTCAAGACCATTTTGCATCTATATTTAATAGAATGCAAATTTATTTACAAATGGCATGGTGACATTTATTACTTGGCTGCAGACTACCACGATCATGATTTCGACCATGTCAAAAGTCTTTTCAAGTGGCTTCGCAGCGACTTTTCAACATCAAACCCGACCTCTATAAGGAGATAATTCACACAAACGAACGAGAATCACAACTCACTTGCCGAATTTGCGTTTAAAAAGTCGCACCAAGTAATAAAGTACACATGCCACCTTACAAGCATCTCATTGAGATGCATATGTAAGTATGTGTATATGCAGGTATAATTACCCAGTAATACTTCTGCCGTGCCAACGCTCAATTGTTTTAGTTTTTTCGTTTGTATTTTTTTGGTCTGTAATCAATATTTGATTTGAACTGGGATATTGTCCTGGCTCAAGACCATTTTGCATCTATATTTAATAGAATGCAAATTTATTTACAAAATGCAAATTTCATTACTTTGTGACAAAAATTAGTACTTTTTTTAATAAATTTCCATAAAATTTACTAAAAATTGCATTATTTTGGACTTTTCTTGAAATTGTGGCAAAAATAATAATATTTAATAAATAAATCGAGTTTTTCTTAAAAATTTCTGAAATATTCATTATTTTAGACTTTTCTTGCAATTTTGGCAAAAACTAGTACTTATTTAATAAAAAATATTGGATTTTCCATAAAACTTACTAAAAATCATTATTTTTGATTTTTCTTGAAATTGTGGCAAAAAAATATTTATTAAAAAAATTGAGTTTTTCTTAAAAAATTGGTGAAAATTGAATTATTTTAGACTTTTCTTACAATTGTGCAATATTTTATTATTTATTAGTTAATAAAAAGATGAAATTTCTGGAGTTTTTGCCAAATATTATTTAATTAAAAAAATGATTTAATTTAATATTTTTTTTATTTTTCTTACAATTTCTTGAAAATTGAATTATTTTCGACTTTTCTTGCAATTGTGGCCATTTTTATTATTTATTAATTAATAAAAAATGAAATTTCTTTAAAATTTGATGAAAATTTCATTATTTTGGACTTTTATTGAAATTTTATTTATTTATTTATTCATTCATATGTCTATGGAGTACAATCCTTAAAGACAAGCCAAACTTAAAAGTAAATTAAATCTTGAGTTCCTTAAATCTATTTAAAGTATATGACAAATCTAATGCTTAATTATTAAGTTATTATATTCCTTCATGGACCTCAGAATAGGCTAAAAAGGAAGCATAATTTGTTCTATGAAAAGGAATATTAATAAATTAATTATGCCTTAGATAGCTAGATGGAACATTAAAACAAATAAGACTAAGCGAAAAGGACAATCGATAAGACCACAAATTAGTTTATACAGAAATAAAATTGAGCTCATTGATGTACGACTTTATAAAGACTCCAAATGAAATTGTCGACACATAGCTTCTTACGTCGGCACGGGATTGAAATTTAATAAATTTTTTCTGTAACCTCTCAATGCGATTACAGTAAATATCATAATACGGGTTCCATACCATAGAGCCATATTCTAATTTAGACCTGACAAATGTTGTATACAACAATTTACGAGAAATTTTTCCAAATATTATTTATTTTATTAAAAAATATGGATTTTTCTTCAAAATTGCTGACAATTTTATTAGTTTATACTTTTCTTGCAATTTAGCCAAATATTATTATTTATTTAATAATCAAAAATTCAATATTCTTACATTTTGATGGAAAATTCATTATTTTCGACTTGTCTTGAAATCATCGCAAATTTAATCAAATTTTTTGTTTTTTTTTTTCTAACAATTTGGTGAAAATTGAATTATTTTTGACTTTTCTTTCTTACAAATATTATTATATATTAATTAATAAAAATTGGAAATTTCTTAAAATTTCATTATTTTGGACTGTCGCAAATTTAATCAAGTTTTTTTGGTTTTTTAACAATTTGGTCAAAATTTTATTATTTTACACTTTTATTGCAATTTTGCCAAATATTATTATTTATTTAATAATAAAAAAATCAATTTTCTTATATTTTGATGGAAAATTCATTGTTTTCGACTTGTCTTGAATTTATTGCAAATTTAGTCTTTTTTTGTTTTTTTTTTTTCTAACAATTTGGTGAAAATTAAATTATTTTTGACCCTTCTTACAATTGTGACAAATATTATTATTTATTAATTAATAAAAAATTGGATATTTCTTAAAATTTTATGGAAATTTCATTATTTTGGACTTTTTTGGAAATTTCATTATTTAATAATAATAACTTAGATTTTTTCTTACCATTTGGTGAAAATTGAATTATTTTTTCGACTTTTCTTGCAATTGTGACCATTTTATAACACTGTCCGACACTCCATATTACATTTCAACCAGATGATATACGTCTGAAACTATAAGTGAAATGGAGTTAATTTGCGTTTTTTAGTTTTTCATTTTGTTCATCATGTTGTCCCTTAAAAGGACTAAAAAGTTCTAAAGGATACAATTCTTCAAAAAACCACATTGAAATATTCACCGGAGACTCTATAAAGTATATATATTCTGGGTCGTGGTAAAATTCTAAGACGATCTAGTCATGTCCGTCTGTCTGTTGAAAGCACGCTAGCTGCCTAACGAAATGAGCTAGGAGGTTCAAATTTTCCCTAAATATCTCTTATGGTTGCAGATCGAGATTGTTGGGATTGGAAGTGGGCGAAATCGGCCCAGAGGAAAATTTTTTTCCCTAAAAAGGACTGAAAATACCCCCTAATATTTAAACATTTTTTTTTAATTTCTGCTTTATATGCACTTGAAATTTGTTGCGTACATTCCTCCTGTAGTCTAAAAGCACAAAAAAAGTTCTAACGGGTGAAATGGGACAAAAAGGGATAAAAATGGTACCAATGATATGACAACAGCTAGAAACATAAAATTTGGAATGTACATTCCTCTAATTGCGTAGATACGTAAAATAGAGGGATTTTTTAAATTCGTACATTTGGGACGAAAAGGGATAAAAATGGTACCAATGATATCCCAACAGCTAGAATCATGAAAATCGGTGTGTACATCTCTCTAATTGCGTAGACACGTAAAAAAGAAGGATTTTTCGAAATTCGTACTTATAAGGGATACAATTGAAAAAGAGGGATAAAAATGGTACCAACCAAACCGCTATAGTTGAAATCATGAAATTCGGTATATATGTACAGTGACTCTCAGTGAAAATGGCCCACCTACTGCGATTTTGTTTTAAGCGTAATTTTAGAAAAAATCCTTAACATTTTTGATCAATGCCCTACTTTTTATAAAGACTGTGGCCTTTGCTCTTAAAATATCCCACATATTTCAATTAATGAGCATACGAATATGCTAGGCAAGTAGAATAAAGGATAAATGTCAAAATTGCATGTCACACTGAAAATGGCCCATCATAAAAATGACATTTTATAACGGTATCTTGTAAAGCAGATTGGCGGATAAAGCTTTGTTTTGACTATTGGGATTCTCCTTAGTCGTTGCCACAACGTGTTTGTGAAAGGCGGGTTCATTTTGCCAAGTTCAGAGAGATGGGACGTCATACTTCTAACGACATTCGAAAATTGATAATTAATCATTCAAATAATGGCAAAAGTCAAAGAGAAATTTCAAGAATTGTACAAGTGCCTCGGGGAACAGTAAAAAACATCATTAAAAGATACAAAACTGAGAAAAGAATAAATAACAAGATCAGAAAAAGTCAAAAAAAAAAAAAATTACCGAACGCCAGGAGCGTTGAATCGTACGAAAATCTCATGAGAATCCTCGTCTGAGTGCTCCAAAACTGAGATATGATTGAAAAAGAATTAAATATTACCTGTAGTGTTGAGACGGTTCGAAGAGTTTTGCGAAACACCGGTTTGAATGGTCGGATAGCCAGAAACAAAAACAAAAAAGTTCGTTTGGAATTTGCCCACAACTATATAATGAAGGAAATTTCGTTGTGGAACCATGTTTTATTTACAGACGAAAGTAAATTTAACATATTCGGTTCAGATGGCAGAGTAAATGTGTGGAGAAAACCAAACGCCGAACTAGATCCCAAACATTTACGTCCTACGGTTAAACACGGCGGGGGCCACGTTATGGTATGGGGTGCTTGTTCAGCCGCTGGTGTCGGCAAACTCCATTTTATCGATGGCATTATGGACAAACATCAGTATTTAAACATTCTTAAAGAAAATCTTAAACAAAGTGCTGAAAAATTGGGAATACAAGAGACTTTTCACTTCTACCAAGATAATGACCCTAAGCACACATCGTTGATCGTGAAGGAATGGCTGCTCTATAATTGCCCCCGAGTTATTAAAACGCCTCCACAGTCTCCCGATTTGAACATTATCGAAAATTTGTGGCAACAACTGGAGAACGAAATAAGAAAACACGAAATTTCGAATAAAAATAATTTAAAACGGGTCCTACAACTGGAATGGGATAGAATTAGCCCCACGTATACAAAAAAAAATAGTGGAATCTATGCAAAACAGACTAAAATGTGTTATTAAACAACGAGGGTTCCCAACAAAGTACTGACGATCAGTAAAATTAATTTTAATACCTTTTGTTAATGTTTAATTTAAGTGGGTCATTTTCAGTGTGACATTGAATTTTGAGTTTCTGTTATTAATCCTAGATTAAATATGAATTTTCCATGAAATGATACAATTTAATTTTTATTTTCTCTAATAAAATGAATAATCTAAAAGATTTAATCCACTTTTTTACTTCATTCAAATTCTTTTTAGTTTATTTGGACAAAAAGGCAAATTTAGCATGGGTGGGCCATTTTCACTGGGAGTCACTGTACATTCATGTAACTGTATAAACGCGAAACGCAAAGGAATTTTTCGATATTTGTACTTTTAGGCGTAAAATGGGGCGAATGGGGATAAAAATAGTACCAACCAAACGTCTGCAGCTATAAAATTGAAATTCGGTGTATACATTTCTTTGACTGCGTAGACGCGAAAAATTAAGAGATCTTTCGATATTCGAAGCCTCTGGATATAAATGGGGTTACCAATCAAGCGACTAAAGCTAGAATTATGATATTCAGTATTTGCACTCGTCTGACTAGGGTAAAATGGAAACCAGGAGTGAAACTGATACCAAGCAAACGGCTGTAGCTAAAATAATGAAATTAGGTGTGTGTGTGTATATAATATTCTGAAACATATTGGTTCTTCAATATTAGAACTCTTCCTATAAAAATGGTACAGACATTTAGGCTGTAGCTGTGCTTGAGGGAAAATGTTTCTACCTAATAATATTTAGGACATATTTTTGAATATTGCTGCCTAATGTTCTCATATCGATTACACTTGAAGTTTTATATTTATATATAGTAGATGACTATTAATAATAATGAAGCATCACAATTTTCCTAATATAGTATGTAAAGTTGACATCCTCTAATCTGCCAGTAATACAGTGGGCCGGCCGATCTTAACGCCTTTTTACTTGTTTTTAATACTTGTTCACATCCTATTACATATACTGGAATAAATGACACATCAAAGAAGAGAACTTGGGCTAAAATACTTTAAATCCCAAGCTTTTATCTCTATTAGTTTATCATAAACAAATATTTAAAGTTTTACCTCTTACAAATCAAGATATGAATAAAGAGATACTAGCGGACTAGGAAAGGGTCTTATGAAATTCGTTCATTAGGTAAATGGCACAAAAAATGGATAAACATCGAACCTTCGTCCTGGCTAAACGACAGTAGTTAGAAACATGATATTTGGTGTGTTGCTTACAATTACCATGTAGACGAGCTACAAATAGGGATTTTTCGAAATATGTCCTTTTAAGGGAGGAAAGAGACAAAATGGGATAAAAATGGTATCAATTTAAGTATTGCAGCTATATTCGTGAAAATCGGTATCTACATTTCTCTGACAACGTAGACTTGCAACATAAATGGCCTTTTCGAAATTTGTACTTTTAAGGGATGAGCGGGATAAAAATGGTACCAACTGAAGTATTACAGCAAGAATCGTGTAACTTGGTATGTAAATTCCACTCATGAAATAGAAGCTCAATATAAATGCATCTTTGTACTTTTAAGGGTGAGCGGGAAAAAAGGTTAAACATAGTACCAATTTAAGAATTTGTGTTTAAATTCCTGTGACAACGTACAAGCGCAATCTAAATGGATTTTTGGAAATTTGTACTTATAAGGGGTGAGCAGGACAAAAAGGCATAAAAATTGTACCAACTAAAGTATTGTAGTTGGGGTCGTGAAATTCGACGTGTAAATTCCTCCGACCACGTAGGCGCGCAACATAAATGATTTTTTTTTTGGAATTTGTACTTTTAAGGAGTGGGCGGGACAAAAATGGGATAAACATGGTATCAACTAAAGTATTACAGCTAGAATCGTGAAATTTGGTATGTGAATTCCTCTCACCGTATAGAAGCGCAATATAAACGAATTTTTGCACTTTTAAGGAGCGAGCTGAACAAAAAGGGAAAAAAATGGTACCAACTAAAATATTGCAGCTAGAATCCTGTATTTTCGTATGTAAATTCCTCTGACCACGTAAAAGTGCAGTAAAATTGGAATTTTCGAAATTTGTTCTTTTAAAGGGTGCGTTGGACAAAGGGATTCAAATGTAAATCCCTTTAATTACGTAGACGCGGACGGTCTTCCGAATTGTATAAAACTTGGCAAGTTTGTTCTCCCGTTGCTGCGAATTAAGACAGTTTCTACAATTTATGGATGTTCCTGACTAAAATTAATCTTTTGTTTGTTTAAAGCGTCGGTTTTATCGCTGAGCTAGGCAGTTTTTAATATTTTTTCGTTTTTATATGAGCTACTTCTTTTTTGTTTGGGTTTTCGGATTTCAAAAGATTATGAGTTGATTCTTTTTTATATTAGGGTAACGAAATAATGTTTGCTCATTTTCTGAAAATAAATCGTAAAAATAGAAAATAAATAGTCAAATCAAGTGAAATTCTTATGACCATTTAAATATTCCAATCCTCTTCGTCACTTTGTTTGCAGGTCAAGAAAACCTGGAAAGTTATACAGGATCTTCAGAAACTCGGCAATACTTTACACTATCGCCAAGAGCTCTTTGAGTTGGAAGAGCTTTCTTTGGAATTCCTGACAAGCATCATTGAAGGCTTTCTGCCGTACAAAAAGCTATGGTATGCCTGTCAAGATCTTGTTAAACTGGAAGAAGCTACTGTGGGAAATCCTATCGTTAATATTGAACTAGCAGAAGTCTGGGAAGCAATGCAAGTAATAAAGAACTCATTGCACGAATCCTTGCAAGTGTTTAGTGAAAAACCGGAAATTCAAAATGTGGCCCACTATTTTCTACGTGTCTTGGACGAATTGATGCCAAAATATAATGCTATCAACGATTTAAAAAATGATAACTGGCTCTTTTTACATTGGCAAGAGCTGGCTTTGCGTTCGGGTATGGACATTAAATATTCAATGGCCATGAATTTCCAATATTGTATGCGTAAGGGCATAATGGGGCATTTAGAGCTGGTGCATGAGATATCGGAAAAGGCCACAAACGAAGCGGATACTATACGGAAGGCATGGGAGGAAGAAGAGAGACGTAAAGAAGAGGAGAAACAGGCCATATTGATGCGTAAAGCTATGCGCAAATGTCGTACTGATATTGTTTAGAATTGGAATTTTGTAAGTTTCCTTAAATAATAATTTAATTTGAATTTGCTCTAAACTTTGTAGTGATTGGGAAATAGCCAGAACCTTAAAAATAATAATAAATAAAAAAAAAACAAACAAAACAAGTAAGACGGCGTTAAGTTCGGCCGGGCCGAATCTTATATACCCTCCACCACGGAGTGCATTCCACAGTATTACCAGCAGATTAAAGGATGTCGACATAGAAGTACAGAACCATATTACGAAAATTGTGATATGTTTATGCACATTACTATATTTGATTACTATTTCAAACTATAATATATACATATGCGCACTGTTTAAAATCGACTACTATATATAAATAAAATGCTGAAATTGTGAAAGTGAACATGCCTAAATATTAGGCGATTCTCCCACTAGGGAGAAGCATTTTCAGATACAGACAAAGTGACTGCATTATTTTGATAAGAAAAGTACAAATTTTAAAGATATCCCCATTCGCCCCATTCTCCGCCCAAATGTACAAATTTGGGAAGAAAAAACTTTTTTGTTTTGATTCTTCATAGTCAGACCACCGAATACACACCGAATTTCATGATATCAACTTCAGCGATTTGGAAGGTCCCACTTTTCAATTATATCCCTTAAAAGTACGAATTTCGAAAAATCCCTCTATTTTACGTGTTTATGCAATTAGAGGGATGTATACAGCGAATTTCATGATTCTAGATGTTGTCGTATCGTTGGCACCATATTTTATCCATTTTTGTCCCATTTCGCCCGCTAAAACATTTATTTTCTTTGTGGTGCTTCCACGCTACAAGAGGAATGTCCGCAACAAATTTCAAATGTATGAAAATCAGAAATTTAATTAATAAGCCATGGCTACCAATATTTTACTATTTTATATATACTATGTATATATAATGGAAATAATACTTCAATTCATAAAGTAAATATAAGGCAGCAATTATAAATACCCTAAATATTGGGGGATAGAGAGTGTATTTTCAGCTGCAGTCCTTTGGTTGGTTATGTTTCCATCTAGTTTAAATTCAAAATACCTTATCTCTCACGTACGCAGTATAAGACAACTTCATGATTCTACCATTTTTTGTCTTAAAAGCAACAAAATAAAGTACGAATTTGGAAAAAAAAATATTTTACGTGGCTATGCACTCAGAGGAATGTATATACCAAATTCCATGATACTATCTGCGGCCATTTTGTTGGTATCATGTTTATCCCCTTTTTCGCATTTTACTCCTTAAAAGTACGACTTTCGAAAATTTCGTCATTCTAGGTGTAGCCTTTTAGTTGGTACCATTTTTATCCCTCTGCTCCCATTGAATCCCTTGAAAGTACGAATTTGGAAAAACGTTTCTTTTCGTGTCACTTAGTCAGAGGAATGTATACCGCTAATTTCATGGTTCTAGCTGCATCCATTTGTTTGGTACCACTTTTATCCCCTTTTTCCATTTTACACCCTAAAAGTACGAATTTCGAAAATTTCCTTTATTTTATGTGTGTACGCCATGAGAGGAATATATACACCGAATTTCATTATTCTAGGTGCAGCCGTTTGGTTGGTACTATTTTTATCCCTCTATCCCCATTTAACCCCTTAAAAGTACAAATTTTAAAAAAATACTTGTATATTATGTATCTACTCTATTAGAGGCATGTACACGCCAAATTTCGTGTTTCTATCTGTTGTCGTTTGATAGGTACTATGTTTATCCCTTTTCGTCCCATTTCGCACCCTACAAATAAAAATCACTCTATGATGCCCTTTTATGTTATAAAGGGAATACGAATTGCAAATATCAAGTAAATACAAGCTATTATGTTCAAAAAACATGCTGAAATACTCTAAATATTAGGGGTATTTTCAGTCCTTGTGAGGGAAAAATTTTTCCCTCTGGGCCGATTTCGCCCACTTTCAATCCCAACCGATCTGCAACCATAAGACACATTTAGGAAAAATTTGAACCTCCTAGCTCATTTCGTTCGGCCGCTATCGTGCTTTCAACAGACAGACAGACAGACAGACAGACAGACAGACAGACAGACAGACAGACGGACAGACGGACAGACGGACATGGCTATATCGTCTTAGAATTTTACCACGACCCAGAATATATATACTTTATTGGGTCTCCGATGAATATTTTAAGGTGTTACAAACGGAATGACAAAGTGAATATACCCCCATCCTGGAGGTGGAGGGTATAAAAAGTAGTTCATTTTGGGCTAATGGCTACCACCACATGCATGAGAACGAACATATTTGGTAGCAAATTTCTGTTTAAGTTTTCTATATGCATTTCTAGGAAAATTCCGTTTTATTACAACAATAGCCTTAATTTCTAATATTTTAAAAAAAATAGACATACCCAAAATATTAACATTGAAAATCGAGCAATAAATAAAAATGGTACCAATCTCACGGATGAAACTGGAATCTTTAAATTCGCTGTGTACATCCCAGAAAATGGATATTCTACACAATATTGGCAACATTTCATGAAAAACGTTATCGAGTTTATTTATATATTTGGGCTATGTGCTTGTTTCAACATTCATAGTGCTTAATTTTAAATATGCAAAAGTGGCTATGGACCATAAAACCGCGATTAATAGGAAATTTCGAAAACTTTTTAATCGTAACAATTAAACTGTAGAAGAATGATTAATAATTACTCTTAAAATTAAGGAGAAAATCAGTTTATTCGCTCTCCTGAAAAGTTATGTTTTTATTCATAGTCACTAGAATATAAGCCCTCGATATATAAAATATTTTTTAAATTAGCCAAAAGTTGGCTAACAGAATTGGTCTTGAACAAGAACGATTATTTATTCAGATAAGAAGATATCCATTTCCAAAAATTTACAGCTAAAAGCAATTCGATCTAATTTATATAAAAAAGCTCGTTGTTAACTTTGTATATAAATATAAATGACTAGCTGAACCCCCGCCCGCTTCGCCAGGCAAAAAAAAAAACAAACGGTAAAATTAAAATCTGCTTTCATATCTACTAAAGAAATGGATATGTTCCACGGAGAACGTTAGTTTACGGCGAATAAGAAGAAATTACATTACATTCAAAACACATAGAAAATCAATCAAATTGTTCACTAATCAAACAACACAAAAACTAAAAAAATAATATAATTTCCGCTTTCTTGGCTTAAGTTGACTGTTGACGAATGAATATTTCTCTTTTTGTAACCTCTCTTTACTATTGTGCTAAGAAAACGTGTAATTTTACAAAATTCAAATCAAAAATGCCCTATCTTTCAAATCCATTTGTATATTGTCTAAGCAGGTTACAACTAAATTAACTCACACAAAAATATAGGAATCCCGGTGTCGAATATACTCAAAAACAAGTTTTAATTTGGTATGGGAAGAGTCAAGACCACTTTCCGCCCATCTCGGTGTCGAATATACTCTAACACCGGTTTTAATTTCACAATGGAAGGGTCACGCCCACTTTCCGCCCATATTTGCACAACTATTTACACCGAATCAACTCACACAAAATTTCAGCACTCTAGGTGTCATAGAACTGACCATATTCGATAATATGTTTTAACTTCGTATGGGAGGTGCCACGCCCACTTTTCCAATACCGCCCATTTTTTGCACATCTATACACATTGATGCTAGATGCACTTACACAAAATGTCAGCACTCTAGGTGTCATAGAACTGACATTATTCAATAATAGGTTTTAACTTCGTATGGGAAGTGCCACGCCCACTTTTTCATTACCGCCCATTTTTGGCACAACTACGCACATTGATGCTAGATGCACTTACACAAAATTTGAGCACTATATGTGTCATAGAACTGGCACTATTCCATAATTTGTTTTAACTTCGTATGGGAGGTGGCACGCCCACTATTCCAATACCGCCCATTTTGGCAGAACTACTCACATTGATGCTAGATGCACTTACACAAAATTACAGCACTCTAGGTGTCATAGAACTGGCAATATTCAATAATAGGTTTTATCTTCGTATGGGAGGTGCCACGCCCACTTTTCCAATACCGCCCATTTTTGGCACAACTATGCACATTGATGCTAGATGCACTTACACAAAATTACATCACTCTAGGTGTCATAGAACTGACAATATTCAATAATAGGTTTTAACTTCGTATGGGAGGTGCCACGCCCACTTTTCCAATACCGCCTATTTTTGGCACAACTATGCACATTAATGCTAGATTCACTTACACAAAATTAGAGCACTCTAGGTGTCATAGAACTGACAATATTCTATAACAGGTTTTAACTACGTATGGGAGGTGCCACACCCACATTCCAATGCCGCCCATTTTAGGCACAACTACCAACATTGATGCTAGGTGCACTTACACAAAATTTCAGCACTGTAGGTGTCATAGAACTGACAATTTTCAATAATAGGTTTTAATTTCGTATGAGAGGTGCCACGCCCACTTTTCCAATACCGCCCATTTTTGCCACAACTATGCAGACTAACGATTAGTGAACTTTCACAAAAATTCAAGGCTCTAGCTGTAACAGTACTCCGAATATGCTAATTTATAAAAAAACGAATAAAACCCCAATTTGTGTGAGGGTGCCACGCCCACTGAAAATATCAAAAAATTATATAGCCTATTTTCACCACCGGTTCAGCATGAACATACTGTAAAAATTTCAAGAAGGTCGGTCCAGTAGTTTAGGCTGCTATAAAGAACAAACAAACAAACACAGATTCATTTTTATATATATATATTAAGGGTTATTTCGAAAATCATTCTTCACATTTTCCAAATAAAGTATACACAATCTCTGAGACTCGACATTATATTTCGATCTTGCACTAGCAATAATTGCTTCATATTTTATAGTCATTTAGGCTGTTATCGCAGTTCTTCATTCACCATGTAATTATAAATTTTGCTTGAATAAAAATATGAAAAATAATTTTTGTCTTTTGGCGATATTTCCTCTTTTTATCATCAGGTGATATTTTGGCGATAGCATGAAGGATGATAACCTGAAAATATTGCCGATTTATCATCCAGAAGTATTGCTTTCGTATTGTCTTGCGGTATCGCCCTGGCCGCTCAAATTGAAAAGATTTTGTTTATGAAAATATAGTTAATAGTTAACTACAACACTGCATTTTATTGTAATTTAAAAGACGCCATTTGAAATTCAAAATTTGTCATTTGTAATACAAAAGACGCCATTTGAATTTTAAATGGAATTTTTGTATTTCAATTGATATTTTTTTAATCTCAAGTGATGTCTTCTGAATTACAATACAAAATGGTGTAGTTCAAACACCAGACTAAACACAGGGTGCACAGAGAAAATTTATTACGGCATCATTTAAGTGCACCTCAGCGTTTTCGATATGCGTACTTTGATTGTGTTTTGTGTTTTGGCCTGAACGTTCTTCAGCTGCAACATACATACATACGTTTACCTTCCTTTTGTAACAACGGCCTTGTCTAAAGCAGCTGTTTTCGCCGGTTGTTGTTTGGATGCGGATCAAGCTTGGGATTGGACATTGGCACAAAAAATGAGTTTGGATAGCAGCCGATTGAATCTAACTGAAAGGTGTAAGTACAATTGGGATACATCTCAATTCAATGACCTGATTGTTTCGTTCTTTAGCCCTTTCCGTTTCAATGGATGAGGACAATTCCATTTTAAATAACAATGTAAAATTTAGCCATCTCGAATCAAGTCTACTTCCCCTGATGGATGAGACTGTCGCTGAAACATCACAAACTAGCTGCAAATTAAGTATAACTATGGACCAAGACGAACGAGACCTATTAACGAGGCAACAGGGGAGAAATGTGCGAAGTGAGACTCTTTTATTGAATAGCAGCAGTCGTAATGGAAATCATACAATGACCCCCTCAAAGCATGAACTCACAAATGGAACTAAAACCATTATACAAGATATCTCCATGGAGGAAGATGATATAACGGAAGTCTCGAAAACGATGCAGGCGTTAGTGGAGGAGGACGATGAAAGTGTCATACCCGTCGATGATGAAGAGGATGAGACTTTGCAGACCATCAAACAAGATTCTCGTTGTGAGAATGTTTCAAACGAAATGTTCTTACATTTGCAACCCGACAAAGTGGCGATAAGCGACTCCGTGGCAGAAGTGGAAGAACTGGAGCCAAATGAAGAGTTGCAGCAAGAGTCATACGTCGAAGAAGACCTATCACAGTTGGTGCCCGATGAAAGTGGATTTTTCAGACATCCTTTTGTAGAATTGGGCAGACGATTGTGGCTTTCTAACGATCAAACACAATGCTATACCAAAGGCTGTCTATGGTCACCAGATGGCACGTGTTTATTGGTGCCGGTTCATATGGATGGTGAGATAAGAACACAACATCTCGATCGTCTTTTTCTAATATTGCTTCTTTGATAGGCATGCATGTAATGGAATTACCCACAGATTTGTATACCACACAGGAGTTAAATGCGGCGAGAGAACTAAGTCCTCTCAATACGGCGGTACACGTCAAAGAGGGTGGAATGGTATACGACTGCTCGTGGTATCCCTTTATGAATAGCACAGAACCCGCCACATGCTGGTAAGTATAAAATGCTTATTTCTTACATCAACTAATATTGCGATATACATATTTAAGCTGGCTTGCCACCAGACAACATGAACCCATACAAATGTGGGATGCCTTTTCCGGTGAATTACGGTGCTCGTATCGTGGCTACGATGATGTGGACGAAGTGGAATCTGCAATTTCTATAGCATTCAGTAATGATGGTCAAAAAGTCGTAGGTGGTTATAAGAAAAATATTAAGATATTTGATACCAATATGTAAGGGTCAAACATTTATTTTATCGAATGTCATATATTTTAATACAAATCTTATTTATTTGAACTTCAAGACCAGGACGTGATTATACCGCCATACCTATAAAGCAAACTGTTTCGTGTTTTGCTTTCAACAATGAAAATGACAACTGTGTGACTACGGGGTCTTGGAACAGTCACATCTACCACTACGATTTGAGGGCACCCAAATTGGGACCACTTTTCATATTGGGTGGCCACACGGGAGGTATAACGTGGCTAAAATACTCGGCATACAATACCGATAATTGGTACTTGTTTAGTGGAGCACGTAAGGATGATAGAATACTGCAGTGGGATATGCGCAACTATCAGAAGCCGGTGAAAACGTATGAGCGAAAAGTGGACACAAATCAAAGGATATATTTTGATATGAGTCCTCAGCAAAAATGGTTGATAAGTGGTGATACGAATGGTTTGTTGAGGATATGGGATGCGGATGGCAAGGAGGAAAATATTCAGGTTTGATATATCTAACTTCAAATTTGGTGACTATTCTAACTTTAAATATTGTTTGATTTATTTCAGATACCTTTACATTCCGATTGTTGTAATGGCGTTAGTTTCCATCCTTCTTTACCCATTATATGCACCAGTTCAGGACAGTATCATTTCTTTGATACTGGAGTTGAGCCAGAAAAGTCTGGCGAGAAGATCGTAAATTATGAAAACTCCGTTTTGTTTCTGTGGTTTGGACCATCGAACCCAAATTAATTTGTGTACTATATTATGTTTTATTTATAATCTATAATAGCATTAAGATAGTTTTTCAGCTGTTCAGCAAAAAAAATTGTTTATCAGTAAGAAAACATACATGTTATTATGAAATTGTTTATACATAGAATTAAATTTTATTTGTTGTACAAATAAAAAACTTTGAAGCAAAAGAAGTAAAATGTGAAAATAGCAAGAGAAATTCGTGCATTAATTATTTCATTTCATTTATTTCTTCACGACTTGTAATTCTAAGCCTATTGGCCGATATAATATAAATTACAAAATGCATAGTAAAAATTATTTCTAACAGTGTTAAAAAAACTACTCAAAATTTTCTTAATGAAAAAAAAAGAGATGCATTCTGCTTAGGTTTTAATCGCTTAATGCGTTATGTATGAATCATAAAAAGGTGGAATGAATTCAAAATGAATGATATATTCATAACTCTCATCGGGTCAAATTTGGGGAAAAGGGGTAAAAATACACAAAAAGTCCCTAAACTGCTTTGGAGTCGCATCCAAAAAAAAATGGGTGCAAGTGGGCGCTCCTCGGGTACGAAGTCGGGGAAATGGGGTAAAAATACACAAAAAAGCTTAAACTACCTTTAACCTCAAAAGGGGTTAAATGTAAAACCGACCCCTATTCATTTTTCCTTCCCAACACTTTCCCAAACATATCTACCACCTATCTCGACTTCTTAAGGGGGCTCCCATTCAAGTACTACATTTTTATAAAATTTGCTCTAACTGCCTCGAGGAGACCTCTAGTGGTGTCAAATGTCATAAAACATGAAAATCATTTTAGCCATATTTGCCGCGAAAATGAAAATTTTCCAAAAATATCCAATTTGTATTTTTTGATTACCGTGCCGTGCCGTTTACCGCAATATCCACTTTTTGTAAAAAATTTGGAAAAAAGGATAAAAATGGTACCAATTTAACGGATGAAGCTGGAATCTTTAAATTCGTTGTGTACATGCCAGAAAATTCGTTTTCCACACATTTCATAAAAAAGTTAACGAGTTTACAATAAATCGTATTTATATATTTGGGCATTAATGGCTACGTGCTTATTTCAACATCATAGTGCTCAATTTTAAACAGGCAAAAATGGCTATGAACCATAAAACCCCGAATAATAGGAAATTTTGAAAACTTTTTAATTGTAGCAATTAGTAATCATTTTTAGATTAAACTATTGAAGAATGATTAGTAATCACTCTTAAAATTAATGAGAAAGTCAGTTTTTTCGCTCTCCTGAAAAGTTATGTTTTTGTTCATAGCCACTTTTCTATATAAGCCCTCGATATGTAGATAAAAGACACTCATCAAAAGACAAAGGAGAGGACGACCGAAACTCCATTGGAAAGTTCGAAAAGATCTATGAATACTTGCGATACATTTAATGTCCACAACAGGTTATTAATGGTCATATAAATAAGAAAGTAAGTAACAATCATTTGGCCAAACACATGCAACAGCTTGGGCAAATGTGTGATACTGTGTATAGCTGTGTGAGTCCTGAAATAAATTGGCAAAATTCGATTTTTTCAAATCAAATATCAAAAAAATCGGTTTTATACTAAAAATGAAATCGATTTAAAATAATTAATATATACATGAATATACAAAACAATATAGATACGCATTGATATGTACACTAGAGTGGCTTCTTTTGTGAGGAAGGAAAAAATGTTGTTGATGTTCCCGACTAAAATGAAAGATTGGTTTGTTTTATGTGTTCTCCCAAAATATTTCGCTTTTATCATTGTCCGTTCGTGAGCTGGACGCATTCAAAATAACCTCTATAAATCAGGTTTTTCTTGAATAAAATTCACGATGAGAATGATATTGAGAAAAAAGCGCTAGAAATTAAATTCCGACCCAAGCCTTATCAAACCATATTAAAAACTAGCAATATGACCCAGTATAAAGGACAGATTTAGAGCAATTTTTGATACATTTTTTATAAAAACCGCAATAACGTCCACATTTGTAGTTCGATTTATGTTTTTAGGGCTCGTTGGAGAGTTCTTGATAACCAATTGCAATTTTTAGAACTTCCTAACCCATTAATGGCCGACAATTTTTTCTTACTGTTTATACTCAGTGGGTTAAATGCGAAGTAAAAACTGAAATATCGGGTTATTTGCATCGTAAACACATTCTAGTCTTATATAAAGCTAATTTTTGGAAAGAAATTCAACCATTTAAAATTTCCCCCCTTAAAATTAAAACATATATATAAGAATAATCTACATAAACTTTTTAAAGGAGAAAAATTTAAATGGTTGTTAATGTTAAATTAACATAGATGCCCGCATGAAATTTAAAGTATATTTAGTAGATGTTCTTCTCTTTCATTTGGTACCCATATCGTCATTGTATGAAACGCAAAAGTACGAAACTAAATTATTGGAACATTTACATCCTTCGGAAAGTAAAAGTCCTGTAAGAAAGACAAACGACCACGAAATAAAAAAACTGAGTATGAGTTTTCCTATTATTATAGTTTCACTTCTATATAATCTTGTTCTTGGGAGGCAATTCATGTCGCACGGTTTTATTGTAACATCTTATATGAAGTTTTCCTCTCAATTTATCCATAGAAAGACCAAAATTCCAGACGCTTTTTTTCAAAATTAGCTTTTTGTAACACTAGAATGTGTTTACGATGCAAATAACCTCATATTTCAGTTTTTACATCACATTTAACCCACTGAGAACCAACAGTAAGAAAAAAATTGTCGGCACTTAATGGGTTAGGAAGTTCTAACAACGAGCCCCTAAAAACATAAATCGAACAACAAATGTGGAAGTTATTGCGGTTTTTATAAAAAATGCAATAACAATTGCACAAAAATGATAAAATTCCACCCTCTATTCTTGGTTAAAATGCAAGTTTTTGATATGATTTGATAAGGCTCGGACCAGATTTTAATTTCTAGCAGGTTTCATCTAAATACCATTCTCACCGTGAATTCTATTCAAGAAAAACCTGATTTATAGAGGTTATGTTGAACTCGTCCAGCTCACGAACGGACACTGATAAAATCGAAATATTTTGGGAGAACACACAAAACAAACCAATCTTTAATTTTAGTCGGGAACATTCACAATTTTTATTTTGAAGCCACTCTAATGTACACATATGTATTTATGTACATACATATAAACGACAAATTAAACTATCAATTTGTTCCAAAAAATTGCAAATTGAACTACATATATGAACCATACCCATACATATGTAAATTGAGCCAAACGTGGATAGATTCAATTTGTAACGGAAAAGTGGAACTATTGTCCCCTTAGTTTAAATTCATCAAATAAACTTATCTAACCATGGGCCATCCAGCAGTTAATACAGTTTTCCACAATGATTATATAATGACATATATTTTGAGAATGCTGGATCGAAAGCAACAATACGAGTTGCTGACGATCAGTCATCGTCTACGTTTTCTTGTGGTAACTTGTGTGTGGGGACGCGATTGTAAGGAAATGCAAATGAACAGAAATGAAATGTATCATCTCAGCAATGATGAATATTTCGAACTGCTCCGTCTAAATGCTGACAATACAGAAAAGCTGATCATAGATGCCTTTGATGGTGGAAACAACAGCATTGAAATGTATTTTCAAACTGGCTATGCAAATCTTTTGCAATTGCATATTAAAAATTTCAAACTCGATGACAACGTCTTGTCCAACATTGTCAGCAAATGTCCGAAATTACAACTGTTCGATTATACTGAATTCAGGGATGATTCGCTACATGAAACCGAACTGCAATCGTTGGAATTATTGTGGCCGTTGGCAGATTTGAGAGCAGTCGTACTGAGAAATTTGTACAGACCGTTATCGCTGGGAGAACTATATTTGTTGGCAACAAAAGTTCCTCTAGAACGTTTAGAGTTGTATAATGTTCCCATAACTAAGTTGGAATGTGATGAAAGCAGCTGCACTATGGATTTAGAAGGAATGCAAGTCTTAAAAATTAGGTGCGGTAACAAAAACGGACGCACATTGTTAGAATTCCTTAAGAAATGTCCCAATTTGCAAGAACTGGAATTTGACGAATTAAACGAAACGGACGAATCTTTCTTTGCTAATTTCAAACATTTGGAGAAGGTAAAAATAGAAAATGGATCTGATCTGATAGTGTGGTATATGCTGAGAGATGTAAAATTAAAACACCTGGAAATAGAGAGCATTAAAGGAACACACCCATTTACGATTCCAGAAGGTGATTGCTCTCTTGGCGCTAATTTCTGTAGTATAAATGCAGCCATAATTGATAATAAGACATTCCTGCCGACCATTTTCCAATCGCCTTTCACTAATTTTGAAAATCTGCATGAACTTACATTGGTTTTTGTCGACATAGATGATAGTTTTATGCAATCGCTTTCGCAGAAAAGTCGACAATTGAAAGTTTTACATCTAGACGAATGTAAAATAACAGGAAAATACATAAATGATCTAACGAATATAGAATCGCTGGCAATTCTCAAGAACACCGAAGCTATGCCATGGTCCAATCTTTATGCCATTTTGAGAGACCTTAAGTTATTAAAACATTTGAATATGGATGGTAAATGTTTAACTAGAGATGTGTTCACCATACAACTGCCTGTACAACAGCTGGCAAATTCATTAGAAGACCTGGCAATAACTCGCCAAGAGAATGTAACGAATTTTTGGAAATTTATTTTAGACAACTGTGAGGACAGCTTTAAGAATGTGCACACTTTCAAAATCGATACGTGTCCACCAGGCAACGACACTGTTTTCAACTACTGCAACTTTGTGCACAAATTCAAACTTCTTAGGCTGGAGCTTCAAATACTGAATGACCAAAGTTTATACGAAGAAAAATTTATCTCCCCGCAGATGATGCCCACCCTTCAACATTTGATCCTTAGAAATTGTAGTCATCTGCAATGGCCGCATATCGTTAACATTTTTCAATGTACAAATTTGGAGACATTTGAAATCTTCTGCAGATTTAATCGTTTGCCAGCCTATTGGTGCCAGTTTAGCTTTCCAGCGGAGCATAATTTCAAAATTACGAAAGATATACGTAAAATAACACTGCCATACTTTATATTCATTAAAACACATATATTTTGGCGGCGATTTTTGGAGGAATGTCCTGCATTGCAACTATGTTGCGTTGGTCATAGAAACCACACAGAAATCCTTACGGCTATGCTTGAGAATTTCCCAGCGAAGGAAAGAATCGCAGCTATTCATGCCAATAGTAATCTAGGTGAGTACCAACCCCATTGCATTTCAAATGTCCTTCGTTAAACACTGTGTAACTGTAATTTTAGAATCTATTAAATTGTATTGTGCTGAGAATATGAGTTCTGTGAGGATACCGGTTCATTCGTTGGACAACTCGAGACTTTGGAATCCGGGATTTGCTTTTGCAGGATGTGTGTTAATAGTCGAGACAAACACGAAATAATATAGACAGGGAGTGTACAATACATAATTTTAGAAAACTATATTTGTTTTGATGTAAAATCTTAAATATTCAATGGAAGTATTTAATTTCATGTAAATATCAATGATGTGTTAACACGAAAATAAATTATGTTATTCTAATCTGTTATTTCATTACCACATTTTCAAATAAAAACTTGAAACTTGAGACAATCGACCATTATGACGTCTAAAGTATTGTTTGGTAAGTTAATTACAAATATTATTCACTTCATTATCCTCTATTCTATTTATATGGTGTAATTATGACTACTGGAAAAACTGCCAGACATGTGATGACTTCCACTGTGGTTTCTAATCACTGTTTTCCGTGGATTCATGTTTTCAAATATGGACTTGGCCTTCCAAACATTTTCCATACATCAAGTTATTATTAGATCACGCAAATTAAAAAAAACATAAAAGCAAGTAAGGGAAGGATAAAGTCGGGCGACTATATAATTTCTTTTTTTGAACGGTCCCAACGACTCTCACTCCCGCCCCTTCCGACCGAGAGGGCCACGTCCCCATAACGTAGGGACAACGTACACACCACAGTCCGAACCATGGCGGCCAAGCAGTAGAGGGTGGACACCGGCGACAGATCAAATATCAACAGCAAAGATATTATTAAACAAAATATTAGTATCACATGCAAATTATGGTTATTCTTAAAATCAGTAACTAAAAATATTAAAGTAAACATATCATAACAAAACTAAACATCCAAGCAGGAGAAAATCCTAGACTTTATTATATCGATTCCTAATCCGAAATCTATGATGTGACATAATGAATTGAAATCAATACACATTCTACGAATGGGCTCTGAGGAAGCATAATTCGTACGCTGAAAATCAATATGAAGGAATTGATAGCATCTAGAAGATTTAGACCTTCGTTAAACTTAATCCTAGAAATAATATAGTCAGAAGAGAAATAACCATTTACAACTTTATAAACCATCACTGTATTTAACATAACACGTCTGCTTTTAAGGATGGCAAGTCGATCAACTTCACAAAATCACTATTCCAATGTAAGTGTCTTAATGAAAAAATCAAAAATTGTTTCTGAACTGACTCAATTCTATCAATATAGATACCATACTGAGGATCCCACAGTACGGAACCATATTCCAGAATAGGCCTGACAAGCGATGTCAATAGTTGCTTCGTCACGTAAGAATCAGGTCATTTATGAATAATAAGAATAAAACAGGCCCTAGATGACTACCCTGAGGGACTCCCGATGGAATCAGAATTCGTTTAGAATAAGAATTTCCAAATTTAACAATCTTTGAGCGATTCGAAAGATACGAAGATATTCACTTCAATAAGTCAAAGCTAAAACCAATGCGATCTAATTTATATACCAAAAGTTCATGGTTCACTTTATCAAATGCTTTACTAAAATCCGTATAGATGACATCAGTCTGATTACCCTGAACAAATTCATCAATAACCCTATACTACCCCCTGCGTATATACCTCGCTTTGATTGCTAAACCCTGGTGTTTCATGGGAGCAAAATTAATTTCTTCTTTATTCGAATCTGTCAATTATAAGGCGGACATTCCGAGTAAAGTAAATATAACATGATCTGGAAAAATTGATCAAGATCCAATTACAAATACAGATTATACAGAGGTAATAGGATAAATCGGACGGACATATAAAGGGGCATATAACAACACTTGGGATCTGTGTTCACCGTAAGTATTCCTAGTTGAAATATATCATGATCTGCAAAATTTGATCAAGATCCGACGTAAGATGTAGTTTCAAGAGCTGAAATAGAGTAGACCCATTTGGATTATACCAAAGTATGGAAGGGGCCTATAGCAACACTTGAGGCCTGTGCCAAAACATGGGCCTATATACTTTTCCTTCACGTTAGGCACTACTAGTTGAAATATATATCTACAAAATTTGATCAAGATCCGATGTAAGATGTAGTTTCTAGAGCTGTAATAGAGTAGAATGGGGCCCCTTTTTGGGTTATACCAACGTTTGGACACATATACATATTTGACTTTCATAGTATATATTCTTACTTGAAATATAATAAAATCTACAAAATTGTATCGAGATCCAATGCACGATGTGTGTTCTAGAGCTATAATAGAGTAAAAATTGGGGCCCAATTTGTATTGGAGTTATACCAAAATATGGACCCATATATTTGACTTTCATAGTATGTATTCTTAGTTGAAATATAATATAATCTGCAAAATTTGATAAACTTCCGATGTAAAATGTGGGTTTTAGAGAGGTAATAGGCCACCAATATATTAAAAAATAGGCCCTTATGGATCACTTTCAAAGTAGGTGGGTCTAGCTCCATTATTCTTGGTGTAACAAATATTTGGCGCGAAACTAACCTATAATACCGTAGTCAAATTTCAAACCACGAAGAAATCGGTGTTTTGAAAACAATCGTGGATGTCAGGGGCCGAACTACGGCATTCGTGATCTTTCGAATCGTCATGTATCTATATTATTTAAAAACGAAATGATGTTTTCCGGTTGTAATATAGTTATAACAAAAGTTTTTAGAAGTGTTGTACACAAATACGTCCATGAGTTTGGAGTTGTAAAAACAATTCAAAATCAATTTCAAATACAAATATAAATTACAAACCGATATCGTTGGCTTCACATGTTTCGCCGTCACTCCTTGTGTTCACTCAACACACTTACTTGCACAGCTGTTCGAGCACGCACGTTCTCGATACAACATAATGGACGTTTTTGTTGCTATTTGAGTTGTTTTGTGGCAAACGAGTATAAACAATTGAATATCCTGAATAAATATTTGCAAACCTGAAAATGTTAGCTCCAATTAAACATTTGCTGCACACGAAACGTATTATATTGGCCAGTGGTTCACCGAGGAGGCAGGAATTAGTGAAATCATTGGTAACCAACGAATACATAACGAAAAATAATAGTGCGGACACTCACTGACATTCATGCACAACATCTGTCGCGTCTATATCGTTCCCTATCACATTTTTCCCACAGGGTCTCAATGCAGAACTTTGTCCCTCAACGTTCGAGGAGAATTTAAACCCGGCTGATTATAAAGATTTCTCGAAATTTATAGAGGCTACAGCTTTGGGAAAGGCAGAAGAGGTCTACAATCGTTTAAAGTCCGGCGACAATCAAGAAGACTTATTGGTCATAGCCGCTGATACCATGGTCACGTTGGGTTCTGAGATTTATGGTAAGCCAAAAGACGCTAGTGATGCGGTGAACATGCTAACAAAGTAAGTACTAGTGCACAATTCACAGGGCAGTTCTATCTATAAATTTCCTTTTACAGCCTTTCTGGGAAAAGTAATCGAGTCTTCACCGGTGTAGTTTTAAAAGATTCCAAGGGGGTGCGCAGTTTTACCGAAACGGCAGACGTCTACTTTGGCCAGTTAACAAAGCAACAAGTTCAAGATTATGTTGACTCGGGAGAACCTTTGTGAGTGAGACTAAATGTCTTCCATATATAAGTCAGTTCAATGATTGATGAGTGTTGTATTTTTCCCAGAGATAAAGCTGGTGGTTATGGTGTTCAAGGTGCCGGTGGCGCTTTAATATCCCGCATTGATGGCGACTACTATTGTGTTATGGGATTGCCGTTGCATCGATTGTGCTGCGAATTGAATAAATTGTTCCTAGGGGAAGTTGAAGCGTGATATGTTATTTATTGTTTTGCTGTTTTCGAACAGTTTAGTTAATGTTTATGTTAAAATAAAATGACAATGGATGAGCCAAAAGTAAAAGTTCTTGACCACAGCCAAACGACTTGGCCGTTTTATTACAGATTCCCTTCGGAATTTATTTAATTCCGTAGTAATATTCTGAACGTTTTTGTTTTAGCTTCTACAGATTCCGTTCGATTTTGTAAACCCTTTTGTGAGTATTTATAGAAAATTCAATAAGTATAAAATAGATTTATTTTATCTTTTGTAGTTAATATAATTTCTATACATTTTATTTGGTTTCAATGTAATTTTTGAAGGTTGATTGAAACACACTTCGGAATTTGAAAGTAGTTTCATTCCGGAATAAAAAATCGTTTCACATTTTCTCTAGAAGCAATTCGAACTACATTCCATTTCCGAACGGAAATTGACTCTGTGACTTGGCCCTCTATGTTTACAACATCTTTTTTTGCGAGGCGAGTATGGTTTGGTCCCGGTGGACGTAGGGGTTGTAGGTAAAGTGTTATTTAGTCCTAGATGGATGTGAATTGATGTACATATTTTTATATAGTTCTTAAAACGGGAAAAGTTAATTAACCCATTAACGCCCGAGAAAAAATTATTTTTCATATGTTTCGAATATACAGGTGTCCTCATATGGGGGAGCCGAAGACGGTAATGGGTTAATTCGACCAGCAGACGAGCCAACATTAGTTTAGTCTGTAAAATTAATAATGTGGTATAAATTTTATGAGTTATTGGTTATTGAAATATTTGTCATGCAGACAATTTTTTAGTCAGAGACTCAGAGAGAGTTCAATTCATTATTTTCTTTTTAAGAAAGAAAACAAATGTCCAGCTATAATAAAATTACAAAACCCAACGGATAAATTTACACAACTAGAGTAAAAATAACAAATTAAACTTAAATGAACTATTTGTATAAAAAGACGTAGTTATATTATTAATAGTAATTCTAACTGATTTCGTTCAAGAAATAAGTTTTATATACGTAAATATAAAGAAGTCTTCGGAGTACTTTCATTAGGGAGAATAGTACAAAATAATTAAATGGCCTGTTTCTACAACTTTTTTCATTCGTCTACGGCGAACTATCAAAAATCACTCAACTCATCCATAGCTAAATAATTATCTGCATTTAGAAGCGCCCCGGTAGTCGAGTTGCTAGCGTGCTCGGCTATCAGCGTGGGGGTTGTGGGTTCGATTCCTCTGGTCTGTCGCTGCAATAACTAGCTACAATAGTCTTAGTCACCCCGGCTCAATCCCTGGACCCAAAATTAAAATATAAATTTACTTTGTATTGTAATTCATAATAAATAAATAAAAAAATCTGCATATAATAAAATTCAAATAATATTTGTGATTTTGATCGTTCGCTGTAATCGAACCAAAAGAAGTTTGATTCGATTTATTTATTTCAACTTGTAATTCAAAGCCATCGGGCCAATTTAAAACAAATTACAACATGGCTAAAAAAACTACTCAACAATATTGCAGTATGTACAATTAAAAAACTAAATAAAGATCTTAGATAATGTATATAATAAATTGAATAAATGCATGTACAGAAATTATTTTGTAAAGCTAAAAAACACTCCATTTAATAAAAAGGAAACTAAGTTCCAAATTATGAAATCGGAAATAATACGATGTGATTACGTTACGTTGTTAGCATATTACAGAATAATTCCATTAATAAGTTATAGAAACATATCCGAAATAATTTTTGATTCTTTTCTATTCCATATATAATGAATATGAACTACCTTCCATTGAACTATTAGATGATTGACTACGCACAGTGTTTTCGTCCGACATTCTCAATTTCTTTTGAAGCAATCTTTGTTTACGTAAATTTTCTAATTTTCTTTGAGTCAACAAATTTTGTATATCGCCCATTAACTCGTATGCATCCTCCTCGGGCAATTTTTGCAGCTGTTGTCCAATGCTTATTCCAAATGAACTAAATTCATTTTTGTCCCTGTCGTTGATATCTATTAATTTTTCAAGTGCTTCGTCAAACTTTGATTGCTCTTTAACACGTGGACGTTTGTTTGGCCTTTGGTCTGGATATGATTCGTCACATGTTTCTGCTTCGGACTCCATGTTGTCGTCCTTATGGCTGAAGTCTAGTGTAGTCTGAAAAAACACACAAATTAAAAAAAAATCTTTCAAACAAGCCAGCGCATTTTTAGCGTTTATTTTGCAATAAAACAAGTAAGGAAAGGCTAAAGTCCGACGGTGCCGACTATATGATACACTCGTCTTTCTATCCGAATACAATTCAATTCGGTAAAAAAGTGAAAACGGGAAGGATAATCATAGAATGATATAACCTGAATAAATTTGTCAAGTCGAGCAGAATATTTGTATCGGGGCTATATCCAAACATGGAATGAAGTGATCCACTTTCACAATAGGTGCTTACCGTTCAAGTATAACGAGTTATGCTCAATTTAAAAAAATCGGTAAAAATATGTGATTTCTAGGGAGGAAAGTCAAGCCGGGACTGAAATTTGTATGGGAGCTACATATAAATCTGAACCGATCTGACCCATATCCACTATGGGTATTTCTAGTTGAAATATATGATATTTTTTGCCAAATTTGAAGATCTGTAAAAATATGTGGTTTATAGAGCGGAAAGTCACACATATGTATATAAATCTGAAAATGTGTTAGTTTCACCTCAGGTGTTTCCAGTTGAAATATAAGATGATGTTTTGTCAATTTTGCTGCTTTCGTCCTTATCCCGAAAAACTTCGTTCTGAAAAGTTTCATTTGGTTCCGACTACAATTGTGACCTGTACTTTGATTATAAGAATAGATGGACAGGCAGACGGACATTGCTAAATCGATTCAATAAGTGATTCCAAGTCGATCGGTAACACCCAAATGCTTATGTCTATGTGCCCTCGTGGAGTGTATAAAAATTAAATTAAATTGTATTTGTTTTCTTCAATATTCGTGTTAGTGAATATCTTTGATTTTAATAGCGCCGCTCGTTGAGATAGTCTGAATGAATGCATATTTTGAAAATGAGTGTACGTTGTATAAATAATAACAATAAATAAGTATTTTTGTCAATTCACCTTTGAGTTATCTGAAGCATCTTTAGGCTGAATTAAGTTATCTAGAAAACTCATTTCATTATACCACGATATTGTCGGCACATACACTTCTCCCGATCCAGACTTAATACTATCAGCAATTTTCTTCTTCTCAGCGGTGTAGGTAGTTCGCAGTCCGCGTAATTTTCTTTTGACTATATCAGCCGGCAAATGCATTTTCAAACCAATTTTATGGTATGCTTTAATTTTCAAATGGTTAAGTCTATACGCTTTGTTATTGATATCCCATAATAGTGAATGAGAACGATATAATCCGATTAGTTTTATTATTTCTGCTGTGCTTAATTTTGTCATCATTTTCTCCATTTGAAGCGAGCGTCCACGTGCAAGTGCAAGTACAAATTAATTCGAAAACAAAAGCCAAACACACACTCACTGACACGCCAGGCACTTGCATCTGGACATGCAACGCCATTTCTGAGACAGTAATATTTTGACAACAACTACTGCAAGTGAAATGTCATAGTGCAACCTAAACGAAAAGCGCTGCGTGTCGAACTCATAAGCAGCTAGAATAAGGAGCCGCCTGCCGTTTTTTCCTTAGCAAATATTTGTAACAAAACAAATTTTCAAAAAATATTTTGTGTTGACTTTTTTGGACTCAGCCTCGATAACCAAAAATGTGACTTAAATTGGATATGTACCCAGTCCAATATTTTTAACTTAAAATTATTATTTTTTTAATTTGTTTTCATGCGTACAATTGAGTGCAATTTTAACTTTTTATTAGGTTTTCGTTGTCGCAACTTTGCTATCCTGTCTTAAAGAAAAACAGCCCTTTATCTTTGAAAGATAAAATAATTCATTTTTATTATACCCTCCACCTTAGGATGGCGGTAAATTCACTTTGTAATTCCGTTTGTAACACCTTGAAATATTTATCGGAGACTCCATAAAGTATATATATTCTGAGTCGTCGTAAAATTCTAGGACGATCTAGTCATGTCGCTTCGCCTAATAGGCTGAAGAATGTTTGGCAGGAGATGAATAATTTTACGGAAAAGTCGTGTTTTCAGGTGAAACTCGTTTTCATCTCGGTGGCTATGTTAATAAGCAAAATTGTCGCATATTGGGTTTAGAGAGCCCAAACGATTCTATTGAGAAGCCAATGCATCCACAACGAGTAATGGTTTGGTGTGGATTTTGGGAGGGCGGCATCATTGGGCCTTTTTTTCTTCGAAAATGGTTTCAACAACGCAAACATCAATATTTTACGCACTGCTTTTAAAAATCGAATAATAAGCCGAAATTGTGATGTCAATTGGCCGCCTCGAAGCTGTGATTTGTTAGCCGATTCTAATTAAAAATTTTAAATGGACCACCCTGTATATAAGATCAATAGATAAATCATAAAATCGTTAGGCCATGAAAGTGAATTCGCCGTGCTAAGGAAATGAGCGACAAGTGACATCTACCTTTTCGCTAGCTCATCACTACAGCGCATTAGATACTTCTGGACTATCATACAACTCACTAATTAAAATAATTTTGAATGTTTCCATTAGTATTGTTTTCTCCTTTGTAATTGCAAATAAAAAAATCATTGTAAATTTAGTTAGTAAATTGGATTATAGCCCAAACATAGTCAGAAAGAGTAATAAGGTCCCACTTCCACAACGACAAGACCATATCGTCTGTCAAGGAGTTATATATCCAGCACTCTTGTTGATCTATACAAATTCCACAACCACCTGATGGCTTTGAACGATAATTGGACAATATCATAAAATGAATTGAACCAGCTGCAATTAGAGGAGTCATTGTTACAAGAAAGTTATTTCCTGCAGCATTGTGAATATTATTCACTTTGTCCAGATTTTTGTTGTTGAAGAAAGTATTTTTTTGTATTTAATAATAAAAGTATATATCAAAAAACTGGGTATTTCGTGTTTTTGAAAACGCCCAGCAGCAATTATTTGAATCGTTGATCTCTGTATAAAACCTATATACATTTTATATATAGGTGCATATATTTACTTAGGAAAAATGATTGCTGCTTGTTTGGGGGAAATCATTTACAGTTTATCGTTAGGTCTAATCTAAAGGCTTTCGGATCCAGATTTACTGTTCAACGAATTAAATCCAATTTAGGACGTGCAAATTTACATTATTTATACTTATGAATGTAATGTACCTACCCCATCCGCTTACTCAGCGAAATAAACACAAATAAACACTTCTATATCATTTTTACTTTTGTCTTATTTCCGATAAAAGTTCCAAGACTTTTAACTCCATTTAAAATGCAAATTATAAATTTTCATTTTTTAACTTAACCGAAAGAAAATGCACATGAAAAAAAAACAGTAACACATAGTAGTGTATTTATAAATTATTTCGGAATACTTTGTTTGAGCACATCCTCACCCTATCCTCCTTCAACGCGGACGGACAAGATTGGCTCTCCACGCAGCTTCAGAATCTCTTCAAGAATTCCTCGGCACAAGTACGGGCTCTAGCATTGACGGCCAATTTCATTTCACTAATCTCCTTATCGATTTCTTCCATAAAGCTGATGACAAAATCCACCAACTTATGTTTATACATTTGTTCCGTATGGAAATTAGTTATTAGAAAACTAATATCATAGCCATCAATGGGTTTGCGTCTCAAAATGATAAACGATTCAGCACGTCGCATCATGAAACGGGTGAACTTGTGACACAGGATCTTTTCAATCTCATCCGCTTGTTTCACCGCAATACTAACGCGCACCGAGTTGATGGAGGGTTCGATGAGGACACGTTCTCGTTCGTTGCGGGATACAATAATGGGAGTTAAAATCAATTCCTTGCTGGAACACACCTCGACCTCAGGTTTATTATGACGTTCGACCACTTGGGAGGGGAAATCTTGTAAACACATTGCTGCCGTCAGGGAATGGCGCACAGCGGTCAGATATGGTTTCAAAGTGGCGGCCATTGTTGTCGATTATGTGTGCTGTTTCAATGTAATAAAAAATGCAGATTTGTCTCTCTATGGAAAAATATAAACGAGAATAAAATGAATCACTTCTGAGTGTTTATCAGTACGAAGAAGTCTAAAAAAATATGTGAAAAAACACCCAGTTGTCAAACGAATGAACTGTCAAATGCAAGAATGACAAATGTAACATGGTTGTATTTTGCCGTACCGGTGTATTTTAAAGTACTGCCAGGCATAGAAGAATGAGACGCGCCGCCGCCGAAATACTCGGCTGATCGGCAACTCAAACTGCAGTTGATTGTATCGGCTTAGCCGATTTTTTATTACGTTTTTATACCCTACACCTAATGATGGGGGTATATTCAATTTGTCATTCCGTTTGTAACACCTTGAAATATTCATCGGAATCTCCATAACGTATATATATTCTGGGTCGTGGTAAAGTTATTTTATTGAAAGCACGCTAGCTGCCGAACGAAATGTGTCTTATGGTTGCAGATCGGTTGGGATTGAAAATGGGCGAATTCGGCCCTGAGGGAAAATTTTTTTCCCTAACAAGGACTGACTAACAAGGACCCCTTAATATTTGGACTATTAAAGCATTTTTTTAATTTTTGATTTATATGCACTTGAAATTTGTTGATACATTCCTTTTTTAGTCTAAAAGCACCAAAAAGTAAATAAAACTTTTAGTGGACGAAATGGGGCAAATAGGGATAAAAATGGTACCAATGATACGACAACAGCTAGAAACATAAAATTTGAAAAATAGAGGGATTTTTTTAAATTCGTACTTTTGGCACGAAAAGGGATAAAAATGATACCAATGATACGACAACAGCTACAATCATGAAACTCGGTGTGTACATCCCTCTAATTGCGTAGACATGTAACGTTTTCGTAACAATTTTTCGAAATTCGTACTTCTAAGCGATACAATTGAAAAAGAGGGATAAAAATGGTACCAACCAACCCGCGGAAGTTGAAGTCATGAAATTCGGTATATACAGGGTGGCTGATGAATACTGCTACCATGCTACTTAATGCTGTTGTTAAAGGACTTATTCTTTGCAGAACTGCATCGAAAGTGAATCCCTTTCAACACTGTGTGGTTTCAACAGGATGATGCGACTTTGTCACATAGCCAGGTCCTGCTATGAGAGAGAATTGCTGCGAATGTTCCCCAAGAAGGTGATTTCTAGACACTCGACATTTCGTTGGCCCCCAAAGTCTCGTGACCTCACTGCACCTATCTTTTTCTTGTGGGGATATTTCATCTGGAAGTTTACAAACCAAATCAAAAAATGGATGATTGAAAGCAATGCATTCGAACAACAATTGAGACAATTCTTACTGCAACTCTGCAGGATGTAATGAATAATGAATTTTGCACATACGTCACCGGCTATCGTCATGTCATTTGAATTCTTTTATTTTTAAACCCGTTAAAAAGGTTTAATAAAAATGTATCGGTTGTCAAATGAACAAAGAAAAAGTAATTTACATGAATTAAACAAAAAGTTATTTTAGTTTCTTAATGTAGTGTCATTCATCAGCCACCCTGTACATAAACGAGAAACATAAAGGATTTTTTTAAATTTGTACTTTTAGGAGTGAAATGGTGCGAATAGGAATAAAGATGGTATGGTAGGATTAAATGTAGCACCAATCAAACGGCTGTATCTAGAATCATGAAATTCGTCCGACTGTGTAGACGCGGAAAGTAAGAGAACATTTGTAGCTAAAATCGTGAAAATAGGTTTGTATATTCTACATATTGGATCTTCAATATTAGTACTTTTTCTATTAAAATTTGTACTGTAGCTGGAATCAAGAAATTGCATACACCTGATAATTAGGGTATACTTTTGAAGATTGCTGCCTAATGTTTACCTTTTGATTAATCTTGAAGTTTTATATTTATTTAGTAAAGGAATATTAACATTATAATAATGAACAAATATTGTGATGTGCATAAAAAATATCACAATTTTCCTAATGTTGACAGTCTCTAACCTGCCGGTAATACTGTGGAATGCACAGTGGTGGAGGATATATAAGATTCGGCCTGGCCGAACTTAACATCTTTTTACTTGTTTTCATTCATGAAGAATAGTTTTGATGTGATTCAAAAAAAATCGGCGCAAAGCCGAAAAGCCGCCGCAAACGTCTATATTTGCACATGCAGCCGCTGCCGAAAAATTGCTATCGGCTTGCTTCTCTGCTGCCAGGCGCATTTTTTCCAAACATCAAGTATTTTTTTTAAGCCGGGATAACAAGCTGCGATAACAAAAACTTTAATAAAAATTCAATTTTTCGTTCAAAACAAAAAAATATTTTTTCACATTGATATTGCTTTTGGCGACAATTTTAAAAAAAGAATTTTTTATTTTGAGTGAAATTTTAACATTTTATTTAGATTTTTGTTATCGCAGCTTAATTATCCAGTCTTAAAGAAAAACAGTCAGCGCGTTTTTTCGCAGCTTATATACGTTAAGAAGTTATTTGAAAATTTCACAATATCAGTTAAAATTTTATTCCAATAAAACCTTAAGCGACCTTGCCTTCCGCAATACTGCAATAACTTTGTTTCCTGGATTGTAAAATTTTCAAACTTCAAACTCGCTCAATTTGTTTAAATTTAATAACTTGGTCGGATTTTTGAAAATTTTAAATTTGATTTAATTTAAACAAAGCTACCAATTAATATCCTTTTCAAGTTGCATGCGAAATCAATCGCTTACAGCTCAAAGTCGTTTTACAACTGTCAAATTTGTATGGCATTATGTCTTTCCAGCTAGCTTTCGCTTACAGTGCGAAAAGGCTATTAGTTGGTAGTTTTCTTTAAATTAAATCAAATTTAAAATTTTCAAAAATCTACCAAGTTATTGAATTTAAGCAAATTAAGCGAGTTGCCTATAAAAAGAATTGAGTTTGTGTAAGTGAAATTAATTACAGCGGTCACCCCCCAGAAATGAAGATTGAATTGTTTAATGATGATCTGCAAAAATATTTCGGCACTGGGTCAAACCATCTCTGAGCTAAACGCTCCTAAAAACCCCTCTAAAAATCATGTCTTCTCCCGTGTAATTAATAGACCCTTGGAAGCACTTTAAATAAACATTTTTAGTCGGACGTTTATATTGATTTTTTGTGGTTTTTCAAGGTGACAGCTAAAAACATTTTGTAAGAGGTGTTATGAAAAATAGATGGAAGGAGTCAATATCTTTCGAATGATGTCTATGTGATTAATATGGGACGAAAAATGACGTAACTGACTCCAAGTGTGTACAATAATTTAATACAGGATGGATTTTCAGAGCCAAAATTTGCAAACTCTTTTTACAAAAATGAGCGCTGCGGCGTCAATTTCTTTCCGATGTTCATCATTTAGACATCATTCGAAAGATATTGACTGCCGCTATTGATCAAATACGAAGTTATCACTATGACCTGTTCGATTGGGCTTGCTTGCTTACGAGTAAGAGACTTGATAAGGTGGCATCATTGCTGCCCCTTAGCTTACAAAGATAATGGAAATATATAGATAAAATAGTTGTAGTTGCAGCCATGGCCATTAGGTGGCGAATTTGTAAAAAGTACATTCTATTTCACTCAAAGTACATTCTAATTCACTCAATTTTGTATTCTTATTCGCTTATAATACTGAAAATTGAAAGAAAACTAATGAAGTAAAAGTTACTTCCAATGATTTTTATGACTCTACGTCAAAAACCATACTTCAGTTTATTTAATTCGCTTTTATTTTCCATTTATTGCAGCTTTTAGAAAAAAAGGGAAATTTTCTCTCCAAAATGGTATTCAGTGCCATCTAAATAATTGTCTTCGTACTACGCATTTCTCTGAGAGTTTTGTTTAATCTATATATTTCCATTATCTTTGTAGCTTATCTTAAATGGATCACCAATAAAAATCTGGCAACACAACTAAGAGAGTAGTAAGCTACTTTCTTGTTAAGCGAGTAAATTCCATACAAAAATTAAGCTAGTAAGCCTAATCGAACAGCCCTACTATAAAGGTCCAATAATTCAACCAATAAGTTACTAGGCCTGTTCGATTGGGCTTATTAGCTTACGATTAAGAAACTTGATAAGTTGGCGTCATTGGATCAACAAGAAAAATCTGGCAACAATGCTAAGAGAGTAGTAAGCTACTTTCTTGTTAAGCGAGTAAATTCCATACAAAAATTAAGCTAGTAAGCCAAATCGAACAGGCCTACTCTAAGACAATAATTTATATTTAATGTGCTTTCACGGGTCTATTATTTCAGAAAAAAAGACAAAAGTGCAGCACAAAAAAATACATGAGAAAATCTTGATTTTTAGGGCTATTTTCAGGAACGTTTAGGTCACAGACGGCTGGATATAGGAACGAAATATTTTGCAAATCATCATTAAATAATCCAAACTTCATGGCTGTTTTTCTTTAAGACTGGATAACTAAGCTGCGATAACAAAAATCTCAATAAAATGTTAAAATTTGACTCAAAATAAAAAGCAATATCAATGTGTGTGTGTGAAAACAAATTTTGAAAAAATAATTTTGTGTTAAAAATTATTGACTTAGCCTGGATAATTATCCAATGTAAGCCAAACTGATGGTTATCGAGGCTAAGTCCAATAAAGTCAACACAAAATAATTTTTAATGTTGAGCAAAAAATTAAATTTTTATTAACGTTTTTGTTATCGCAGCTTGTTATCCCGGCTTAAAGAAAAACATACCTTTTATTTTCGTGGGGTGACTGCAAATCGTTTTTTCATTTGTATGGACCGCGACCCAGCCTACTGTCTATGTTTTGTCGACTTGTAGGATATGTTGTTTATACACATGAAGAAATATTGTACAACTTGAATTTTTGTAGATTATGACAAAATTAACGTAAAATTAATTCCTTTATTACTTTTTTATTTTGTCTTCACTAATCTACACTATTTTTCCGTGTCGAGATATACATATATGAAATTAGATTTCGTGAGAGGTGCGTGCCAACCTAATAATATGGCATTACTAGTTGTGGATTGATGCCAGATGGCTCAAATTCGCCAACATCGAATTGTAACGGTAATTGCTTCTTTTCCCATTTTCACATTCGTTCCATAGTAAACCCTACAATAAGGTACAAAATTGATTTGTTTTTAGAATTTTTTTCTTCTGTAAATTATTAAAATGCCTAGTGAAATTATTACCCTCCAACTGGGACAGTGTGGAAACCAGAGTAGGTACATGGCCATGGTTTGGCATTCGATTTATTAAAATTATGGTTAAAATCTTATAATCTACTCAGTTGGTTTTGAGTTTTGGAAGCGACTGTGTCTGGAACATGGCATTTCACCCACCGGCATGTTGGAGGAATTCACAACGGATGGCCTGGATCGGAAGGATGTGTTTTTCTATCAGGCCGACGATAATCATTATATACCAAGAGCTGTGCTTTTGGATCTGGAGCCACGTGTGATACACACTATCATGACATCGACGTATGCTAAGGTTGCTGGGTTGCTTTTGACCTGTTACTGACATTCCTTGTAATAGCAATTTATTTACGTTCCTAGCTTTACAATCCAGAAAATGTTTACTTGTCCAAACATGGAGGTGGTGCCGGCAACAATTGGGCCTCAGGCTTTAGCCAGGGCGAAAAACTGCAAGAGGAAGTCTTCGATATCATCGATCGGGAGGCTGATGGCAGTGATTCGTTGGAGGGTTTTGTATTATGTCATTCCATAGCTGGAGGCACGGGTTCGGGAATGGGCTCATACATGTTAGAGCGGCTATCGGATCGTTTTCCCAAGAAATTGTTGCAAACTTATAGTGTTTTTCCAAATCAAGATGAGATCAGCGATGTTGTGGTGCAACCCTACAATTCTTTGTTGACCTTGAAACGTTTGACCAACTGTGCTGATTGTGTGGTTGTTTTGGATAATACCGCTTTGAATCGTATCGCCTCGGATCGTTTGCACATCGAGAATCCTACGTTTACACAGATCAACACTTTGGTATCCACGATAATGTCTGTTAGTACGACCACATTAAGGTATCCCTCGTATATGAACAACAACTTGATAGGTCTGACGGCTCCATTGATCCCAACGCCTCAGCTGCATTTTCTGATGACGGGTTATACGCCACTGACCACAGATAATGATGTAAGTTATGATCTTGACGATGACTCACTTTAACTCTTATTATTATTCTTTTATTTGTGTAGACCAATGTCAACGTACGCAAAACCACAGTTTTGGACGTTATGCGTCGCCTTTTGCAGCCAAAAAATATGATGGTTTCATCGGGACCCGATAAAACCAATCACCACTGTTACATATCCATATTAAATATCATACAGGTATAGTTAGAGTTAGTATATATATTACAAAATGAAATTAAAATCATTGTCTTTTCCTAGGGCGAAGTTGATCCTACCCAGGTGCACAAATCGCTCCAGCGTATACGTGAGCGTAAACTAGCTCAGTTCATCCCGTGGGGACCGGCTAGTATACAGGTGGCATTGTCACGCAGCTCGCCGTATGTGCAAAGTAACCACAAAGTTTCGGGCCTTATGATGGCCAATCATACGGGCATAACTTCGCTGTTTAATCGTGCCCTGGCTCAATACGACAAATTAAGGAAACGAGGCGCATTTTTGGATCAATTCCGTCGTGAAGACATGTTTAAGGAGGATCTTTCCGAATTGGATAATTCACGAGATGTCATCGATTGTTTGGCTCAAGAATATGAGGCTGCAACGCAAAGCAATTATTTGCAATGGGTACCGAGAAATCGGGGAGAATGATTTTGTTTCAAGAATAAATTAATTAGGAATACCAATAAAATGCATACAATGGAAATTCGAATCTACGATTAAATGAGGGCGATATATAAGAGAATCGGGCGTATCATAGACTCCTATTGTTGGGTTTGAAACAGGGAAAATAGCAATCTATATCGTAATTGGTTCTCAATTCCGATAAATGAACAATTTCTAGTTGGACTCAATCCCGAATTTTCTGCAGATTTTAATTCTTTGACACCACAGAATAGTTCGGATTGTATATATAGTTTCGAGTTGGTTTCTAACCGATAATATTAACTCGTATTGCCACTTTTGTTTGTATACCCTCCACCCTTAGGATTTCGGAAAATCTGTAGAAACAGTGGATGACATCGGTCTATGTTTTGATATAGCGCCAAACTTTTTTTGAGTCAAATTTGGCAAACTGTTGTACAATATTTTCATACACATTTTTATACCCTCCACTAGGGTATTATGTTTGTAACACCCAAAAGGAAATGAGAATCACTTTCTGAGTCGTAATCAAAGTACAGGTCACAAGTTTTGTGGATCAAGGACGAACGCTAATTAATTTGAAGCAAATCGGTTCGTATTTAGATATAGCCCCAAACAAATGTCACTCCCAATTAGACTTTCCGCTCTAGAAAACACATTTTCTATCCGAATTTCTTTAAATTTGGCACATTATCTTATAATCCAACAAGAAACAGCTTCAGTGAAAGCGGAGAAGATCGGTTCAGTTTTAGTTATAGCCCCCATACAAATGTAGTTCCCGATTTGACTTTTTCCGTTCTATACCCCACATATATAGTACCCATACAAAAATCGTTCACGATATCACTTTTTGGCCCGAATTCAATTGCAATGGTGTAGAAAGTGGAGGGTTTCATGGGGCCGACACCTGACTTTAGTCTTTCTTTACTTGTTAGTCATCCAGACTTGGCAATACAATCATATTGTCGACTTCGTCCGACTATAGCCTTTTCTGATTTGTTACATTTAGCTCTGTGGAATGATGTCGCTTAGACCCCATAGATATAAAATATTTATAGATTTCTGCGATCGCATTATCCGCACAAGCTGGGCAAAGAGTGAGTGTCACGGAGAATCTCTATTTAGATAATTTTGATCGACCTACAATCAACAAGCAACATGATTATATCAAATATTCCATATAATGTACTTGGCCAATTTAACCCATTTCTTCATATTCTCAAAATAAAAGATTCAAACAACAAACGTTGGCATTCATGTATGTTAACTGTGGCATCTCATGTAGCATCGTTTTCGCCAACAATTAACCCAATCTTTTGCAAAAATACTGAACGTAAACATTGAAACAAAATTAACTCTAAATCAATTAAACGCCTTCATAACATCTGCCAATTTAGCCAAAAGCAATATCGAGATAAGAAACAAAATGTTTCCAGGCAACGATATGATACGATACACAAAGCAAATAATATGTGTCCACATATGCCACAAATAGCCAAAAATATAAATTAGCTTCCTGATAACAATCTCTAAAACAAAATATAATTTCGATGTGAATGATTAAAATCTGGTAAAACACAAATTCTTGGCAATTATGTTAATGAATTTGTTAATTTTCGACTATGTCTGTCTGTCTATCTTATTAAATGAAGAACTCGGCCGTAGTGTTGTGTGTTAATGCAAAAAAAAAAATAAATAAAAAAATCCCGTCAAAATTTATAACAAATTTACTTACTTGGCTTTAACATTTTGCGCCTTTAAAGGTAACTTGATTTTTTTCCGATTCAAAAATAACACAAAAAACTAAATAACAAACGAGCAACAGTCCGCCGATGGACCGATCGGCCAACAAATCGATCGGTGGTGAAGCACAGTGGCAGGAAATTATTGTCTATATTGTTCTCATTTATCTCCCAGTTTGGCCAGGCACGTCATGAAAGTAGATATAGCTTCCATACAAAATTCGTTTTTTTTTCGTTCAAGAAACCACATATTAGAACCGATTTTCTGCAAATTAGGCACAGCAATTTATATTTCCATACCGATTTTACTTTTTACCACTCTAGAAGACGTAATTTGATTTTGGTCAGATGTTATACTATCCATGACATATTTAGTCACCCAGGTTTGATAACAAAATCTTATATAGTGGGATTGAGAATGGAAAGTTTCATGTTGTCGGCTCCACTCGACTTAAGCCTTTCAAAAACGGGATTGCATTCCACAGAGGCTGTCGATTTTCGTAGAAGTGCAGTAACATTACAGGAAAATGTTATTTTTTTAATATAGCCAAACCAAAACAAATAAAAATATTGAAAAAATAATTTTATAAATAAATATAAAATTTTAATTATATTAAACCATGCTTATAAGACAAGGCTACCAATATGTTCATACTATATATACCGAATTAATACTTCAAGTCAATTAAAAAAGTAAATATAAATCAGCAATTTTCAAAAATCTTAAATACCCTAAATATTGCATTTCAACCGTTTTACAGCCGTTTGGTTGGTTGTATTTCCATTCTATTTTAATTCCAAAAGTACAAATTTGAAAAATCCATTATCTATCACGTACACAGTACAGGATAAACTATCTTCATGATTATACCGATTTTGCCGTAAAAGAGAAAAAACAAAGAATTTGGAAAAATCTTCTTATTTTGCGAGCCTATGCAGTCAGATGAATGTACACACCGAATTATTCTAGCTGCGACCATTTGGTTGGTACCATTTTTATCCCCTTTTCCCATTTTACCCCATTAAAAGTACCACTTTCGAACATCTCTTTATTTTACTTGTCTGCGCAATTAGAGGAATGTACACACACCAAATGTCATTATTCCGGCTGTAGCCGTTTAGTTGGTACCATTTTTATCCCTCTCTTCACATTGTATCCCTTGAAAGTACGAATTTCGAAAAATCCCTTTTATCCCTTGGTACACATGTTTATCCCTTTTTGCTCAATTTCTAAATTTTTGCCCCGCAAAATTTTTTTATAATAATTAATATAATTTTTGGTGCTTTCACGCTACAAGAGGAATGTACGCAACAAATTTCAAGTGCATATAAAGCAAAAATTTTGCTTAAATGATCTAAATATTAGGGGGTATTCTTAGTCCATGTTAGGGATTTTTTTCCTTTTGGGCCGATTTCGCCCATTTGAAATCCCACCCGATTTACATCTAAAAGACACATTTATGTGAAATTTGGTATGTGTTTTTTGACTATGTCTGCTTAAATTTGTTTGATGTTTGGTATTTACATTCCCCTTATAGCAAAAACTGCACAATAAAGTGATTTTTATTCGTAGGGGGTGAAATGGGACAAGGGATAAAAACGGTACCTATCAAACGACAAAAAATAGAAACACGATATTCGGTGTGTAAATTCCTTTAATTGAGTGTATACATAATATACAATTATTTTTTCCAAATTCGTACTTTTAAGGGGTAACATGGAAATATAGGGATAAAAATGGTAACAACCAAACGGCTGCACATAGAATAATGAAATTGGATGTAGACATTCCTCTGATTGCGTAGTCACGTAAAATAAAGAGATTTTAGAAAATCGTACTTTTAAGGGGATAAAATGAAAAAAGGGGGACACAAATTGTACCAACCAAATAGCCACACTTAGATTCATCAAATTCGGAGTATACATTTCTGCGACTGCGCAGGCACGAAAAATAAAAAGATTTTTCCAAATTCGTTTTTCAAGGGATAGAATGGAAGCAGAGGGATAAAAATGGTACCCACTAAGCGGTTACAGCTAAAAATGATTAAATTCGATGTGTACATACATCAAATTACGTAGATACGAAAAAAAGAGATTTTCGAATGTCGTACTTTTAAAAGGTAAAAGGGCATAAAAATGGTACCAAATGACCACAATTTGACTCATGCAATTTGGTGTATACATTCCTCTGACTGCATAGACAGGCAAAATAAAAGATTTTCCCAAATTCGTACTTTTTATACACTCCACGAGAGTATTATGTCGTTGTGGATTTGTTTGTAACACCCAAAAGGAAGGGAGTTAGACCCATTGTTAATTATACCGATCGGCTTAGAATCACTTTCTGAGTCGTTGTAGCAATGTCCGTCAGTCTGTCCATCTATTGTTGTAATCACGATACAGGTCGCAATTGTAGCCAGAGCCAAACGAAACTTTGCACAACGAAGTTTTTCGGGACAAGGACGAACGCTATTTAATTTGAAGAAAATCGGTTCAGATTTAGATATAGCCACCATACGAATTTCTCTCCCGATTTGACCCTTTTCACTCTAGATACCACATATTTCAACATATTTTCTTCGAAATTGGCAAAACAAGTTGGCAAGTTCAACTAGAAACACCTGTGGTAAAAATGTGTTAGATCGGTTCAGATTTATATATAGCTCCCATACAAATTTAGCTCCCAATTTGACTTTTTCCACTCTAGAAATCACATATTATATTAGATTGTCTTCAGATTTGGCAAAACATCTTATATATCAACTAAAAACACCTGTGTTAAAAATGTGTAAGATCGGTTCAGATTTATACACAGCTCCCATACAAATTTCGCTCCCAATTTGACTTTTTCCGCTCTAGAAACCACATATTATATTAGATTGTCTTCAGATTTGGCAAAACATCTTATATTTAAACAAATAACACCTATGGTGAAAATAGGGCAGATCGGTTCAGATTTATATATAGCTCCCATTAAAATTTCGCTCCCGATTTGACTTTTTTCGCTCTAGAAACCACATATTGTATCAGATTGTCTTCAGATTTGACAAAACATGTTATATTTAAACAAAGAACACCTATGGTGAAAATAGGGCAGATCGGTTCAGATTTATATATAGCTCCCACACAATTTTCACTTTTTCCGCTCTATAAACCACATATTTTAATAGATCTTCTTCAAAATCTTTCAAAATATCTTATATTTCAACTAGAAACACCCATAGTGAAAATGGGTCAGATCAGTTTAGGTTTACATATAGCTCCCAGACAAAGTTCGCTCACGGATAGAACTTTTCCGCCCCGGAAACCACGAATTTTCGCCGAAAGTGAGCATAACACGTTATATTTGAACTGGAAGAACATATTGTAAAAGTTAGTCACTTTATTCCATGTTTGGATATATCCATGATACAAATATTCTTTTCGATTTGACAAATTGGGCTAGGTCATATTAGCCTATGATTGGGAAACATATAAAAATTCTTCCCGTTTTCACTTTTTTTACCGAGTTGAATTGTATTCGGATAGAAAGTGGAGTGCGTCATATAGTCGGCTCCGACCGACTTTAGCCTTTCCTTACTTGTTTACTTTTGGGAAAAGAGAGCAAATGACTAGAATCATGAATTTAGGTTATCTTGCTCTGTGTACGTAAGAGATAATGAATTTTCAAAATTTGTACTTTTGGAATTAAAATAGGATAAAAATACAACCAAACGGCTGTAGCTGAAAATGCACTCACTACCTCCCAATATTTAGGGTAGTGAAGATTGCTTCCTTATATTTACTTTTTGAATTGAGAGATAATGGATTTTCAAAATTTATAATTTTGGAATTAAAATAGGATGGACATACAAACAACCAAACGGCTGTAGCTGAAAATGAACCCACTATCCCCCAATATTTTTAAGCATTTTTGAAGATTGTTTCCTTATATTTACTCGTTGAATTGACTTGAAGTATTATTTCGATGTGTATAGTATAAACATAAAATAATTACAATTTTATATTTATTTATAAAATCATTTATTTTCATATTTTTATTTGTTTTGGTTTTACACTTTTAACACTTTCCTGCAATGTTACTTCTACGAAAATCGACAGCCTCCGTGGAATGCAATCCATGGTGAAGGGTATATAAAGTTCGGCCCGGCCGAATTTAACGCCGTTTTTACATGTTTTTTTTAATTTCATTAACAGCAGACAAAGTAGTATAAAGTATGATTTCCCCCCACTGTGCGACGACTCATTCCCAGTTTACTACTAATGCTACCAGCCAGCACCGTGTGGCTAAAATCACCACTAACAGTTAGGCATGTATGTATAAACGTTGTGTCTTGCTGGCTGGTTTGGCTAACTTGGCTTGGGTTACTCCAAACTACTCTAGACTATACCACACCGCACGGCACGGCGCGGCACTCCGCAGTTCCACTAGCCACACCACACCACACCATACCACATACAAACACTCGGTGACACTTGTGTTCAACCCACGCATCTTAATTAACTGTGATGATGGGGGTTTTGCGTCTCGGTGCTCGTTTCGCCGTTTTCTTGATTTCTTCCATGCAGCGGAGGAGCAGAGGTGTCTGTATATCTGCCTAACGCGCTCCGCACCGGTGTAACATACATATGTACAATACAATGTGTATGTTTATGTTTGGAAGACTTTTGTATTTATGGTACGCTCGTCGTTCGCTCTTTTATTTTTGGCCAAAACCACCTTAAGCAAATTTATCATAATAACAATTAATCAATATTTGTAAGGTTTTCGTTGTCGCGCGTGTTTTTTCTTTTTTTGTTTTTCTTTTTCTAGCCAAAGTTGTATCTTTATTTGTTGTTGTTGGTGCTGTGAAAATTATGACTACTTTGTGCCTGAAATATTGTCGAATGGGAAAATTTTAATGTAGATTTATATGGCAATTGTTAAATTGTCACCCAAGTCATGTGAGCGAGTTTCAATGGAAAACTAATTTATTACAGCCACACGGACACCGACTGGAGAGGGACAACACCTTGCCGGCGAAAGTATACGGCCAGTAATGGACAGAATGAGAAGCAGAAGCAGAGAATTGACAACATCCCTAACGAAAATACAATGGAAATTACTCCATACATAATAATCGCCTGACTGGCGCAAAACATACATATGTATGTACATAATAATAAAACATAAATCATTAAAAGAATAACCCTCAAATTCTCCCCGTAGAATATTTATCTCATCAACCGAGTCAAAAGACAAGCAAAGTTTCACTTTCATCCGCTTAGTATTTTCTCTTTCTTAGCCTTAAAATAATTGTCAAAATTTCTAAGGCTACATTGCTAACATATAGTGTATACTAGCAGTACCCGCTGCTTCGCACGCGAAAAAGTCAGTTATTTGTTAATTTTATCCGTCTCTGTTATTTATTTAAATATCTATTTATTTAATTTCCTTTTGGTGGATATAGATAAAACTAAAATAGTAATTTGGAAACATCCTATTATATAGCACTCACACACAGTCAAAGTAATGTGCTTGTCGATATGCACTATTTTAGCTGAACTCCCTCGTATGTATAATTTTTATCATTTTCTACCAAGTTTTGAACAAAAAATTACCACCATTTATATCCTCGATCTCATGTTTCTAGATGCAGCCAGCTACTTTATAACTTTTTGCATCTCTTTCCCAAAAAGTACACATTTTGGAAAACCCTAAAAATATGTATTTTATTTGGTAACACATTTATTTCTTGTCGGGACATATAGTTGTATTAAGTACAAATTTTGAAATATCCATTTATGTTCCGCGTTTAAGTAATTAAAAGACTGTACACAATTTTTATCCCTTTTCGGCCCGCGCATCCTTAAAAGTCATCCGAAAGTCCAATTTTACTGCGTTTCTACGTGGAGGAATTTACATACTAAATCAAGAAATCCATTTCTGTTGCAAGTCTACGTTGTCAGAGGAATTTACATACCAAATTTCACGACTATAGCTGCAATACTTAAATTGGTACAACTGGTATCCCTTTTTGCCCCGCGCACCCCTTGGAAGTCAAAATTTTGAAAACTGCAATTTTACTTCGCTTTTATATGGTCAGAGGAATTTACACACCAAATTTCACTATTCTATGTGTAATACTTTCGTTGGTACCATTTGTATCCATTTTTGTCTCGCACGCCCTTTTAAAGTACAATTTTCGAAAAATCCAATTTTACTTCGCTTTTATATGGTCAGAGGAATTTACATAACAAATTTCACGATTCTAGGTGTTATACTTTAGTAGGTACCATATTTATCCCTTTTTGCCTCGCACGCCCCTAAAAGAACAAATTTCGAAAATCTAATTTTACTTCGCTTTTATATGGTCAGAGGAATTTACATACCAAATTTCACGATTCTAGGTGTAATACTTTAGTTGGTACAATTTTTAACCCTTTCTGTCCCGCACGCACCTTAAAAGTACAATTTTCGAAAAATCGAATTTTACTTCGCTTTTATATGGTTAGAGAAATTTACATACCAAATTTCACGATTCCAGCTACAATACTTTAGTTGGTACCATTTTTATCCCTTTTTGTGCCGCTCACCCCTTAAAAGTACAAATTTCGAAAAATCAATTTATGTTGCAAGTCTACGTTGTCAGAGGAATGTAAATACCAATTCTTAAATTGGTACCATTTTTATCCCTTTTTGTCTCTTTCCTCCCTTAAAAGTACAAATTTCGAAAAATCCCTATTTGTAGCTCGTCTGCATGGTCAGTGCAAGGAACACACCGAATTTCATGTTTCTAGCTACTGCCGTTTAGTCAGGACGAAGGTTCGATGTTTATCCCTTTTTGGGCCATTAGGGGGTAACTAAAAGTACGAATTTCGTAAAACCCTTTCTTAGTCGACGTTTGGGAACTACCCTGAAAGTTACATGACTCTGGCTTCAGCCGTTTGGTCTAGGGGCTGGTCAATGATAAGTCAGTCAGTCAGTAATGCCACTCTTTTATATATATAGATTATGGGCGAAATTAATTCGAACATTTGAATCCCTCCTTCTCTATATGTGTTGTGTTACAAAAAGTTCGTTGCTTAAGTCTTTTATTTTCGTTTAGTACGATATTTATGCTTACAAATAATACATGTATGCTCCGAAGTGTGTTCAGTTGCGGGAATAGAGAGGCCTAAGCTAAAGAGGCCTGCAACTCACCTTCAATGGGATTCACTAGTCATTCAAAAAAGCTTTCTAAGACAAATGAAAAAAAATCTTCAACGGCGAGAACCACTTTTCGATGAACGGGTACTTTAACATCAATATTGGCGCATGAGGGATCAATCCACTTGAGATCTACAAAGTGGCATTACATCCGCAGAAATCCCTGCTTAATGAGGATTAAGGGGGCCTATATTTCGGTAGCCATGTTCATGGAATAAAAGTGCTCTTGAAGTATACTTTTGCGTTAAAAAATAGTAAATTCGTCTTCCCATTCAAAGAGGGGAAACCTTCGTGTACCCCTACTCAGTGTGATTCACTTTCAGTGTAAAACTATAATCGAGAGACCCATCGATATCTTGGCATTTACAAATATTGTTACACTGGGGTCTTAGTTAATCATTGTAAAAAGAAAAATCCGAATTATAGTAGCAAACTGAAACAAGTGTAAGGAAAGGCTAAAGTCGGGCGGGGCCGACTATAAGATACCCTCCACTTTGTACCCGATTACAATTGAAATATGGGTACTAACTATATCGTTAAGCAATGTGACTGAAATATGCAAAATTAGATCAAAATCTGTAAAAGTATGGATCTGATAGAGAAAAATTAAATCGGGAAGGACATTTGTATGGGATTTGTTTTAAAACCTGGGACGATATGACCCACCTTCACAATAGGTTCTAGTTATACCCAACACCACTTCGTGGACTAGGGTATTATATAAATTAGTTTCGCGCCAAATGTTTGTAACACCAAGAAATAATCGAGCTAGACCCACCTTTAAGTATACCGATCGGCTTAGAATCACCAGCTGAGTCGATTTAACGATGTCTGTCTGTCCGTCCGTCCGTCTGCTGTCCATCTAAGCTTGTTCGCACTCTACAGGTCGCAATTGTTGTCCGATTGTCATGAAACTTGGCAGAAGTTATTTTTTCTGTCCAAGGACCATCGGTATTGAATTTGGAGGAAATTGGTTCAGATTTAGATATAGCCCCCATACAAATGTCGCTCCCGATTTGACATTTTCCGCTCTAGAAACCACATATTGTACCCGATTTTCTTTAAAATTGGCACAACATTTTATAATCGAACTAGAAACACCTATGCTGAAAGTGGGTCAGATCGGTTCAGATTTAGATATAGTCCCCATACAAATGTCGCTCCCGATTTGACTTTTTCCGCTCTAGAAACCTCATATTGTACCCTATTTTCTTTAAAATTTGTACAACATTTTATAATCGAACTAGAAACGCTTATGCTGAAAGTGGGTAAGATCGGTTCAGATTTAGATATAGCCCCCATACAAATGTCGCTCCCGATTTGACTTTTTCCGCTCTAGAAACCACATATTGTACCCGATTTTCTTTAAAATTGGCACAACATTTTATAATCGAAGTAGAAACACCTATGCTGAAAGTGGGTAAGATCGGTTCAGATTTAGATATAGTCCCTATACAAATGTCGCTCCCGATTTGACTTTTTCTGCTCTAGATACCACATATTGTACCCGATTTTCTTTAAAATTGGCACAACATCTTATAATCGAAGTAAAAACACCTATGCTGAAAGTGGGCAAGATCGGTTCAGATTTAGATATAGTCCCCATACAAATGTCGCTCCCGATTTGACTTTTTCCGCTTTAGAAACCACATATTGTACGCGATTTTCTTTAAAATTGGCACAACATTTTATAATAGAACTAGAAACACCTATGCTGAAAGTGGGTAATATCGGTTCAGATTTAGATATAGCCCCCATACAAATGTTGCTCCCGATTTCACTTTTTCCGCTTTAGAAACCACATATTGTACCCGATTTTCTTTAAAATTGACACAACATGTTATAATCGAACTAGAAACACCTATGCTGAAAATGGGTAAGATCGGTTCAGATTTAGATATAGCCCCCATACAAATGTCGCTTCCGATTTCACTTTTTCCGCTTTAGAAACCACATATTCTACCCGATTTTCTGTAAAATTGACACAACATTTTATAATCGAACTAGAAACACCTATGCAGAAAGTGGGTAAGATCGGTTCAGATTTAGATATAGCCCCCATACAAATGTCGCTTCCGATTTCACTTTTTCCGCTTTAGAAACCACATATTGTACCCGATTTTCTTTAAAATTGACACAACATTTTATAATCGAATTAGAAACACCTATGCTTAAAGTGGGTATGATCGGTTCAGATTTAGATATAGCCCCCATACTCGGAATATCTGCTAGAAAATTGGATCAATTACTTTATTATTTACCATATTCATTAAATTTTACTAAAGATGAATTGATAGTAACTGTATAATTTATATGAACTACATAAAATTGTTCCCATGGAATACCTGGGTTTAGTAATCAAAGCGATGTATATATGCAGGGAGTGGTGTAGGGTATTATATAGCCGGTCCGTCCGACTTTAGTCATGTTCCTCGCTCCGCTGCTGGGTAACTCTGCTCTGTAGCTAAACAAATTCTCTATAAGCCAAAATATCCTTCGTTCTTCGCTCTTTGTTGGCGTATGTATATTCATTTATGGCACAATAACTTTTGCACCCATTTAAAGTTTTACAATGCCTTTTTTCCGGACACTTAGCCAACATTACTTAAGCCCTCAAATTTCGCGCACGTGCACCTATGACCGCCTTTGGCGAGGAGACACACCAAGAGAGACGCCGTGGTTATCAGCAAACATTTGCTGGTCGCATTGCCATATTCGCGTATTTTATGGCCCATAACATAACTCTGAAGGCAAAGAAGACAAAAAAAAACTGAAAAACACAGAAAATGTGGGGGACCCTAGCGAAATGTTTATTTACAATGTTTGACTAATTGTTAAAATATGACTTCTTTTTATGGATCGATAACAGTCGAGCGGAGAAAGAGAGACGGCACGGGACACAACAAAACACACAGCATTTAACAAAACGTCCAACACTTCCGGTAAAGTTGGCTTTGTTGTCTTGTCTGTATGGCTGCCTGTAGTTTGTTTCAGTTTTGTCTGCATTTTTTTTTGGAAAAATACAAATGATTCGGATAGAAAAAGAGACCTGGTGTTTTCTCATTCAAACCAGGCAAATTTGCATTTTTTATGTTGTAAACTTTGACGAAAAATTGTGGGATTTTTATGAGCATTTAATGGGGTTATTAACAGCAAACATTTTTTGGTCGTAATTATAATAAAATATATTTAAATATTTATATTCATCATATTGTTATAGAGACAACAAAAACCGCAGGTGTTCGAAATATTAGAATTCTTTTTAGGGTATTTTTCATTTTTTTCTTTCAATAGAAATTAATTTATAAAATTTGGTAGTGACAAAATTTTAGCAGAACCCAAAAATAGCTAAAAGTTGACTGCGATGGGTGGTACTCTCATTTTGGAAATATAGGTCCATTAACTCTCGGTTATATGCTAAATAAATAAATATAAATAAAGGGGCTCATGATGGCTGAAAATATTGCTAATTACACTTTCACATAGAAACAGTGGTTTAGGAACAGTCTTCAAAAGTTTAGGAAAAAATATTTTTTATTTCCGAAAATTCCTATTTTCGCTGGCACGAAAAAATCGTAAAAAATAGAAAAAAGTAGGAAAAAAGTATTTTGTTGTATTTTTTTTTAATAGCCAAGATTCTGGCGAAAAAAAACACAATTTTTATATGTAAAAAATCTATGGATAAATGTGGAAGTTGTGATACTCTTTGTAGACGCAAAAGAATTTTGCAAAGAAATCATTATCTTTTAATTTTGTTTAACTGAGTTATTGAAGCTTTCATTAAAACTAATTTTTTACGAATTGAGGTCTAATAAAAATACTTAGTATTCAGATAAAAACGACTGAATGACTATAATGTAATGTTTTCCATATATGTTATATCCGATATACTTTGTTTGATGTATTTTGGTTTTCTAAACTTTTTTTTAATTTTTTAATAAAGTTAAAATTTTCTAAAGGTGTCTTCAATATTTGGATTTGAGGCATTTTCCCCGCGGGAAATCCCGAGAATTTGGATATTTTCAGTTTCCCGTATCCCGGAAAATTTTTACGGGATTCCCGCGGGAATTCAGCAGCAAGTTTTACCTATTTCTCGCTCATTTTATCACCACTTTTTCACAATAAAATTGTAAAAGGTACAAAATAATTTAAAAAAGATAACTTTTAATTAGATATGTGTCAGCTAGGCGATATAAATCTTCTAACTTGAATATGGTAATTAAATATAATTAATATAAACTGAATATAACAGAATAGAAGGCTACAATAACATTATTGATATTTTGAGATAATTCAATTTCAAAATTGTTGATATCTTTATGAAAAAAGTCTTGATATGCTAATATCTGTGGAGAAATAGTACAGTTGTTATACACAATTTTAGTAATCAACAAGTAAGGAAAGGCTAAAGTCGGGCGGGGCAGACTATATAATACCCAACACCACTCCCTGCGTATGTACCTCGCTTTGATTACTAAACCCATTTATTTCATGGGAGCAATTTTATGTAGTTCATATAAATTATACTATAAATGCATCTTTAGTCATATTTAATGAATATGGTTAATAATATGGTAATTGATCCAATTATCCGACAGACAAATACAAATTATACAGTAGTAATAGGATGAAACGGACCGACATTTCAAAAGGGGGCCTATAACTACATTTTGGGCCTGGTCCAAAACATGGACCTATATATTTCTCATTCACGGTAGGTATTCCTGGTTGAAAAATACCATGATCTGCAAAATTTGATGAAGATTCGATGTAAGATGTAGTTTCTAGAGCTGTAATAGATCAAAATGGGACCCCATTTGTGTTATACCAAAGTATGGACATATGGGCATCTCCCAAACAAGTAAGGAAATGGTAAAGACGGACGGACTTTCTATCTCATTACAATTCAATTTGGTAAAAAAGTGAAATCGGGAAGGATTTTTGCATCCTGTAAATCTACGTGTTTGACAAAAAATGTTAAATCGGAAAGGACATGTATGGGGGTATATTGAAACCTGGAACGATGTGACCCGCTTTCACCATGTATGTTTATTGGTGAAATATAATATATAAAGTTTGGCCAAAATCGGTTAAACATTCGGGAGCAACATTTGCATGAGGGCGATATATAAATCTGAACCGATCTTACCCACTTTCACCATAGGTTGGATTATAAGATGTTGTGCCAATTTTAAAGAAAAACGGGTACAATATGTGGATTTTAGAGCGGAAAACGTCAAATCGGGAGCGACATTTGTATGTGGGCTATATCTAAATCTGTACCGATCATACCCACTTTCAGCATAGGTGTTTCTAGTTAGATTATAAGATGTTGTACCAAATTTAAAGAAAATCGGGTGCAAGATGTGGTTTCTAGAGCGGAGGGAGTGACATTTGTTTGGGTCTATATCTAAATCTGAACCGATCTTACCCACTTTCAGCATAGGTGTTTCTAGTTCGATTATAAAATGTTGTGCCAAATTTAAAGAGAATCGGGTACAATGTGTGGATTCTAGAGCGGAAAAAGTCAAATCGGGAGCGACATTTGTATGGGGGCTATATCTAAATCTGAACCGATTTTACCCACTTTCACCATAGGTGTTTTTAGTTGGATTAGAAGATGTTGTGCCAATTTTAAAGAAAATCGGGAACAATATGCGGTTTCTAGAGCGGAAAAAGTCAAATCGGGAGCGACATTTGTATGGGAGCTATATCTAAATCTGAACCGATTTCCTCCTAGTTCAATACCGATGGTCCTTGGCCAGAAAAAATAACTTCTGCCAAGTTTCATGACAATCGGATAACAATTGCGACCTGTAGAGTGCGGACGGACGGACAGACAGACATCGGTAGATCGATTCAGCTGGTGATTCTAAGCCGATCCGTATACTTAAAGGTGGGTCTAGCTCAATTATTTCTAGGTGTTACAAACATTTGGCGGAAAACTAACTTATAATACCATAGTCCACGAAGTCGTGTAGGGTATAAAAAGATAACGTTTAATTAGATGTGTGTCAGTTAGGCGATATAAATCTTCTAACTTGAATATGGTAATTAAATATAATTAATATAAACGGAATATCTTTGTCATTCCGTTTGTAACACCTTGAAATATCGACCTGAGACCCTATAAAGTATAAATATTCTTGATCGTCATAAAATTCTAAGACGATCTAGTCATGTCCGTCCGTCTGTTGAAAGCACGCTAGCATCTAAACGAAAGGAGCTAGAATGTTCAAATTTCCACAAATGCGTCTTATAGTCATAGATCGGTTGGGATTGAAACGGGGCGAAATCGGCCCTAAGGGAAATTTTTTTCCCTCACAAAGATTAAAATTACCCACAATAATCCCTAATATTTTAGCGTATTTAAGCATGTTTTTTGAATATGTCTGTCTATATTAGCTTGATATTTGGTATGCGCATTCCCCTTATAGCAAAAAAGTGCACCATAAAGTGATTCTTATTTGTAGGGGGTGAAATGGGGCAAAAAAGGGATAAAAATTGTACATAGTAAACGACAACAGCTAGAAAAACGAAATTCGGTGTGTACATTCCTCTAATTGAGTAGATACATAATATAAAAGTATTTTTTCCAAATTCGTGCTTTTAAGGGGTAAAATGGGAATAGAGGGTAAAAATGGTACCAACCAAACGTCTGTACCTAGGATACTAAAATTCGGTGTATACATTCCTCTGATTGCATAGACAAGTAAAATACGCGGACTTTTCAAAATTCGTACTTTTTGGGGTTAAAATGAAAAAGGGGATAAAAATAGTACCAATCAAATGACCGCAGCTAGAGTTTTGAAATTCGGTGTATTCATTCCTCTGATTGCATAGACAAGTAAAATACACGGATTTTTCGAAATTCGTACTTTTTGGGGTCAAAATAGAAAAAGGGGATAAAAATAGTACCAACCAAAAGAAAGTCATGGAATTCGGTGTATGTATCTCTGACTGCGTAGATACGGAAAATAAAAAGGTTTTTTTCAAATTCGTACCTTTTCTTTTGAATCATGAAGTTAGGTTATTTTGCACTATGTACGTCTGATAATGGATCTCCAAAATTTTTACTTTTGGAATTAAAATATAATATATATACCAATATTTATGGTATTTAAGCTATTTGAAAATATTATACGAATATTTTTTGATTTGAAAAAAAAAATAATGGTTTTAAAATAATTAAAATATTATATTATTTTTTCAATATTTGTATTTGTTTTGGTTTGGCTATATTAAAAAATTTATATTTTCTTGTAATATTACTGCACTTCTACGAAAACGTATATAAAGTTCGGCCCGGCCGAACTTAACGCCGTTTTTACTTGTTTTTATTTGTAGGGGGTGAAATGGGGCAGAAAGGGATAAAAATGGTACCTATCAAACGACTACAGTTAGAAACAAGAAATTCAGTATATACATCCCTATAATTGAGTATGTACATAATATATATATTTTTTCCAAATTCCTACTTTTAACGGGTACCAACAAAATGGCTAATAAATCTCTGTGTATACATTCCTCTGCCTGCGTAGACAAGAAAAATAAGTTTTTTTTCAAATTCGTATTTTTTTAATTTTATAGCAAAAGAATCATGAAGTTAGGCTATCTTCAACTGTGCAGTGATTTTCAAAATTTGTACTTTTGGAATTAAAATAGGATGGAAATAGAACCAACCAAACAGCTGCAGCTGAAAACGCTGCCATTATCCCCAAAATTTAGGGTATTTAACCTTTTTTGAAGATTGTTGTCTTATATTTACTTTTTGAATTGACTTGAAGTATATAGTATAAACACAATTAAAATTTTATATTTATTTATAAAATTATTTTTCAATATATTTATTTTTTTAGTTTGCAATATTACAAATTTAACATTTTCCTGTAATGTTACCGCACTTTTACCAAAATCGACAGCCTCTGTGGAATGCAGCCCATGGTGGAGGAGGAGAACTTAGCGCTGTTTTTATTTGTTTTAAATTACAACCGAATGGAAGGGAGTCAATGCTGTTGCTTTTCATTTTATTGGGCTTTGTTCCTTTACATTATTATTATTATATATTCGCACATTTTATCCATTAAAACTACATACTTTTCCGATCGTCTACATTAATCATATTCGCATCTATAAGAACTACATACATTCATGTTTTAGACCCAAAATTCATTCCGCCAAAAAGAACATATTTTGCTCTGCAATAGAAAAATTATACTTTTGAGAGTTCATATATAAAGAGTGATTTTTTTGAGGTTAGGATTTTCATGCATTAGTATTTGACAGATCACGTGGGATTTCAGACATGGTGTCAAAGAGAAAGATGCTCAGTATGCTTTGACATTTCATCATGAATAGACTTACTAACGAGCAACGCTTGCAAATCACTGAATTTTATTATCAAAATGCGTGCTCTGTTAAGAAAGTTCATCGCACGCTTCCATTTTATGGTCAGTTTAATCGACCCACTGAAGCGGCTATTCGGGCTATTGTGACTAAATTTCGCACCAAATTTACATTGTTGGACATTAAACCACCAAGACGCTTACGTAGAGTACGAACTGAAGAAAATATCGCAGCTGTATCGGCCAATGTTAATGATGACCATCAATTATCGATTCGTCGCCGTTCGCAGCAATTGGGCCTCTGTTACTCAAAAACGTGGAAATGCCAAAATTGGACTAAGCGGATGGACCACTTGAGGCGCAGCCGCGGTCAACATTTAAATGAAATTATCTTCAAAAAGTAAATGTCATGGACCAATCTAACGTTTCAAATAAAGAACCGATGAGATTTTGCAAATTTTATGCGTTTTTTTTTTAAAAAAAGTTATCAAGCTCTTAAAAAATCACCCTTTATATGTAGGTCAGGCACACAGTGTTTATATGTCAAATATATTCTATGAAAGAGGAGTGTTGTGTCTTCAGCCAAAAGCGACAACAGCAACAACAAACGACTACAACATTAAATATCACCTTTGCAACGAACGTGTTTGTGCCTTAAGTCTTTTGTTTTTCATAGGTTTTCATCTAGGTAATGCTCGAACATTGGCTGCGGCTAGACAACCTTTATTTAAATATCATATTATTCTATCACAGACACATACACACACACATGTACAACCCTAAATGTTAACAACATTTAATTAAATAATCGAATGTGCGATATAATCAAAATGACAAACTAAATAAATTTATATCGATGCAAAGCAATTGGCTGGCTACCGTTACACTGAATATCTTATTTAAATAACAATCAAATAAATCATTTGTTTATCTTTTACACAGAAATAAATAAAGACAAACAAACAAACAATGCAATTCAAACCACTAACACCACCACCACCAACAACAACTGCAGCACACATAACATTCATCAGTGGAGGCATAAATAACTTCAGCCAGCCAGAACAGGTTGGACGTTGTTAGCCCGCTAATTGACACACTTAACCCATTGAAATATAAATGGCTTCAATTGAAGATATCCCAGAAGCCACGACAAACTCAATTTTTTCAATTTGTTCATTTTTTTTCTTTTCAACGAAATAAATAACACGACAATAAAAATAAATTAGAATTGTTCAAACTTGTACGTTGTACAACACATCACATCACAACACTACACGTGATGTGACCGTTGAATTGAATTTTATTGGAAATTCACTTGAAAGTGTGCTGCTGCACTACCTCTGGTCGGAATATCGGTCACTTGGCACACGTTTCAGTGTTTTGTGTTGGCCCGCCATTCGATGACGACGATGATGATTGCCATCATTTGTTATTATTATTATTTGTTTGCCATTCGTTTATATGGAAATTAAATAATTGGGAGCAGAATAGAACGGCTAAAACATATTAAATAGAGTATTCAATGATGCGAGAAGATTGCAACGAATTGAATTGCATACTACGATTTTGGTTTGATTGCCAACCGTAGAAATCAAATCGGGCCGATCATTTATATGGGAGTTATGATTCACATTCAAGTCCAAAATGCTGGTAATATGTGGCTTCAAGAGCGACTGATCCGTAATGATGATATGTAGTTTAATAATCTGCCTCCCAGATATTGGCATTGTGTTGAAATGAAGGGGTGCTCTATGTGAACTCCAGCTTAGGTTGAGGAAAGCGAGTTATACTGTTAACGTCGCTTATACGCTATGGAAGTGTGGTTCCAAAGAATACTGGTCATGATTACCCTCGACGTGTAGAACGCCTTCACCTCGGAAAATCGGGGGCACGAAAATAAATTGCTGCTGTCACCCCCCCAGAAATGAAGATTGGATTGTTTAATGATGATTTGCAAAATATTTCGCCGCTGGGTCAAGCGGTCTGTGAGCTAAACGCTCCTGAAAACTATTTTTCTTTTTTTTTATTCTATTTTTTCATGTCTAAGAATAACTCATTGGTGGAATTCTTAGACGTTTAGTTTGATTTTTTGTGGTTTTTCAAAGTGATGCCTAAAAACTCATATTTCTTGGGAACATCTCATAAAAGATGTTAGAGAAATAAATAGAGGGAATCAACACCTTTCGTATGATGCCTAATTATGAATATCGGATGAAAATGACGCCACTGACACCATTTTTGTAAAATAATTTAATAGAGGGGATGGTTTTACAGAGCCAACATTTTCAAACTCTTTTTACAAAAATGAGTACCGCAGGATCAATTTCCTTCCGATTTTCATCATTTAGGCATAATTTGAAAGGTATTGACTGTAGCTATTCATTTTTTATAAAATACAATCACCAAATACGGAAGAGTTTTAAGTTTTTTATATAAAACAAAACACAAAAATACTATAAACGTCCAATATTTCGACCAATAAGTTACTCTAAGACAAGAATCAGCAAAAAATTGACACAAATTAAAGACAACAAAATTACACGTGAAAAACATGATTTGTAGGGAAGAGTTTTAAGTTTTTTATATGAAACAAAACACAAAAAATACTATAAACGTCCAATATTTCGACCAATATGTTACTCTAAGACAAGAATCAGCAAAAAATCGACACAAATCAAAGACAAAAAAATTACACTTGTTTTCAGGATCGTTTAGCACACAGACGGCTTGTTCTAGGAAATATTTTGCATATCATCGTTAAACAATCCAAACTTTATTTTCGTGGGGTGACTGGAAATTGTTTTTTTTTTTTTCATTTGTATGGACCGCAACCCAGCCTAATGCCCATACATAATGCATATTTATATACTCGTTTCTGAAAATTTTTGATAATCAAATGGTACCAACCAAACGACTCTGGTCGCGCGTATACGCCCAAAAAAATATTAAATTTAAGTATTCGTACTTTTAGGCTTAAAATGGGAAAAAGGATAAAAATGGTACCAATCAAACGGCTGCAGCTAGAATAATGAAATTCAGTGCAGTGGTTGGTACCATTTATATGCTATTTCCCATTTCACCCCCTTTAAGGTACGACTTTCGATTTTTTATTTTTCGTGTCTACGCAATAATATTATACGTTTAGTTTGTACAATTTTTATACCGTCCACCTAAGGATGGGGTATATTCACTTTGTCATTCCGTTTGCAACACCTCGAAATATTCATCGGAGACGCCATAAAGTATATATATTACTAGCAGTACCCGCTGCTTCGCACGCGAAAAAGCCAGGTATTTGTTATTAGTTTTATTTATATGCTATTATAATTTAGATGGTACTATTTTTATCCCTTTTTGTCCTGCTCACCTCTTATAAGTACAAATTTCGAAAGATCCAATTTTACTGCGCTTCTACATGGGCAGAATAACTTACATATCAAATTTCAAGATTCTAGCTGCAATACTTTAGTTGGTACCATTTTTATCCCTTTTTGCCCCGCGCAACCCTTAAAAGTACAAAATGCATTTATATTGCGCTTCTATGTGGTGAGAGGAATTTTTAATTTTCAATTTTACATCGGAAGATTTTCAAATTTATATAGATTATATTATATTTCAACTAAGAATACATACTATGAAAGTGAAATATATATTTATGTCCAATGGACCGGTCCTTATTTCTTTTTTTTTCGAATTCGTATGACGGCAAGCGCTAAAACTTCTCTATTTGAACCTAAAAATACACAAAAAAAATTTGAGCTTGATTGGACAATTTTTAGGCGTGCCCCCGCCAACAATTGTTTGTCATTAAAGTTAGTTACTATCATACAGGGGAAATTGTCACCTTTGGTGCTCTTTTTTTGACATAACTCGAGAACCACTAGTCCGATTTTGTTTAAATAAATTGAAAAATAATTAAGAATTACAATTCCTTTAAAATGTGTATATATAGCGTTTTTTTATATAATCAACAGTTTAGCCGGTAAAAATAAATGTATGAAGAAAATAAATATTTTTTGCCTAAAATATTAATATTTTTTATTTTTTAAATTCATAGAAAATCCAAAACGAACAAATACATTTTAAAATTAAAAATCTAAAGCGATGACAACCAAAAGACTTCGATCGGATGATGACATTATGTTAATTGGCGTAATGGACCACCAAATTACTGGAGCTAAATTACCAGGAAGAAAACAAGTGCTACATGTTTTATTTTATAATTTAAGAATAGTTGGCTTAAATTTAAGAGAAAGTTCTAGATTAGTTGTTGCTGAGGTCAGCACGTTTTGGCAAAAAGCACGAATTCCAACACACCATGAAAAACACTGCATTGAGAAGCTGGAAAAATTATACAACAAGTGGAGAGATATTACAAAGCATCATGGTCGAAAAACAGAATGTCAAAACAGGAAAGAAACTGAATTTCAAGATAAATTAGATGATTTATTCGATATCGCACATGCAAACGCGTTTGAATGAATTAAAATACAAGAAGACAAAGAGTTCTTAAAAAAGCAACGAGAAAAAGGAAGACCAGGTTGTATGCTAGGAAGGGATAAAATTGTAATGCAGAAAGAAAAGCGAAAGGCAGTCCAGAAAGAACAAGAAAACCAGCGTCGAATAAAAGAAGATGAACGAAAAGAGTTATATGAACAACAGATTCAAAGAGGTATACAATTAAATATTCTATCTTTTAAGCAAATCAGAATTATTGTTGTAAAACAGGTATGATTGACATTGACGACGAAAACGATATTGAAGTTGTAGCATCAACATCAACATCTGTATCAAATCCAAATCCAGGTATATCAGGTATCTCCAGAGGTAAAACAATTTTTTTTACACCAAGACTGCTTTCAACTTTGGATAAGTGGAAAATCAGTGATGGTGCTGCAGTTCATATCCTACGCGCAACTGCTGACGCGTTGGGCTATGATATCGAAGATCTTATACTAAATAGATCATCAATTCGTCGAATGCGTCAGAAGCATCGTGCAACAACAGCACAAAACATTGCAGCAAACTTTGATGTAAGTACTGTAATGTGGGTTTTCCCTATGCTTCTTTTTTATGTTTTGAGTATAAATTAAGAAACTTGAGTTTTTATTTCCAGATTCCACGTAGTTTTGTTTTGCACTGGGATGGTACAATGTTACCAGAAATTAGTGGCAGGGAAAAAGTTGACCGCTTGCCAATCATAGTCTCATCTCAAGGTATCGATAAACTACTTGGCATTCCAAAGTTAAAATCTTCGAGTGGAAAAGAAATATCAGATGCCGTGTTTAATTCAATAAATGAATATGAAGTGCTTGATCTAGTTCAAATAATCTGCTTCGACACAACTGCTCATAATACAGGAGTTCAAAGCGGTGCTGCTGCTCTGCTTGAAGGAAAACTAGGTCGCGATTTATTATATTTTCCCTGCAGACACCATATTTACGAGTTGTTGATCCGTAAAGTGTTTGAAATTAGAGTGGCTACTACAGCCGGTCCAGAAGTGCTAATTTTTAATCGCTTTAGCAAATACTGGATTAATATTGACAAATTAAATTACAAGAGTTGTTTAGAAGATGAACACATTATTACAGTATTGACTGCTGAAGAACGTGGAACAATTTTAAATTACTGTCTAGATAACTTAAAACAAGCTCATAGCAGACGCGACTACAAAGAATTATTGCAATTAGTTGTCACTTTTCTTGGTGGTACGGTGCCGAATTTTAACATCTTTCGTATACCTGGTGCAACTTCTCATGCTCGATGGATGTCAAAATGTATTTATGCACTTAAAATGTATTTGTTTCGTAATGAATTCAATATGACCAACCAAGAGTTAAACGGTATACGTAGTGTCTGTCTGTTCGTAGTTCGTATTTATGTAAAAGCCTGGTTTGGATGCACTAAAGCAATTGAAGCACCAAATCAAGACTTAAATTTAATTAAAAATAGTATGGCTTATCCTGAAAGGGATATAGCTCTTGCTTTGCTACAAAAAAATCAGCAATCATTTGTGGTATTTGTCGGAAGAAGCAGTCGGTCTTTCATTCTTCGATCCTAATGTAAGTGTTGCAATTAAAAAAAAATGGTTCAGGCAATTAATGTTGAAGCAAATACAGAAAAATACAAGCGAATAATAACTAATCCAACAAATATCGGCACATTTGCGCAAAAAGATTTAAGCGATTTTGTAAATTCCAATACACACGCATTCTTTGATCGTTTAGAAATTTCAAAAGAATTTTTGCAAGTCGATCCATTGGATTGGAATGAAAGATTTGACTACGCTCACGGATCACAAATTTGTAAAAACCTATCTGTAGTGAATGATGCAGCTGAAAGAGGCGCCAAATTCATTACAGATTATAATAATAAATTAACCCACAACGAAGAGGAGAAACAATTCCTTTTTCAGGTGGTTAAAGAATATAACATGAATTATCCCACTTTTAAAAAGACTTCACTATTAAATTAAAATAATATTAATGTTACTATGAGTATGAAATTAATAAAAATATTTAAGTTTATTCTTAATTTTCAAATAATCATAATATATTTCAACTAGGAATACCTACTTTGAATGAGAAATATATAGGCCCATGTTTTGGACCAGGCCCAAAATGTTGTTATAGGCCCCTTTCAAATTTCGGTCCGATTCATCGTATTACTACCGGAAAATTGGATCAATTATCATATTATTTTCCATATTCGTTAAATATGACTAAAGATTTATTTATAGTATACTGTATAATTTATACTATTACACTACTAACTACATTGCTCCCATGAAACACCTGGGTTTAGTAATAAAAGCGAGGTATATACTTTCCTTACTTGTTTCAATATGCCTGCTTGTCTTACTTGATATTGGGTGTACGCATTCCCCCTATTCGTAGAGGTGAAATGGCCCAAAAAGGGATAAAAATGGTACATATTGATCGACAACAGCTAGAAAAACGAAATTCGGTGTATACATTCCTCTAATTGATTAGAAACATAATACAAAAATATTTTTTCGAAATTCGTACTTTTAAGGGGTAAAATGGGAAAAAGGGATAAAAATGGTACCAACCAAACGGTTGCACCTAGAATAATGAAATTCGGTGTATACATTCCTCTGATTGCGTAGACATGTAAAATATACGGATTTTTCGAAAATCGTACTTTTTGGGGTTAAAATTGAAAAAGGGTAGAAAAATAGTACCAAACAAATGACCGCAGCTGGAGTCATAAAATTCGGAATATACATTCCTCTGACTGTGTAGACACGAAAAATAAAAGTTTTTTCTTTCCAAACTCGTATTTGCAAGGGATATAATGGGTACAGAGGGATAAAAATAGTACCAACTAAACGATTACAGCTAGAATGATGAAATTCGGTGTGTACATCCCTCTAATAGTGTAGACACGTAAAATAAAGAGATTTTAAAAAGTCGTACTTTTAAGGGGGTTAAATAGGAAGATGGGGAAAAAATAATACCAACTAAATGGTCGTAGCTAGAAACATGGTATTCGGTGCATACATTCCTCTGACTGCATAGACACGCAAAATAAAAACATTTTTCCAAATTCGTAATTTGTATTTTTACGGCAAAAATTGGTTGAATCATGAAGTTAGGTTATCTATGTACGTGAGATAATGGATTATCAAAATGTGTACTTTTGAAATTTAAATAAAATGGAAATACAATCAACTTTAGTACCCATTCTCTACCAATATTTATGGTATTTAAGCTTCTTGAAAGTATAAATATAAGAATATTAATTTTTTGAATTGACTTGAAGTATTATTTTGATATGTAAACGTATAGGTAGCCTTGCCTTATAATCGTGGTTTGAAATAATAAAAATATTATATTTTATTATTATTTTGGTTTAGCTATATTAAAAAAATTATATTTTCCTGTAATACTACTGTACTTCTACGAATATCGAGAGTCTCTGTGGAATGAAATCCATGGTGGAGGGTATATAAACTTCGGCCCGGCCGAACTCCATGGTGGAGGGTATATAAGATTCGTCTCGGTCCAACTTAAAGCCCTTGTTACGTGTTCACTCTACGCAAATGTCTTTGGAATGAATTTAGAATTTACTTGACCACTCCATAGAAAAAACCAAAGGGTTTTGTTTTTATGATATATGTAACGGAAAATAAGAAACTAACACAAATAAAATCTCCAACTAATCATATCCATTTATAATATAAAGTTCCCTGATACATAGATAAGTTTTTAATACGTTAACTGAAAGGAATAATTAATTATTTCAATAAATGGCCACACAAGTTGTGATTTTTTCAAATCGATATTCGTTGATTTGTCTTTTGTTCAATTGGCAGCCACTGAACCGAACTGAGCTGAACTGAACGGAGTTGCATTAGTTTTGCTATAGATTCGTATTGAAGCACGTACTAAAAAATCCAATTATGGGGAAAAATTGATAAAACTAAATAATAGAAACTAGCAACAACAACGAAATCATATTGGAAACATGCATAACGACCAACCTGTTATTATTATTATTGTTATGAACGATAATAAAACGTAACGTGGAACAGAGTAAACTCAAATTGAAATTGAAAATTGAATTTTGAAAACAATAAATAAGTAAATTGTATTTTACGCACTCCATGACTACTGGTCTTGACCTTTATTTCTTTCTGGCGACGGCGGCGGCGGCCGCGGAGAGTGTTGAGCCAACAGTGAAATCAGCTGAAACGTCAGCTATTCAAAAGCTGCAGGTATATAATTTTTCTACGCTCGTATTGTAATTTCGATGTTCATATTTATTTTGTTTGTGGCTGTTGTTGTTGCTGTTGTTTTTCTTTATGAAATTATAGTAATTGTTGTCGATATGTTTTTGTTTTCATGCAATTTGTTGGAGTTGTCGATGTTGTTGTTGCTGCTGTTGTTGTGGGGAATTGATATTGATTACATTTTGCACGCACTCTTTGGGTCTCACTCACAGATCGTTTCTTTTTGTTGTTTGCATTTTGGAGGCTATTACGACGTTGGGGGCTACACCGGCACCACTGTGAAATTAATAAATTGAAATGATTGTCTTCTATTAGCGAGCAAACCATTGATTTGTGGAAATGGCAATTTTCGATACAAGTTCAATGTCAAGTTTGCTTGTTTGATTGAGGAAATATTTTCAAGGGTTATACCCAAGAGAAAAAAGACACGCTTGCGTCTTAAGTCTTTTGTTTGTTACAAATGATTATGATTTAATTCTTCTGCGTTCTTGGATGGAACATGGAAATTAAATTGGTAGACATATTAATTTAAACATTTGTAATTATTGAAACGAATATTATATCGCTCATTTCGAGAAAGAACATCACATCTTTTTATACACTCCACGGGAGTATTATGTCTTTGTGCATTTGTTTGTAACACCCAAAAGGAAGCGAGATATACCCATTGTTATAATTAATTATTACCGATCGACTTAGAATCACTTTCTGAGTCGATTTAGCAGTGTTCGTCTGTCTGTCTGTCTGTCCGTCCGTCCTTCCGTCCGTCCATCTATTCTGGTAATCACGATACAGGTCGCAATTGTAGTCAGAACCAAACGAAACTTTGCACAAAAACGTTTTTCGGAAGAAGGACGAACGCTATTTAATTTGAAGAAAATCGGTTCAGATTTAGTTATGAATGAATTTCACTCCCGACTTGACTCTTTTCACGCTAGATACCACATATTTTAACAGATTTTGTTCCAATTTGGTAGAACATCTTATATTTCCACTAGAAATACCCATGATGAAAATGGGTCAGATCGGTTCAGATTTATATATAGCGCCAATACAAATTTGGCTCTCAATATCACTTTTTCCGCTCTAGAAACCACATACGGTTGCGGTCAAAATAATAGCAGCTCACCACAGCTTAGCATACAATTTCATATATTTATTTGTGTGATAATTTTTTTACTGCTAGTACTGTATTAAATGCTGTGTAATGAGGTTACAAACATAAAATAATCGTTCATTCGGTGATATGACTTTAATTGTTTTAGAAATTTCACATTTTTTGGACTATTCGACATTTTCGACCGGTCAAAATAATAGCAGCATTCAAAAAATCTCAAGAAAAGCGAATTTTATCTAGTTTTTTTCAATTCGATTTGATGTTATAAATAAGATATTATGAAATGTGCACTATTTCTGAAATGTTATTGTTTTATTTTTCTTCATAAGTAGAGCGAGGAGAGCATTGTTGAGAACAAAATCGAATTCATATAAAAAGTTTGAAATCTGAGGGTAAATCATATAGTGAAATTCGATTTTTTCCACTATTCCATTAAAATGATCAGAAATTCGATATTATAAGAAGAAAAAACAAAAACACGTCAAAAAGATCAGTTTATATCACCTGCAACCATTCGCCGAATAGTAACGTCTAGTACAAAAAACCCACTTACGCCCGCCACGGAAATAAAAAAACAATGTCTGTCCATATTTAAGAGTTTAAAATCTTCGTCGAATACTAAGATAACATAATCTGTAAGCCAGAAGTCCGAGAAAAGGCATGGTCAGAAATACCACATGAAAGGTGCAAAATACTAGTTGACTCCAAGAAACGACGTTATGTAGCAATATTAAGCAATAAAGTTAGAACAACTAAGTGTTAAATTCAAGAAAATACCGTTATTTAAGTAAATATTCAAAAAAGTTTTCAATTAAAGTGAATTGAAACCAAATATTTTTAGTTTTTTTTAGCGCTGCTATTTTTTGACTGGTCTCATTTTTGACATAAATGGTTCTAAAGGCTTAATTTCAAAATTACAAAAACTTAATTTTTTATTTAAAGCCATATTAAGAATGGCACACTACCACCTTTCAATCGCCGTAAAAACTTTTAGGATTTTCGAAGTAAAACTGATATTTTTCTTTGTCGACATTTTTTTATCTCGTCGCTGCTATTTTTTTGGCCGCAGCTGTATTTTATCAGATTATTTTCAAAATTGGCAAAACATCTTATTAATCACCTAGAAACACCTATGGTGAAAATGTGTTAGATCGGTTCAGATTTATATATAGCTTCCATTCAAATTTCGCTCCCAATTTGACTTTTTTCGCTCTAGAAACCACATATTTTAACAAATCTTCTTCAAAATTGGCAAAAAATCTTATGTTTCCACTAGAAACACCCATGTGAAAATACGTCAGATCGGTTCAGAATTATATATAGCTCCCATACAAATTTCGCTCCCAATTTGACTTTTTTCGCTCTAGAAACCACATATTTCATCAGATTGTTTTCAAAATTGGCAAAACATCTTATATTTCTCCTAGAAACACCTGTGTTGAAAATATGTCAGATCGGTTCATATATATATATATATATGGCTCCCATTCAAATTTCGCTGCCGATTTCACTTTTAGTGCTCTAGATACCACATATTTTAACAGATCTTCTGCAAATTTGGCAAAATATCTAATGTTTCCACTAGAAACACCTGTGGTGAAAACGGTTCAGATTTTTATATAGCTTTATATTTATAATCGCTCCCAGCTTGACTTTTCCCCCCAGAGACCACGTATTTTCAGAGAATTTCTTCATATTGATGTTTGCATATAACCCCGATACAAATATTCTTCTCGATTTGACAGTAAACATACAAAAATCCTTCCCGTTTTCAATTTTTTAACGAATTGTGTTGTATTCGGATAGAAAGTGGAGTGTATCACATAGTCGACCCGCCCGACTTAGCCTTTCCTTACTTGTTTTTGGTATAATTGCAGTAGAACGATTTAAAGTTGATCATATCATCATATTAACGTTTTGATTATGGCAACATGTAATCCATCCTTAAAGAAAATCATCCCTAATAATTATCAACAAATTCAGAAGCTCTATTCAAATCAAGGAGCAATTCACCATTTACTGGGTAATAAATATTTATTTTTTTCCAGTATTCAAATGCTATTTATTTAACAACTGTTGAATTAAACAAGTGAAATATATATATGTTAAATGTCCTTTGTTCTTTTTCCATTAATGCGTCTTATAATCGTAGATCGGTTGGGATTGAAAGTGGGCGAAATCGGCCTAAAGGGAAAAATATTTCCCCCACAAGGACTGAAAGTACCCATAATAACCCCCAATATTTTAAAGTATTCAAGCATATTTTTTAAATATGTCTGCTTGTAATTACTTCATGTTGGGTATGTGCATTCCCCATATAACAAAAACGTGCACCATAAAGTGATTTTTATTTGTAGGGGTGAAATGAGAGCAAAAAGGGATAAAAATGGTACACATTAAACGACAACAGCTAGAAACACGAAATTCGGTGTGTAAATTACTCTAATTGCGTAGATATATAATACAAAAGTATTTTTGCCAAATTCGTACTTTTAAGGGGGAAAATGGGAGTAGAGGGATAAAAATGGTACCAACCAAACGGCTGCTGCTAGAATAATGAAATTCGGTGTATACATTCCTCTGATTGCGTAGACAAGTAAAATAAACTGATTTTTCGAAATTCGTACTTTTTGGGGTTAAAGTGTAAAAAGGGGGTAAAAATTGTACCAAATGACTGCAGCTAAAGTCATGAAATTCGAAGAATACATTCCTCTGACTGCGTAGATACGAAAAAAAAATTGTTTTTCGAAATTAGTACTTTCAAGGGATACAATGGGAACAGAGGGATAAAAATGGTACCAACTAAACGACTACAGTTAGAATGATGTAATTCTGTGTGTACATCACTCTAATTGCGTAGACCCGTAAAATAAAGAGATTTTTGAAAGTGGCACTCTTAAGGGGGTAAAATAGGAAAAAGGGGATAAAAATGGTACCAACCAAATGACCGCAGCTAGAATCATAGAATTCGGTGTATACATTCCTCTGACTGCATAGACACGCAAAATAAAAAGAGTTTTCCAAATAATTTTTACTTTTACGGTTAGGTTGAATCATGAAGTTTGGTTATTTTGCACTAAGTACGTGAGATAATGGATTTTCAAAATTCGTACAAAATGCAATGGAAATGCAACCAACTGTAGCACCCACTATCTATCAATATTTATGGTAATTACGTTTTTTTGAAAATGTAAATACAGTGTAATCTTGATAATTCGGACAAATTATTTTTTTACCTCTAAAATCCGGACACTATTATTATGCATTGGATTTGCTATGTTTTAAATTTTTTCGCATTAAAATTTTATTTTGGTCACATTTCCAAAGAGTTTGTTTTTCTCTCGTGCACTTGTTGTAAACAAGTGTTTTAGTTGTGTAGTAGATGGTCGAATAAATTGAGTGGATACATTTGACTGAATTTTTGATAAAATTTTCCTTCACATAAACATTATTACAAATTAATAATAGCACCAATAGTTAAAAAAACATACATTCTTAACGATTGATCAGAAAAAAGAAATTCTAACGAAATTGGGACGGGGAAAGTCCGTGCGTCAACTGGTAGTGGAATACAATGTTGGAAAAGCTACCGTTTCAGATATTAAATTAAATGAACTTAAGATTGAAATGGGCATAACATTTTCTCAAGTGTACAACGCAGATGAGCCTGCACTATTTTGGAGGAAACTGCCAGAAAAAACGCTGCATTGCATACTAAAAAATCCGCACCTGGATGTAAAATTGATAAAGAAAGAGTTACTCTTTTGGTCTGTTGCAATGCAACGGGGGACCATAAACTAAAACTGCTAATGATTGGGAAATCAAAAAATCCAAGAGCTTTAAAAAAATTGAACCCTCTATTAAATTACGCTAACAGCAAGAATGCATGGATGACTGAACTAATGTTTAAAAACTGATTTGTGGAAGAAGTAAGACGATACTTAAAAGAAAATAATTTGTCGAACAAAGCACTTTTACTGTTAGATAATGCGACATGCCATCCAAAATCATTAGAAAGCATCGACAAGGATATATGCGTCATGTTTTTGCCACCAAATTGCATAGCTCGTATACAAAATGGACCAAAATGCCATTCGCATTTTAAAAACAAGTAAGGAAAGACTAAAGTCGGGCGGGGCCGACTCTATGATACACTCCACTTTCTATCCGAATACAATTTAATTCGGTGAAAAAGTGAAAACGGGAAGGATTTTTGTATCCTGTAAATGTATGTGTTTGACAAAAAATGTTAAATCGGAAAGGACATTTGTATGGGGGCATATTGAAATCTGGAATGAAATAGGTGAAATATAATATGTATAGTTTGGCCAAAATCGGTTAAACATTTGGGAGCAACATTTGTATTTGCGCTATATCTAAATCTGAACCGATCTTAGCCACTTTCACCATAGGTTTTTTACTTGGGTTATAAGCTGTTGTGCCAAATTTAAAGAAAATTGGGTACAATATGTGGTTTCTAGAGCGGAAAATGTCAAATCGGGAGCGACATTTGTATGAGGGCTATATCTAAATCTGAACCGATCTTATCCAGTTTTTGCATAGGTGTTTCTAGTTGGATTATAAGATGTTGTGCCAAATTTAAAGAAAATTGGGTACAATATGTGGTTTCTAGAGCGGAAAATGTCAAATCGGGAGCGACATTTGTATGAGGGCTATATCTAAATCTGAACCGATTTGCCTCAAATTAAATAGCGTTCGTCCTTGATCCACAAAACTTACTTGTGCCAGTTTTTGTTAAGATCGGACTATAATTGCGACCTGTAATTTGATTACAACAATAGATGGACAGACGGACAGACAGACAGACGGACATTGCTAAATCGACTCAGAAAGTGATTCTAAGTCGATCGGTATACTTAACAATGGGCCTATCTCGCTTCGTTTTGGGTGTTACAAACAAATGCACAAAGCCATAATACTCTCGTGGAGTGTATAATTAACTATCGAAAAACATTTTTATCCCGTCTTATATCTAGTTCCACAAATTTAATGGATTCTATAAAAACTTTTCTTTGAAAGATGTTGCTTTTCTTGCATTCAATGCTTTGGATGTTGTAGAAGAAAGCGTCCTTAAAAAATTTAATAAAATTCTGTATGACGTAGAATGGAGCCCAGAAGATGATCAGCATCTTCCAATGTTACGCCGCAGTTATTCAATTGAAATAATTGACTTACTTGTCGATATATCTCCGGATGTTTATCTAAGTAATGAAATCAACGAGTGGTTGGATGATGACACTAAAATCACTGATGATGAGATTGAAGATGAATATTGACGACTGCAATCGCAATTCAAAACCACTAACGTTTTATAACTTTCTAAGGACATTTTTATTTAAAAGAAAATTATTTTTATTCAATAGAAATGAGTTTAATCCATCTTAAATAGTATATTTTGAGTTTTTCGTTCAATCTCGGTAATCCGGACATATTGATATTTCGGACACAGGTTTTTAATTGTCCGGATTATCGAGACTGCACTGTATGTAGAATATTTATTTTTTAAATTGACTTGAAGTATTATTTCGATATGTAAACGTATTTGTAGCCACGCCTTATAAGCGTGGTTTGAAATAATAAAAATATTATATTTATTTATATTTTTTTTTCAATATTTGTATCTGTTTTGGTTTGGCTATATTAAAAACATTTTATACAAAATACTTCGACAAACAAATGTGTTGCAGAGTGTTATAAATGTGATTGCAGTCGACATTAGAAATATATAGTAGAAACAATTACAACAACAGGCTATAAAAAAGTGGAAGTTTCCTACTCTCTAGAATGGCACCAAAAAATATAATTTGCTTAGTAAATAGTATATTTTCAAAATATTCAAGAGTTTCTTGTAGCAATGCATATCGTCTTCACTTATGAATAAATCAATTTATATAATATATATGTATTTAATAGCAATTAATTTTATTATTTTGTTATCTACTTTGACAGCGGGTGTTCCAAATATTTAACCAACAAATTAAAAAATTTCATTTAAAACAAGTAAGGAAAGGGTAAAGTCGGGCGGGGCCGACTATATAATACCCTACACCACTCCCTGCGTATGTAGCTCGCTTTGATTACTAAACCCAGGTATTTCATGGGAGCAATTTTATGTAGTTCATATAAATTATACAGTTACTATAAATTCATCTTTAGTCATATTTAACGAATATGGTTAATAATGTGGTAATTGATCCCATTATCCGACAGACAAATACCAATTATAGTATCAGTAGTAATAGGATGAATCGGACCGACATTTCAAAAGGGGTCTATAACAACATTTTATGCCTGGTCCAAAACATGGGCCTATATTTTTCTCATTCACGGTAGGTATTCCTAGTTGAAACATATAATGATCTTCAAAATTTGATGAAGATCCAATGTAAGATGTAGTTTCTAGAGCTGTAATAGATCAGAATGGGGCCCCATTTGGGTTATACCAAAGTATGGACATATGGGCATCTCCCAAACAAGTGATGAAAGGCTAAATACGGACGAACTTTCTATCTCATTACAATTCAATTCGGAAAAAAACTGAAATCGGGAAGGATTTTTGCATCCTGTAAATGTATGTGTTTGACAAAAAATGTTAAATCGGAAAGGGCATTTGTATGGGGGTATATTGAAACCTGGAACGATATGACCCGCTTTCACCATGTATGTTTATTGGTGAAATAAAATATGTAAAGGTTTTATAGTTGGATTATAAGATGCTGTGCCAATTTGAAAGAAAAACGGGTACAATATGTGGATTTTAGAGGGGAAAAATCAAATCGGGAGCGACATTTGTATGGGGGCTATATCTAAATCTGAACCGATCTTACCCACTTTCAGCATAGGTGTTTCTAGTTCGATTATAAAATGTTGTGCCAATTTTAAAGAAAAACGGGTACAATATGTGGATTTTAGAGCTGAAAAAGTCAAAATGGGAGCGGCATTTGTATGGGTGCTATATCCAAATCAGAACCGATCTTACCCGCTTTCGTTACAGGTATTTCTAGTTAGATTATAAGGTGTTATGCAAAATTTGAAGAAAATCGGATGCTATAACATTTCCCCTTAAATTTGTTGGAATAATCAAAATTCCATAGTATGAGAGAATTAGGATGATGATGATATGAACAATTCCTTCTGAAACATTGGCTCTAAAACAAGGGTGCCCTTATCTAGAAAAGTAGGTTTTGCTGCAGGCCAATATCATTATTACAGAACTCTCTGTGAACACTTTAAAATGAAGTGCCGTTCTGATTTAGCTCCCAGTGTCACTTCCTCTTGTGCCCACACATCAAAGACAAACAGTGTGGACAAAACTTTGTGCATGCAACAAAATCCGCTGATGCTTTTTGAAAACCATGCTTTTGCTGTGTATAAAATAGAGTTTAATTTCAAAATTTTATAATCAAACATTTAATTAGAGCTAACCGTTATTTTGATTGCTTCAATATAATTACAGCCAGTAAAACTTGTTTATGAAATTCCCCTAATCTAACGTTGCTGTAAACCTTAATGAACCCACTGCGTTTATAACACCATCAAGTGTCGCCTTAATTTTCAAAAGTTTCAAGATTTGATTGCTACACTTCCACACACACACATTATAACTGTAATGACACATTATCTCATTATTACGACGAAAGGTTGCCATACTTTATGACTTTTTAAACTCAGTTGAAAATGGACTAGACTAGAGAGTCAAGGTAAAGTCCCCTCCCCCCTCACTAGCAAACTGAAAACTGGCATTAAGCGAATTATAACATTTCAACTCTGGGCACAATCCAACAGCAACATCACAACAACAAATAAATTAACTGAATTAGTTACAGCGGGCTCTAGACAAACAGATATGACAAAATAAATTGGGCTTCATTAAAAACGAAATAAAAAAATAAAACCAAAAGAACTCGAGACATGTAAAACAATTATTCATGTGTTTCGGCAGCAGCAGCGGCATCGGTGTCCGCTTGGAAAACATAAAACAAAGAAAACACCAACACACACACGCGCGCGCTTACAGAACAAAGCCAGAGAATGCCGTGTTTAAAATTATTATGCTGCTACTGTAGTTGTGACAAAATAATTTATATTAAAACCGTAACATAAATTTTAAATGATCGTTAACAGACATTAAATTTATGGCCTTAAATTGAAAGTCATATGCACATACATATACACACACATACATACCTACATATATTTCCTTGTAACACAAGAGACCAACGAAAATTTTGTGAAAAATAAATGTCGTGTAAAGTGAATCATTAATAAGTAAAGACAAGACTTAGACTTAGCACATACACATGCGATTATACGAAGACAGCCGACACAGCCGAGGGAAACGAAAGACTTAAGACACAAACTCGAGCATCGAGTATCACTGATACTAGCTGCTGATCTTGTTAATAGTGCCTGTGGTAATTTATGACCTACACCACACTGTGGCCCTCTGGTGTTATGATTTAGTGCCGGTGTATCTCGGTTTGCCGCCAAATTCCTGTATTGCTAGTACAGACAGTTTGCAGATAAGACACTTCAAAATATTGTCAGATGTTCCGAAAATATTTTTTCTTTTTCTATAGATAAAAGATATGCAAAAGATTGACAGGAAAAGTATAGCAGACCCAGAATATTCCCCACGGAGTCATTATTGGCAAATTGGCGGCCCTTAGCAGAGCATTCATTTAGATCGTTGTTCAATTTCCATATCCTTTAATGGAATTAAGAGTCGGGCAATCTAACTCGATCAAATTACAAATTGGAAGCTGATGTATTGAAGTCTGTAGGCAAATTCTTATCATTACGATAATATAATAATACGAAACGGTTTAGAATCCCTGTTCAGTTTCGAAAACACTGTTTCCTCTTGAACTGGCCATAGTGGAATATTCTTCGAAATGATAGTACACACTTCTTGACACGAGTAACTATACTCAAAGGAATTTGTTAGTACAGGAAAGCAGAAAGTCTGCTTAAAAATTAGATTTTAATATCTTGAAAAGAGAATTATATCTTGAAAGAAAAAATTAATACCTGGAAATTTTAAACATATGCACAGAACGTTATCTTAGCAGTATTTAATAAAAAAAGTCGCAAAAACTTTAAAAACCTTGAACTTTTCTATAAAATAAAATGATTATAATAATTAACTTTTAGGGACGATCCAATTATGGGTGGGCATAACAGAATTTATTTGTGGTGTCGAAATTATTGTACATTTTCTTTGTCATTGTTCTGGAAATAATGAAGCGACTAATTACTCTGTGGAACACAAAAAATAAATAAAAAAGGTTCTGACAATGGATTATGATAGAGAGGATAAAGAAGAATATATGTGGAGGTGGTCATGTAACATTTGAAATTTGAATTATCGATTATTTTGACTTTGAAAGGTAGAATAACATTCATTTTTATTTTCAGGTTCATGTTTGACATTTGCAAAATCGGACGCTACACGCTCGAACAAAATTGGAAATAAAACCTACTTCCAAAGTAGTGAGTCTTTAACGCAAACTGTAAGAAATTGACGTGGAAAATTTTCGTGTTTTCAGATGAAGCTCATTTCCATCTCCGTGGCTATGTCAATAAACAAAATTGCCGCATATGGAGTTCAGAGGACACACACGTGACTATTGAAAAGCCAATGCATCCACTACGAGTCACTGTTTGGTGAAAAGAAAAGACTTTCTGCTGAAAAAGTGACAGCAGAATGTCCCTGCTAAAATAGCAAACAGTCGTTTGCCGTTTTTTGGAACAAAATTATATTCATATCTTGAAAAGATAATTATATCATGAAGGAAAAAACGTTATCTTGAAAATGTAAGCATATGTATAGAACAGTGTGGTATATAAATATAAAGAAACGAAGAGCGAATCTTATTTTTAATTCCCCTTTTTATTCTTCCCCTCAAGCATCACTATCATAGCAGTATTTAAAAAAAATAAGCATTCAAATAACTTTTAAAAGAGTTAATATTTTAAGATTTATTGTACATATAATATAAATTATCTCGAACACTAAAAAATTGTAAAAATTTTTTACAAAATATATGTTTTATTCAATATTAACTATTATAATAATATTTTTTCAGAAATATCTATCATATCTGGTATTTTTAACGTATCGTATCAATACGATCATCTTCGGGCTATTCTGCACACACTAACCCACTGCAAGCCAATTGAACCTATTAAATATATTAACAATACTTTTAGAAAGAAAGTTATTACATGTAACTAATATTACTTGAAATATATTTTTATTATAGGCATATTGTCATGAGCTAATAGAAACTGGAATTCCGTCCAGAAAGCTCATTCTGTATCTTATTTTTATATTTTAGCTAACAGCAGTATTTTTTAGCAGACTACAAACTTGTCTGTAAACTGTTGTTATGGCAGCAGACCTGCTTTAATAGCAGAAAAGCTGCCTGCTGATCCTGCATACATTTTTTTCTTAGTGTGTGGATTTTGTTCTGGCTTCATTATTGGGCCATGTACTGAAAAATTGGGTTGATCGGATGAGGTACTGCCGAGCCAGTCTTAGTAGTCATATGTATGATATTGTATTCCAATATTAAATGACAAAGTTCAACCGTTCCCATAAAATCAGAAATTTGAAAAAAAAAAATAAATATAATTTCAAAAATAATTATAATCCTTTATTATAATAACAATCCTTTATTTAATTGACGTTGTGCATCATTTTATTAATTTATCTATTTATTTCGAACACTTCATTGCTTTGTTTATTATTAAAATCAATTTATGTACTTATTTAACAATAATTTACTTATGAACTGGGATATTGTCCTGGCTCAAGACCATTTTGCATCTATATCTAATAGAATGCAAATTTATTTACAAATGGCATGGTGACATTTATTACTTGGCTGCAGACTACCACGATCATGATTTCGACCATGTCAAAAGTCTTTTCAAGTGGCTTCGCAGCGACTTTTCAACATCAAACCCAGTCTCTATAAGGAGGCCTTGAGCCTGGACAATATCCCAGTTCAAATCAAATATTGATTACAGACAAAAAAAAAAATACAAACGGAGAAAAACTAAAAATAATTTACTTATTTAATAATTATTTGTATTATGAATTGCTTCCTATTCAATAAATATTTAGTTTAAGTTTCTTTTGATCAATTTTTGTTAATAAAGTGATTTGTTTTAATTATTAACCATTTACATTAAGTGAAATGGTAAGTGGTAATGGCTGTGATAAGACCCCTTGAAGGTACGCTGCTCTACCCCTGGTAACAGCAGACTTTAATTAAATTGAATTGAAAAACAAGTAAGTAAGCTTCAGTCGACTAAACCGACTTATATATACCCTCACTCTCAGAGAACAAATGTACGGAAGTTGTAAGGAATACTATTTTATGTAGGGCAGGATAATTTGTGTGGAAGGTGCTAGGAGGTTCGCGTCACATGATCCCAGCTTCCACATTTATAAAACAATTGTAAAAAGATGATCAAATATCAAGTCATAGTGAAGCCAGTATAGAAGTTATAAAGGATTAATATTACCTAGAATAGAGACAATTGTGTGGGAGGTACAAGAAGGAGCGTGGCTAAAGCGTAAATATTTTTTATGTTTAAAGTGATTATAAAAACATTTTTAAATATCAAATTTTGACTACCCGTATGGATGTTATATCGGTTTTATTGTAACCAAAGTTTATGCTACTTTGTGTAGGAGGTGCCAGAAGTGATGTGGCAATTTCGCCCATATTCCATGCGAATGTAACCACTAAAAAAGCATTGCTAAATATCAAATTTCACAGTATTCCGATCATCAATATAGAAGTTATAACAGCTTTAATTTTACGTAGTTTTGCGTGATTTGTATGGGAGGTGCTGGAAGGGGCGTGACAAAACTCGTCACATTTATTACACTTAAATTGATTATAAAACACATTTTCAAATAACAAACTGTAACTGATTCCGATTATCCGTGTGGAAGTTATATGGGTTTTAATTTATCATTGGAATATAGGCTATTTGTGTGGGAGGTACCAGAAGGGGTGTGGCAATTTCGCCTATTTTCGAACTGACACTAAGTTTGGCAAAAATATTACCATATGCAAAGTTATAAATGATTCCATAACTCCTTTCGAGAGTTATCGTGTACACCAGCCAGCCAGACGGACATGGCTCAAACACCTTAGAAAGTCGTGAAACGGATTTGGTCCAAACATACTTAGGGTCTTAAGTCACTCCTTCAATGCGTTACACTTTTTTTTTCTGTCCCACATGATATATACTCTCCTACTCTGTAGAGTGATGGTATAATAATGGGATGCTTCTCTCGGCTGAATATTAGCTTTTGACAATTCCGTGAAAAAGTCATTGGGGATGAGCCAACATCCGGATCACAAGATGGGTTTACTTTAAGCTACTTTAGACGCTCTATTTTTGCTTGCGTTTAGTTTCAATTGAATTAAATTTCTTCAACAGAATTGCCTGCACAAACTATCCCAAATATCGCACAGTGGATTCATTTTTGTTAATGGCACTTTTTATGTGAATCATTTTGTAAGTCCTTTCCCCAAAAACTGCTGTTTTTTTTTTAAACTTTAGCTTTAAGGCTGCATAAATTTTGATAGAAAAAGGGCAACGAGTAATGGAATAATTTCATGTGAAGCGATCACACACATTCTGGCTCATCTCTCCGATTTTAATGAAGTTTTCCAATTATGTACTTTTCTATAAGGCAAATAAAGCTGCATTTCCCTATTTTTTAAATAAGAACATTTTTTTAAATAAGAAAGATAAATAAAACAAGTAAGGAAGGGCTAAAGTCGGGCGGGCCGACTATATAATACCCTACACCACTCCCTGCGTATATACCTCGCTTTGATTACTAAACCCAGTTGTTTCATGTGAGCGCTTTTATGCAGTTCATATAAATTATAAAATATACTATAATTTCATCATTAGTCAAATTTGACGAATATGGTAATTAAACCTATAGCAACACTTGGAGCGTGTGCCCCTGTTGAAAATTTGATCAAGATCAAGATCCGATGTAAGATGTAGTTTCTAGAGCTGTAATAGAGTTGTACCAAAGTATGGACACAAATATTTATCTTTCATAGATGAAATATAATACTATAATCTGCAAAATTTGATAAGCTTCCGATGTAAAATGTGAGTCCTAGAAGGGGTAATAATAAAAATGGGGTCCATTTGTAAGGGCGTTACATTAAAAATTGGGTCCTTAGAGATCACTTTCAAAGTAGGTATTCTTAGTTGACATATAATGATATTCAAAATTGTATCAAGATCCAATGCAGAATGTGTGTTCTAGAGCTATAATAGAATAGAAATTGCGCCCATTTTGTATGGGGGTTATACCAAAATATTGAACCATATATTTGACTTTCATAGTATGTATTCTTAGTTGAAATATAATATGCAAAATTTGATAAACCTCCGATGTAAAATGTGAGTCCTAGAAGGGGTAATAATAAAAATGGGGGCCCATTTTTAAGGGCGCTACATTAAAAAAGGGCCGTATGTATTCTTTATTGAGATATAGCATGATATGCAAAATTTTATCAAGATCAAATGTAAGTTGTGGGTTCTGCAGCGGTAATAGTGTAAACTTGGGGCCTTAACTTTCGCCAAATTTCATGACAATCGGACAACAATTGCGACGTGTAGAGTTCGAAGAAGCTTAGATGGACAGCAGACGGACATCGTTAAATCGATTCAGCTGGTGATTCTAAGCCGATCCGTATGCTTAAAGATGGGTCTAGCTCCATTATTTCTTGGTGTTACAAACATTTGGCGGAAAACTAACTTATAATACCCTAGTCCACGAAGTGGTGTAGGGTATAAAAAATAGTTTTTGGTATGATCTGAAAACGTGAAAATCTGCAATACAAAAAAAATATTTTTTTTTCTACGCCTTATGAACAAATACGTATAAATATGTTAAAAACATAAAAACAAAAAATAAAAATTTTTTAAAATCCCGATTTTTAATGTTAATGTCTCAAAATAATTATTGGTCCCTTGTCTAATTTTAGTTTTCACAGAACTCAAAAATGTCTACTAGAACAAAAGTTATTGAATTTTGGCCGATGGATTTTGATTCTGAACCACTGTGCGGCGTTTTTACTTGTTTTTCGTTTAAGCTCAGGAACACTTCTATTAGGTCTATTTGCTATTTCCTTCAAACTGGGTCTCCCATCAGATTTATTTCTAAAAATTTTCCAAATTCCCCCCACTGTTCGCCGGTAACTGAAAAACCAAAAGAAGAAACAAACATTTCAACACAAATAAAACCTAATAACACAATTATCGGATGACATTTTGGTGATTTCATCGCAATTCAAAATAAAAAAATCCCATTATTTTTTTGTCGTTGTCTGCTTTTTTTATTGCAGCAACTGAGGGGCTCCTCTAAGTCTGCTAAATTTGATTGAATGATGTCATGTGGAAATGTTTCTGCACCTTTAAGTTTATCACTTTTATTGTTGTTGTTCGCGTGAATGTTGTAGTCGCTGCGATGCGATGCCATCATTCATGGGGCCCATTTCTTTTTGGCTCGCTCAAGTGTTGCACATCACTTAAAAGTACATTAATCTACGCCCATATGCCAGCCACTCGAATGATGGCTTGTGACATAAAAAAGATTGACATGTATTTTATTATTATGGCCAATACCTTTCAGTTTTATTAGCTTTTTGGTTGTTTTATTTTTTTTCTTCTCCTCAATTTTGAGTTGATGCATTAAAAAATTGAATTTCTATTACACATGCCTAATAAATTTGTCTCGACTTTTAGCTTTTAGCTTGGTAGCGTTGGGAACGTTAAACAACCCACACATGGATGGACATATTGGCTTAAAGCCATTAGGCGAGAGAGCGAAGAGAAATTTCCTGGGTCTAAGGGAAAACCCCAGAATATTTCTAATGAATTGCCAAGGGTGTATTAATATGAATTAACGGACTGTGAGGCAATGAAGAAAGTCACAGAATTGGGAATTATCGTTTTAAATCTTCAAACTGAATACTAAATACCAACGTCATAATATTGGGGAATAGTTTGTATTATTTCGCACAGTGGTTCCACATCCACATTTTTATGGAATTAATTCTGTAACTTATGAACGGGAAGTGATATGTTGACGATTTGAAAAATTTGAACCATTTGCAAAATTTGAGATTGGTTTTGGTTCGGTTTTGCATCTTTTTCCAACAAAATACCATAATTCCTATAATATAAGGAATTGCAACCGCGAATTTTGGATTTTTCATCAACTGTGTACATTAGAGAAAATGCGTTTTCTATACAACATTGCCAAGATTTCATGAGAAACGTTATTGAGTTTACAATGAATCTTTTTTATATATTTGGGCATAAATGGCTATTTCAACATTCATAGTGCTCAATTTTAAACAGGCAAAAGTGGATATGAACCATAAAACCGGGAATAATAGGAAATTTCGAAAACTTTTTAATGTTAACAATTAATAATCCTTTTTAGATAAAAGTGTAGAAGAATGATTAATAATTTCTCTTCAAATTAAGGACAAAATCAGTTTTCTCGCTCTCCTGAAAAGATATGTTTTTCTTCATAGCCACTTATGAATATAAGCCCTCGATATGCATGTATGTTATTTCAAGCAACTATTAAAAAAGAAATTATACTCTTAGAGAACAAGTCTGTTAATAAAAGCGATTGTCTGCTGCCTATCAACAGTCTGCCATGCCATGCAGTCTGCTAAAATTGGCTGTTGTTAATTAATATATAAAAATAGATAAGCGTTCATAAGCGAGTTTAGCTCATATTTCCTTTTATATTAGTTTGGGACACTATGTGTATCATTAAAAAGACAATCGCAATATCTTTCCCTGGTAATAAATTGCTTTATAATAACTTCTATTCAAAAAAAGTGTTGTTAACATGTATATCTAAGTGGTCATACTGTTCTGTACATATGCTTAAAGTTTTTTCTATATTGCTAAAAACAGCAAACAGCTGTTTACCATCTCAGCAGATACAAATCTGCTGTCTGTTTTTCAACAGCAGAAAATCTGCTCTTTCAGTAGACTTTCTGCTTTCTTTTACTGACATATTCCTTTGAGTGTATCAAAATATTTCTCGAAGATCCTGATAATAGAATATGAATGGTTGCCAAACGCTCACGTAATTACACATAATCAAATTAACATCATTTATCATTGCGCCATAGACAGACTAGACTGCTTTATTTTTTGTAAAACTACACTCAGAAAAATATTATTCCTAAATCTGAATAAAATTCATACTACAATTTAGTTCAACAATTTTACTCAAGTTCAGTAAAGATTTCCTAAAAAGGTGGAAAATTAACTAAGTATGAGTAAAGTTTCCTTCTTTCAAAGCCATAGTAAATAGTTCATTTGCTAGAAATAGGGTAGTAGATTTATTTAAAAACATTTCTTTGGATCTAATTAATTCTTACAATTGAGTAAATTCATACTTATGTGGAAGAATATTTCCAAGGTTTTAAGTGAGAAAAAAAATCTGAAATTTTTTGTATGGAAAAAAATCCATTTAGGAAATTTTAACTTAAAAATGTGGTTTTCCTAAAATGAAGTTAAAATGTTTACTGAAATTTATGCCGAGTTCTTTACACATTTAAGTATTAATGGACTTATAAAAAACATTTGAAATTGTTTAAAAAATCTTGAATAATAATCTAAGAAGCAATTCTCGTTCGTTTGCAGAGATTTATTTCTTAAATACTCTTGTCTTCGCAACAATCATGGAGTAATAGCTCAGCTCTTTAAGGCAGAGGTATCATGAAACTTTTGAGAAATATTTCATGTTGTCTTTTTTGTATCAGTTTTGAAACTCTGAAGCAAAACTATTTGTTTGATTTTTTTAGGTAAATTGAACTTATTTTAATTTCTCTTTTTTCCTTGATCCTTAGTTTTAGTAAGAAATTAAAATCAGCAAAATTGTCCTCAGTTTGAGTAAATATTTACTTGATTAGAGTAAAAATTTACTTAGTTTTATGAAATTTTCAGCAAAATTGTACTAAGATTTAGTAAAAATTACTTAGTTTTAGGAAAATTTTACTTAAATTTAGTAAAAATTTACTTAAATTTAGTAAAAATTTACTTAGTTTTAGGAAAAATTTACTTAGATTTAGGATAATTTCAGCAAAATTTTACTTAGATTTAGTAAACATGTACTTGGTTTGAGGAAAAGCTTACTAGAATTTTCCTCAGTTTGAGTAAATATTTACTTGGTTTGAGAAAAATTGAACTAGCATCAGTTCAAAGCATGTACTAATTTCAAGGGGAAAATCCTGCGCATGGCCCTGATAGCCCCCCTACGAATTTCACTTCCGATATGACTCTTTTCACTCTAGATACCACATATTTTAACAGATTTTCTTCAAAATTGCCAAAACATCTTATATTTCCACCAGAAACACCCATGGTGAAAATGGGTGAGATCGGTTCAGATTTATATATAGCCCCATACAAATTTCGATCCCGGCTTGACTTTTTCCGCACCGACGGATTTTCATCGATTTTCTTAAAATTTAGCATAACACGTTATACGTGAACTGGAAGATTCTATTGTGAATTTGAGTAACTTCATTCCATGTTTGTAATTCCATTCCCAATTAACAAATTGGGTCAGGTCATATAAGCCTATGATTAGGAAACATACAAAGATCCTTCCCGTTTTCACTTTTTCACCGAATTGAATTGTATTCGGATAGAGAGTGGAGTGTATATGATATAGGCGGCCCCGCCCTACTTTAGCCTTTCCTTACTTGTTGTTATCTCCTTTCCGTTTTTCGTAAAAGTACAAGTTTTCAAAAAATCTTTTACGAACTTCGAACTTTATGAATATCTATCAACAGCCATTCGGTCGGAACCAATTTTATCGCTTTTCGGCCTTAAAAGTACGAGTATCGAAAGATCACATTATATTTAAAATCTACGCAACTTCAGCGAAATATACACCGATTTTCATTATTCTAGTTGCAACTGTGTGATTGGTACCAATTTTATCCATCTTCTCAGCGTTTCCCCCTTAAATTAAAATTTTTTAACATTTCCTTGATTTCGCATGTCGTTATTCTAGTTACACCCATATGGTCGGTGCAAATTTTATCCCTTTTTGGCCTTAAAAGTATAGTATTTCATCGATTGCTGCAAAAGTAAAGAGTGACAGTTATTTTTCTAAAAAATCACATTTTTATACCCTCCACCTCCAGGATGGGGGTATACTAACTGAGACCCTATAAACTATATATATTCTTGATCGTCATAAAATTATAAGACGATCTAGCCATGTCCGTCCGTCCGTCTGTTGAAAGCACGCTAGCATCAAAACGAAAGGAGCTAGAACGTTCAAATTTTCCATAAATGCGTCTTATAGTCGTAGATCGGTTGGGATTGAAACGGGGCGAAATCGGCCCAAAGGGAAATTTTCCCCTCACAAGGACTAAAACTACCCATAATAACCTCTAATATTTTAGAGTATTTAAGCATATTTATTCAATATGTCTGCTTGTACTTACTTGATATTGGGTATGCGCATTCCCCTTATAGCAAAAACGTGCACCATAAAATGATTCTTATTTGTATGGGGCAAAAAAGGGATAAAAATGGTACATATTAAACGACAACAGCTAAAAACACGAAATTCGGTGAGTACCATCCTCTAATTGAGTAGATGCATAATATAAAAGTATTTTTTCCAAATTCGTACTTTTAAGGGGTAAAATGGTAATAGAGGGATACAAATGGTACCAACCAAACGGCTGTACCTAGAATAATGAAATTCGGTGTATACATTCCTCTGATTGCATAGACAAGTAAAATACATGGATTTTTCGAAATTCGTACTTTTTGGAGTCAAAATGGAAGAAGTGGATACAAATAGTACCAACCAAATGACCGCAGTTAGAGTCATACAATTCGGAGTATACATTCCTCTGACTGCGTAGACACGGAAAATAAACGGATTTTTCGAAATTCGTACTTTCAAGGGATTCAATGGTACAGAGGGATAAAAATAGTACCAACTAAACGACTGCAGCTAGAATGATGTATACATTCCCCTGACTGCATAGACACGCAAAATAAAAAGTTTTTTCCAAATTCGTAATTTTTGTTTTACGGTAAAAATTGGTTGAATCATGAAGTTATGTTATTTTGCAACAGACGTACAGTCTGATAATGGATTTTCAAAAAATTGTACTTTTGGAATTAAAATAGAATGGAATTACAACCAACTGTAGCACCCACTATCTACCTATCTTTTAAAAATTTATATTTTCCTCTAGTATTTCTGCACTTCTGCGATAATCGACATCCTCTGTGGAATGCAATCCATGGTGGAGGGTATATAAAGTTCGGCCCGGCCGAACTTAACGCCGTTTTTACTTGTTGGTATTTATTTTTCCCCGTTTCATACCATAACTATTGTGTGCCACTGGTTAAAAAATTTTATAAATAATATTCTCCCCAATGATCCACTAATAACGAATGATAAATGAAACAAAACGAAACGCACAGTGAAATACTTTGTAGATTCAATAATGAAATATGACAACTTAAGGCAAATAGAAACTATTTTACAAATTCCTAAACAAAAAATGGCACTACAACATTTAGAATGTCGGATAAATACACACATAAATTATAATTCATTTAATTTATGACAAAATTCTATTAAGATTTTTTTTTCAAAAACCAAAAAATAACATCAACATGTGGCAAAAATATTTAACAATTTCCTCAAACGCCTACAGCCAATGACAATTTAATTACCGGGGTTTCTTTATTAAATTGCTAATTATGTTTGTTTCATTTGATTAATAATAATAATACACAAGAAACACACACACAGAAAGAATTTGATACTTAATGCCTCGATGGATATTGCGTGAAAAATAAATAAAATAAATGATGGCTTTAAACAGACACACATACGCTCGCACTCACTTATCTAGAAGCTATGGTGGCCACAAATGTATATTCAAAAGATGAGAGATTTATATATATGAAATAATTTTAATTAACAGTTTGAACTTGACTTTGAAAACGGCACAGACCATGGTGCAGCATTTGTTGAAGGTGAACAACAAGAAAATTTATAGAATTCCAGACAAGATGGAATATCAAGCGTGGTTGTGGTTGAATTATCTTTTAAAAGTCCTCAATCTATAATAATTTTTGATAATCTCCCTTCCCTCTGTCACAATAAATAATTCAGTTTTTCCAGATATACTTAAGTTGAATACTATCGAACGATACACAGTGGTATCTCCAGCAATAAGAACACAAATGGCGATTGGACATTTTTTTTGGAATTTCTATGAATTTTCGCTTTTCCATCCCCCCTCACATTATCTCGATCAACTGATTTATTTTGCCATGTTTGATGTTTTGTTAGCTGTTAATTGGCAGTTACTTTATATGTCAGATTACCGATGTTGAGATGTTTTTTAGTTTACAATAGACAAAGATTACCATTAAGATTAGGTGAGTGGAGAACATTTTATGAAGAAAGCTTCAAAGTGTCAGCGGGTGTTGTTTGTTTTTTCTTGGAAGCTATGGTAGTGGCGCATAAAGTTCTTAGTGATGTTGAACTTTTCGGTTTTGATTCAAAGTAATTCTAAGAATGTCAGCATTATTTTTTATAAATTGAGGTGTTATTCAATTTTGCTGTTATTGCTAATGTTGTATTTTTTAAATGGGGTCAAATAGAAATAATTTGATTTTACCTAATAGATTTGAAAAAGAAAGAGAAAAACGCGTTTTATACCCAGATATACAATACATATATTGAGTACTGATATGGTGACTATTCACCGGCTTAGTGAAAAATATGAAAGCTTTACATAATATTCAACGAACAGCTTGTATAGGTACCTAAAAAAAAACAAGTAAAAACGGCGTTAAGTTCGGCCGGGCCGAACTTTATATACCCTCCACCATGGATTGCATTTCACAGAGGTTGTTGGTTTTCGTCTAAGTGCAGTAATATTACAGGAAAATATAAATTTTTTAGTATAGCCAAACCAAAACAAATACAAATATAGAAAGAATAATTTTATAAATAAATATAATATTTTAGTTATTTCAAACCATTATTTATTTTAAATCAAAAAATAAATATTCTTATATTTATATTTTCAAAAAGCTTAAAACCATAAATATTGATAGATAGTGGGTGCTACAGTTGGTTGTATTTCCATTCTATTTTAATTCCAAAAGTACAAATTTTGAAAATCCATTATCAGACGTACATAGTGGAAAATAACCTAACTTCATGATTCAACCAATTTTTGCCGTAAAAGAAAAAGTACGAATTTGAAAAAAAACTTTTTATTTTGCGTGTCTATGCAGACAGAGGAATATATACACTGAATTCCATGATTCCAGCGCGCCCATTTTTACCCTCTTGACGTTAGAATTTCATCATTCTAGGTGTAGTCGTTTAGTAGGTACTACTTTTATCCCTCTGGACCATTGTCACTCTTGAAAGTACGAATTTCGAAAAATCCGTTTATTTTCCGTGTCTACGCAGTCAGAGGATGACTCTAGCTGCGGTCATTTGATTGGTACTATTTTTATCCCCTTTTTCTATTTTGACCCCAAAAAGTACAAATTTCGAAAAATCAGTTTATTTTCTGTGTCTACACAGTCAGAGGAATGTGTACACCGAATTTCATTATTCTAGGTACAGCCATTCCCATTTTACCCCTTAAAAGTACGAATTTGAAAAAAATACTTTTATATTATGTATCTATTCAATTAGAGGAATGTACACACCGAATTTCGTGTTTCTAGCTGTTGTCGTTTAATATGTACCATTTTTATCCCTTTTTTGCCCCATTTCACCCCCTACACATAAGAATCACTTCATGGTGCACGTTTTTGCTAAAAGGGGAATGCGCATACCAAATATCAAGCAAATATAAACAGACATGTTCAAAAAACATGCTTAAATACGCTAAAATAATAGGGCTTATTATGGGTATTTTTAGTCCTTGTGAGGGAAAATTTTTTCCCTTTGGGCCGGTTTCGTCCCGTTTCAATCCCAACGGATCTACGACTATAAGACGCATTTATGGAAAATTTGAACGTTCTCGCTCCTTTCGTTTAGATGGTAGCGTGCTTTCAACAGACGGACGGACATGGCTAGATCGTCTTAGAATTTTATGACGATCAAGAATATATATACTTTATAGGGTCTCAGGTCGATATTTCAAGGTGTTGCAAACGGAATGACAAAGTTAGTATACCCCCATCCTGGAGGTGGAGGGTATAAAAATAAATATTAATATTATTGCTTATAAAAATAATTTCAACAAGTAAGAAGGCGCTAAGTTCGGCCGGGCCGAATCTTATATACCCTCCACCACGGAGTGCATTCCATAGTATTAGCAGCAGATTAAAGGATGTCGACGACCATATTACGAAAATTGTGATATTTTTATGCACATTACTATAATTGTTTACTATTTCAAACTATACTATATAATAAATAAAATGCTGAAATTGTGAGAGTGAACATGCCTAAATATTAGGCGATTGTCAGTCGCCATTAGAAAGAAGAATTTCCAGATACAGACAAAGTGATAAGAAAAGTATACATTTTTAAAATATCCCCATTCGCCCCATTCTCCGCCCAAATGTACAAATTTCGAAAAAAACCTTTTTCGAGTCTTCATGGTCTGAATGTATACACCGAATTTCATGATTTCAACTTCAGCGGTATGGTAGGTTCCATTTTTATCCCTCTTTTTAATTATATCCCTTAAAAGTACGAATTTCGAAAAATCCCTCTATTTTACGTGTCTATGCAATTAGAGGGATGTACACATCGAATTTCATGATTCTAGCTGTTGTCGTATCATTGGTACTAATTTTATCCCTTTTTGTCCCATTTCGCCCGCTAAAACTTTTATTTTCTTTGTGGTGCTTCCAAGCTACAAGAGGAATGTCCGCAATTTTTATCCCCTTTTTCCAATTTTGCCCCCTCAAGAGTACAACTATCTAAAATCTCTTTATTTTACGTATCTACACAATTAGAGGGACGTACTCACTGAATTTCATCATTCTAGCTGAATTAGTTTAGTCGGTACTATTTTTATCCCCTGTAGCCATTGTATCCATTGAAAGTACGAATTTGGAAAAAACGTTTTATTTTTCGTGTCTACGCAGTCAGAGGAATGTATACTCCGAATTTCATGATTCTAGCTGCTGTCATTTGGTAGGTAATATTTTTATCCCATTTTTCCATTTGAACCCAAAAAGTACGAATTTTGGAAAGTTCTTTTATTTTACGTGTCTACTCAATCAGAATCGAATCGAATTTCATTATTCTAGGTGCAGCCGTTAGGTTGGTACTATTTTTATCCCTCTATCCCCATTTAACCCTTTAAAAGTACGAATTTAGAAAAAATACGTTTATATTATGTATCTACAAGCGTCGAAGATCATTTAAATAGGACAAGTGCTGAAATGCCACCCGTGTTCCATGTGTTCGATAAAATATATACATTCTCTGTTTCTATGTTCTACTAATATTTTTCATAATTTTGCATCGTTTGTAACTAAATCACTCCAATTTTTGTTCAAATATAAGATCTTTGTTATAACGCTGTTTTTGCATGACTCGATATTTAGAAGATAATTGGAAATGGTACCATTAGAGTACCATTATAATTTAAAGGTATTAATTGTGCCAAAAAAGTTAACATTGTACCAACTTTTGCCACTTTACTCTTCCTACAAATGACCAAAAGCTCTTAGTTCCCCTCGGAGAAGAAAGAATGTTTTTTTTTTTTTTTTTTTTTTGCAAACGATTTGGGTTTTATTAAACTCATTTCAGCCTTACACAATATCAAATATCTTAAATCTAACAGTGGTTTCAAGGACAATGTCATTATACCCTACACCACTTCGTGGGCTAGGGTATTATAAGTTAGTTTCGCCCCAAATGTTTGTAACACCAAGAAATAATCGAGCTAGACCCACCTTTAAGTATACCGATCGGCTTAGAATCACCAGCTGAGTCGATTTAACGATGTCTGTCTGTCCGTCTGTCCGTCTGCTGTCCATCTAAGCTTGTTCGCACTCTACAGGTCGCAATTGTTGTCCGATTGTCATGAAACTTGGCAGAAGTTATTTTTTCTGGCCAATGACCATCGGTATTGAATTTGGAGGAAATCGGTTCAGATTTAGATATAGCCCCCACACAAATGTCGCTCCCGATTTGACTTTTTCCGCCCTATAAAGCACATATAGTACCCGATTTTCTTTAAATTTGGCAGAACATCTTATAATCCAACTTGAAACATGTATGCAAAAATTGGATAAGATCGGTACAGATTTAGATATAGCCCCCATACAAATGTCGCTCCCGATTTGACATTTTCCGCTCTAGAAACGACATATTGTACCCGATTTTCTTTCAATTTGGCAGAACATCTTATAACCCAACTAGAAACACGTATGCAAAAATTGGGTAAGATCGGTACAGATTTAGATATAGCCCCCATACAAATGTCGCTCCCGATTTGACATTTTCCGCTCTAGAAACGACATATTGTACCCGATTTTCTTTCAATTTGGCAGAACATCTTATAACCCAACTAGAAACACGTATGCAAAAATTGGGTAAGATCGGTACAGATTTAGATATAGCCCCCATACAAATGTTGCTCCCGATTTGACATTTTCCGCTCTAGGAACGACATATTGTACCCGATTTTCTTTAAATTAGGCAGAACATCTTATAATCCAACTTGACACACGTATGCAAAAATAGGGTAAGATCGGTACAGATTTAGATATAGCCCCCATACAAATGTCGCTCCCGATTTCACTTTTTCCGCTTTAGAAACGACATATTGTAACCGATTTTCTTTAAATTTTGCAGAACACCTTATAATCCAACTAAAAACACGTATGGAAAAATTGGGTAAGATCGGTTCAGATTTAGATATAGCCCCCATACAAATGTCGCTCCCGAATGTTTAACCGATTTTGGCCAAATTTTACATATTATATTTCACCAATAAACAGACATGGTGAAAGCGGGTCACATCGTTCCAGGTTTCAATATACCCCCATACAAATGTCCTTTCCGATTTGACATTTTGTCAAACACATACATTTACAGGATGCAAAAATCCTTCCCGATTTCACTTTTTTACCGAATTGAATTGCAATGAGAATTGTTTGGGTGATGTCCATACTTTGAAATGACTTTGGCATACTACTGTATAATTTGTATTTGTCTGTCGGACAATTATCAATTACATATTATTTACCATACTCGTTAAATTTGACTGAAGATGAATTTATAGCATATAAATTAATTTATATAATTTGTATGCACTACATAAAATTGCTCCCATGAAATACCTGGGTTTAGTAATCAAAGCGAGGTACATACGCAGGGAGTGGTGTAGGGTATTATATAGTCGGCCCCGCCCGACTTTAGCCTTTCCTTACTTGTTTTACATTAACATGTTTTTCCTTAAAAAATAGAATTATATAAAAAAGGAAGAGCATAGGAGAGTAGCGGCCTAATTATCTGTCGTGAAGAAAGAATGTTGGCACGAAGGCGTTGTTTGTACAGAAACTTTTCACGTCTAAGTACCCCAACACACATGATTCTTGTCTGCTTGCCTAGCCGATCAGTAGTGGCATTTTTATTCAAAGGCCATTTTCTGAACGCTTCCTCTTTGGATCTGACACAACTCTTGCATGCCTGGTTAAAGCAAATTTTATTAGATGGTTTATTCGAGATAACTTTAGTTGAAATAAATGATTTCATTCCAATCAAAATAATGTTTTCGACACTGTCAGATGTAGCACTTTTATCGTCGTTAGAAAGCAACGCTTCTAATTGAAATACTGGAAAAAGTTGTTGAGCTCGACCCAACGTGTCCTTTATGGCTGGGGTCGAAGCGACACGAAAAGCGGAATACAAAATGGATGGTGAAACAATACAATGATCCGAATTACCAAGCGGTGCTGTAGCATTAACCTCTTACTGCTCAGAGTGTGATGTGATCAAGACAAGTGTATTTGGACACACGGAATGTGAGTCGGTTCATTCACTAATTGTGTCATATCATTATGCGCGACAAAAAGCTCGGCGTATTGGCCCTCCGGAGATGAGTGACTCGAATGGGCAAAACAAGAGGGATTATGGGTATTGAAATCACCAGCAACCACAATTTCACTGTAAGGCAATTCTCTGGAGCTAAAGTGTCTGAACCGGAAAATGCGTCGAAGCCATTTAGGGATGCCTCCTTTTCCAAATCCGAAACGCAGTACGTGCGTTCCCATCTTGAATTTAATACAAAGGGAGTTAAATTCTGGATTTTGTGAGCTCATGTGTTGAAATTGTAATGAAACATTTTTCTCAAAAATGTATATTTTGACTTCTATATTTCGGGAGTTTCCTACTGTAGAGCTTAAGATCGTAGAATTTCAACGAAAGGGGTATCATAATTATTTCCTCCTTTCATACATCCTCCACTGTGAAAATCTGACAATAGAATTACTGAGATTTTCATTGCAGAATTTCTTTCTGTCATATTATGACAGAATTCAGTTCTCTCCCCAGCATTAAGATTTTTATCGTTTTCCGGCAATCGTTATAACATGAAATCTGATTTTTTGTAAAAAGAACAAACATTTGTGGACGATTACATGGCTTGAAAGATTTCAATCTTTAGTAGGCATATTAAATACAAATAAATATAAATATTATTGGCTTTCTTGTTTATGTTTATTTTTAGTACTTTTGTCTAATTCATATACATACTTATTTACATATATAACTTAATTATCCTACTGTGATAATGACCAAAAATTGCTGTTTACTTTCGGTTAACAACGATTTCCAGAACCGTTGGATTTTAGAAATGTAACTGCCTCCTGGCCTTCGACTGTCTGCCCGGGTGTATACTATTCGATTCGCCCATTTCCAATTCCATACTCGCCAAATCTCCTGGAGCGGTCTCTGGCTGATCAACATCTTCTTCCGGTAGCAACTTTAAACCACTCAGGTGACAGTGCTGCCATGTTCGTGTCATGTTCTTCAATTTGGGTGTTTCATATTCAACTGACGATGATGATGATGATGGTTCTCGCGAACTTTCCTTGCTGGACGACGCAAAAAGGGATTTCATCACCTCGAAGATTATGATAAGCACAGCCATGTGAAGTATATCGATATTTTCCATAATGATTTTTCTCTCAAGGATTACAAGGATGAAAATGAATTAATGATTTCGTTGTGACGTAACACAAGTCAATGATGGTTGGTTTAAGAAATCTGTGGTCATTTATACTCAGATCATAACAACTTTTGACTTTTGGCTGACTGGAATAGCAGGTAGTGTTGTATTGTCCTTTTGGCTGACAAACAAACATGTGCTAACAAATACACTATCCTTTTTTAATCTGTTTGTTTGTCCGGTTTGTTGTTGACGAAGAAGGCAGTGTTTCCTTATTTGACCAAAGACGAGCTACAAGTATGAATTTTATGTGTTTGTTATGTTTACGCACTGTTTTGAATAATAACTCTAGGGTATTCTTTAGGATGAAGAGTATTGAAGGAATTGAAATTGAAAACATTTAATTGAGTTTCTTTCCCACTTACACTATGACACAAGGAATTTTGCCGCCGAAGGACTAACTATAACATTTTCTAATTTATTTTGGCTTTCTAAAATCGAAAATATTAAATTTTTAATTTTTTTATGGATATTTTTTTAATTTTTAGTAAAATTTCGTCTAAGGTATCTTTGGTATTTGGATTATCATTTTAGAAGTATAAGTCCGATAATAACCGCTTATAAGCAGTTCCTTGCCGTCTCCATGTGATGCTCCACCAAGCGAGGTATGTAACACAATGAAAGCCATACAGCCACACGACACTATCATTTAGGGCTGTGATACAAATGCGAGGCACCCATAAATACTAACAATCTTACTGAATGCAACAGAGGTATGAAACCTACTTTTGTATTGCCGTGCTCGAAGAACTTCAAAGAGAATTCCAAAAAAAATTGGTTGCTGACTAAAAGGGAATATTTGTGACAGAATAGGTTCAGAAACACGGATAGAGAAAGTTAAAATAAATGAATTTTCCAACAATTACAGATTTTTTTCGGCACTGACTATATATGTTACAAGCAACATTTCTTCTAAATACACATGCCCAAAATCCACCGGATCCGTTGGATAGATCGCGAGAAAATTAAATCAAGTAAGGAAAGGCTAAAGTCGGGCGGGGTCGACTATATAATACCCTAAACCACTCCCTGCGTATGTACCTCGCTTTGGTTACTAAACCCAGGTATTTCATGGGAACAATTTTATGTAGTTCATATAAATTATACAGTTACTATAAATTCATCTTTAGTCATATTTAACGATATTTGGAAAAAGTCAAATCAGGAGCGACATTTGTATGGGGGCTATATCTAAATCTAAACCGATCTTACCCAATTTATGTATAGGTGTTTCTAGTGGGATTATAAGGTGCTAAGCCAAATTTAAAGAAAATCGGGTACAAGATGTGGTTTCTAGAGCGGAAAATCTCAAATCGGGAGCGACATTTGTATTGGGGCTATATCTAAATCTGAACCGATCTTACCCAATTTCTGTATAGGTGTTTCTAGTGGGATTATAAGATGTTGTGCCAAATTTAAAGAAAATCGGGTACAATATGTGGTTTCTAGAGCGGAAAATGTCAAATCCGGAGCGACATTTGTATGGGGGCTATATCTAAATCTGAACAGATCTTACCCAAATTCTGCATAGGTGTTTCTAGTTGGACTATGAGATGTTGTACCAAATTTAAAGAAAATCGGGTAAAATATGTGGTTTCTAGAGCGGAAAAAGTCAAATCGGGAGCAACATTTGTATGGGGGCTATATCTAAATCTGAACCGATCTTACCCAAATTCTGCATAGGTGTTTCTAGATGGATTATAAGATGTTGTGCCAAATTTAAAGAAAATCGGGTACAATATGTGGATTTCAGAGCGGAAAAAGTCAAATCAGGAGCGACATTTGTATGGAAGCTATATCTAAATCTGAACCGATTTCCTCCAAATTCAATACCGATGGTCCTTGGCCAGAAAAAATAACTTCTGCCAAGTTTCATAACAATCGGACAACATTTGCGACCTGTAGAGTGCGAACTCAGCTGGTGATTCTAAGCCGATCGGTATACTTAATGGTGGGTCTAGCTCGATTATTTCTGTGTGTTACAAACATTTGGAGCGAAACTCACTTATAATGCCCTAGCCCACGAAGTGGTGTAGGGTATAATAATGTCCACATAAAAACTTTTTACATAAGCTATTTTAAAAAGAACTTAAAAATTCTATATTTTATTACTTCAGAAAGTCTAGAAAGTTTTACAAAAGTTTATGTTCGAAAACTCTCTGGGGGGTTTGAAGCCCCAAACCCCCCCTTGCGCAGGGCCTGTTCAATGTGAAAGTGAAATTCGCAAAAAGTGTACCGTGCATTATTACTTTTAATTGAATATACAATCAGACATATATTTGCAAAATTAGAGTACAAATATTAAAGGTACCTTCGACGAAAAATTAAATTTTATTAAAAAAATAAAAGAAACAAGTATAACGGCGTTAAGTTCGGCCGGACCGAATCTTTTATACCCTCCATCACGGAGTGCATTCCTCAGTATTACCGGTAGATTCGAGGCTGTCGAATTTACAAAGAAGTGAAGTAACATATTTTGAAAATTGTTATATTTTTAATGCGATTTACTATATTTTTTACTATATCATACTAAAGGGTGTTTTTTATTGGGGTATAGAACTTTAAGTTGGCATCACTTTTTTAACTGGCGGCCATTTTGTCAGCTGTCAAGTGATTAATATTTAGTTTGGTTTGCCATTTCATCATGAACAGGTTGACAAAAGAACAACGCTTGCAAATCGTGCAAATTTATTTCGAAAGTAATGGTTCAGTTCGCGAAGTTCACCGCAAGCTCCGTCCATTTTATGGTCGACATAATCGTCCATTCGTCCATCAGAGCAATTAATTCGGTTTACCATGGATCGTTTTCGCACTACGTTTACTCTATGTGATAATACGCATCCGCAAAGACGTCGAACAGTGCGCACCGAAGAAACAATTGCCGCTGTAGAGCAAAGTGTTGAAGAGGACCCGAATGAATCGATTCGCCACCGTGCACAGCAATTGGAGCTTTGTCCATCAACTTTATGGAAGATTTTGCGCAAAGATCTTGGCTTGCGACCTTACAAGATCCAGCTTGTGCAAGAATTAAAGCCGCGAGACCATGCAATGCGTCGTGATTTTGGTGTATGGGCCGAAAATGAGATTCATCTCGATGTTGATTTTCATCACAAAATTTTGTTCAGTGATGAGGCTCATTTTTGGTTGAATGGCTACGTCAACAAGCAAAATTGCCGCATTTGGAGTGAAGAGAATCCACATGAGACCCTTGAGACGCCATTACATCCACAAAAACTGACTGTTTGGTGTCCTCTATGGGCTGGTGGAGTCATTGGGCCATACTTCTTCCGAAATAATGCTGGAGAGTCAGTTACCGTTAATGGAGACCGGTATAGAGCCATGATAACCGACTATTTTGTTCCCGAATTGGATGGCATGAATGTGGATGAGTTGTGGTTCCAACAAGACGGCGCTACATGCCACACAGCGCACGTCACAATCAATTATTGAAGGAAACATTCGATGAGCGCATAATTTCGCGGAATGGACCTGTCAATTGGCCACCAAGATCGTGTGATTTGACACCATTGGATTATTTTCTTTGGGGATATGTGAAGTCGCTCGTCTACACCAACAAACCAGAAACGTTAGGGGACTTGGAAGCCAACATTCGTGGAGTTATTGCCAACATACGGCCCCATATGCTCGAAAAAGTGGTTGAAGATTGGACCTGTAGAATTGGCTATATTCGAGCCAGCCGCGGCGGCCACATGCCCGAAATCATATTTAAACATTAATGACATAAAATTATCCTTCCAATAAAGCCAAATTGATGGACATTAAAACGATTTTCTTGTGTTTTATTTCAATTCGAATTTCTATACCTCAATAAAAAACACCCTTTATAAGGCATACTTATATAATATTAATAGTCTACTACTATATACAATATTACAATAGTAATCACAAAGTGAACATGAGGGGCAATCTTTAAAAAAGGTATTCTAAATATTAGGTGTATTGTCAGTCGTCATTAGGGAGAAACATTTTTCTTCAGGGCAAATTTCTCCCATATTCAAATGAACACATTTAATTTTATGATTCTAGGTACATCCGTTTGCTTGGTACCATTTTTATCCCGTTTTGATCCTAAAGGTACGAATATCGCAAGATATATTTATTTTTCGTGTCTACGCAGTCACAGCAATGTACACACTGAATTTCACTATTCTAACTTCAACCCTTTGATTGGTACCATTTTTATCCCTTTCGCCCCATTTTGCGCCTAAAAGTACAAATTTCGAAAAATTCTTTATATTTCGCGTCTACGCAGTCAGATAAATGCATACACCGAATTTCATGATTTTAATTTCAGCGGTTTGGTTGGTACCATTTTTATCCCTCTTTTCCTATTATATTCCTTTAAAGTACAAATTTCGAAAAATCTGTCTATTTTACGAGTCTACGTAATTATAGGGATGTACACACCGAATTTCATGTTTCTAGCTGTCCCATTTCACCCGCTAAAACTGTTTTTGTACTTTTTGGTGATTACACGTTACTCAGGGAAGGTACAAAACAAATTTCAAGTGTAAAAAAATCAGAAATTTTCAAAAAAATAAATGATTAAATAGTCTAAATATTAGGGGTATTTTCAGTCCTTGTTAGGGAAAAAATTTCCCCTCTGGGCCGATTTCGCCCACTTTCAATCCCAAGCGATCTGCAACTATAAAGAAATTGCAACCTCCTAGCTCATTTCGTTCGGCCGCTATCGTGCTTTCAACAGACAGACGGACGGACAGGCTAAATCGTTTTAGAATTTTACCAGGATACAGAATATATATACTTTATGGGGTCTCCTATAAATATTTCAAGGTGTTACAAACGGAATGACAAATGACGGAATGACACCATTCTGAAAGTGGAGGGTATAAAAAGTGAATATACCCCCATCCTGAAGGTGGAAGGTATAAAAATTATCCACAAACATTTTTAAGCAGATTTGTTGGATTATGTTTTCAGCTTTTAAACTCGATATCTATCTATTTGATTTGTATATGTATGCTCTTGTCAAAATAACATTCCGCCCAACTTCACACTAATTGATGCTCAAATGATGTCTCTTTCTGTGGCTGTGGCGGCTGTGACTTTTTCAATGCCCCCTAAAACTCAATTACTTAAAATGTTGTAAAATATGTTATTGGGCAATAAATTACGAACAAAAAAACAACAACAACAAAGCAATGTTGCTTTATCACAATTCATACAAAAAAGTCAAGTCAAAGTCTATGCGGAGTGTTGTGGTGTGGCAAACAGTGGCAAGCAAACATGCCTACATACTCCTATGAACATATGTACATACGGAGTATCTTTTGTTTTTGTGCTTGGAATCTTGACAACAATAAAAACAAAGATTTTATGATACAAACCGATTTATGAAATGCCAAAAACAGCAACAATAGTGCGTGCATATAATGAACAAATATATGTTCATACATAACGACCACTGTACATTAGGCAGGATCATGGAAAAAATTATGTTTTCACCGCCCAGGAATAAAATTTAATTGTATTACAACAAAAACATCTTAAAATTATACGTTTGACCTAGGGACGAAATATTTTGTAAATCATTACACTACTCAACAAAATGAAAAAAATTTCATGTACTCCGGATGCGATAATTTTTTCTGTGTAGATAACCTTGACATGAGCTCGAAAAACGAAATAAATTTTTTTTTTTCGTTTGGTTTTTGTTTTATTTTTTTTTTTTAAATTTTAAAAATTTTTTTTTGGTTAATTTGTTTCGTCCGGCATAACTCGGGAACCACTAGCCCGATTTAATTGAATTAAATTTTAAAAAATTTAAAATTACAATTCCCTTAATCTGTTCATATATTGTTTTCCTATACAAGCAACAGTTTCCAAGTTAAAAATGAATATAAAGGAAAAAACTTATTTTTTGCCTAAAGATTTAAATTTTTTTTTTTAAAAATCCATAAAAAATCCAAAATGAAAAAAAATGTCAAATCTTATTACTTTTACGTAAAGTCACATAACCTATGAGCAAAATGAGACAAAGATCATGAAAATCGATGCACGCGTTTCGCTTTTATTCGCAATTGAGTAAAGGTATGAATTTCAAAAATTTAAAAAATTTTTTTTTGGTTAATTTGTTTCGTCCGGCATAACTCGGGAACCACTAGCCCGATTTAATTGAATTAAATTTTAAAAAATTTAAAATTACAATTCCTCTAATCTGTTCATATATTGTTTTCCTATACAAGCAACAGTTTCCAAGTTAAAAATGAATATATAAAGGAAAAAACTTATTTTTTGCCTAAAGATTTAAATTTTTTTTTTAAATCCATAAAAAATCCAAAATGAAAAAAAATGTCAAATCTTATTACTTTTACGTAAAGTCACATAACCTATGAGCAAAATGAGACAAAGATCATGAAAATCGATGCACGCGTTTCGCTTTTATTCGCAATTGAGTAAAGGTATGAATTTCAAAAATTTGCTCGACATATGCACAACTTTGTCTATGGTAAGGTTTTTTCTTTTTTTTTTGATTCTCAGAATTAACAAAACGGAATAAACAAAGGGTTATTTAATTTTTATTTAATGTGCGTGAACAATTAAAAGGAAAGGGGACTTTTTTAATTATTTGGGTTTTCCGTTGGCTACCTGTATGATTTTTTTACAGAAATGCAACCCACATTTAAGGGTGGTCATTATTCGGAAAATTTAAGACTCACGCATGGTGAAACAGGTATGTAGCCACCGTAAAAAAATATACACCCATTTATAAGTACCTGTCAGTAAAATACTAAACAATACACAGTATAAATAGGTCTTCATTGATCGATTTTACTCATTCAACAAGTGTCGACGAACGCGATAGTTAAAATGAGCAAACGTTCGCAAGGATTTGAATGCAATACCAATCCAAGTAATTTTTGTTACATGTGCGGAGAATACGTTTCTGAAAAAAACAAGCGTTGTTTTTCACCTAAATTGAGAGATTCATTTGAAGAGAGCTTCAATTTAAAGGTCTCAAACATAGATGAGAGGTGGACACCAAGTGCTCTATGTCCAAGGTGCTACGTACAGCTAGCTGACTCAAGGTAAGTGTAGATTACGAAATTCAAGAACATATATAACTTATTATTGAAATTCTTTCAGACGACAGCCGAGAATCATCATGCCAATGCTTTGGAGAGCTCTGCTTTGCCATGCTACTTCTGTCTTAGCAAAAAACAGGCGTGGGAAAAAATATACGATGGACTTACGCTGCTGTTTCAACAGTGAATTTTCCAGTGCCATTTTCCGAAGAACCAGTGGACCCGCAACCGTCCGTTTCAAGATGGGCATCTAATAATGAGGCGATACATCCAACATCAGATCCGGAGACAGTTGAAACCACATCAGAATGCGAGTCAACATATACATTGCATGGAGGTCAACGCTTATGTTCCCAAGCAGAACTGAACGATTGGGTTAGAGAATTGAAACTCTCCAAGGAAGATTGCATCGCGCATGCAACAGTTCGGTTTCTTGGCTCCTGGTGTGGTGACAACAATCTACAGGAAGCGTCATGAACCATACGCAAGGTACTACACAAAAAAAGACAACATCTGTTTTTGTAAGGACATTCCCGGATTATTTGGTGAACTCGGGTACTCTTACGATCCAGGAGAGTGGCGTCTTTTCATCGACAGCAACAAGCAGAGCCTTAAAGCAATTTTACTGCACAACGGCAACAAGAAACCTTCGATTCCAATTGCTCATGCCGTTGACACCAAGGAAACATACGAAGTCATGGACAATCTACTAAAGTGCCTTAACTATGAGAGGCACGATTGGAAAGTTTGTGCCGACCTTAAGGTTATCGGTATCCTTTGTGGATTACAAGGTGGATTCACAAAGTACTGTTGTTTTTTCTGCCTTTGGGACAGCCGCGATCGTCAACATCATTACACCAAGAGGAGTTGGACAGAAAGAGTTAACTTCATCCCCGGCAGCGACAACGTGAAATATACACCACTCATAAAAAAGGAAAATGTTTTTCTCCCACCTCTTCACATAAAGCTCGGACTCATAAAAAACTTCGTGAAAGCTATCAACAAAGATGGCGAAGCGTTCGCCTATTTAAAAACCATTTTTCCTCACCTTTCATCGGCAAAGATTAAGGAAGGCGTTTTCGACGGCCCGCAAATTAAAAAGTTGTTGCAAGACCAACAGTTTGAGCACATTTTATCACCAAATGAAGCTGCAGCTTGGAACTCATTTCGGCAAATTGTTTCCGGATTTCTTGGAAACAACAAAAGCTCAAATTACAGAGAGATCGTCGAACTACGGTGGCTACATACCTGTTTCACCATGTGTGAGTCTTAAATTTTCCGAATAATGACCACCCTTAAATGTGGGTTGCATTTCTGTAAAAAAATCATACAGGTAGCCAACGGAAACCCAAATAATTAAAAAAGTCCCCTTTCCTTTTTTCCTTTTAATTGTTCACGCACATTTATTAGCGTTTATTACTTTGCTTACGCAATCATAAAAATTAAATAACCCTTTGTTTATTCCGTTTTGTTAATTCTGAGAATCAAAAAAATAGAAAAAACCTTACCATAGACAAAGTTGTGCATATGTCGAGCAAATTTTTGAAATTCATACCTTTACTCAATTGCGAATAAAAGCGAAACGCGTGCATCGATTTTCATGATCTTTGTCTCATTTTGCTCATAGGTTATGTGACTTTACGTAAAAGTAATAAGATTTGACATTTTTTTTCATTTTGGATTTTTTATGGATTTTAAAAAAAAAAAAATTTAAATCTTTAGGCAAAAAATAAGTTTTTTCCTTTATATATTCATTTTTAACTTGGAAACTGTTGCTTGTATAGGAAAACAATATATGAACAGATTAAGGGAATTGTAATTTTAAATTTTTTAAAATTTAATTCAATTAAATCGGGCTAGTGGTTCCCGAGTTATGCCGGACGAAACAAATTAACCAAAAAAAAATTTTTAAAATTTAAAAAAAAAAAAATAAAACAAAAACCAAACGAAAAAAAAAAAATTTATTGCGTTTTTCGAGCTCATGTCAAGGTTATCTACACAGAAAAAATTATCGCATCCCGAGTACATTTTGACTGTTGACTAGTGTTATTAAACTTTATTTCTCTGGGTTGACTGGAAATTATTGTTTTTATTTATATGAACCGCGACCCAGCCTAATGTCCATACGAGTATATGCATTATGAACAATGGAAATACTAATTGCTGCTATGAAGCAAATTAAGATTAAAGTTTACGACAACACTAATAGTACTCGTATGTAGTACATACATATGTATGTATTTATGTGGCAATAGGCATATTTTGAAATATGTTCGTTTCACAGGGAAATCGAATGGAAAAGTAATTTGAGGACTAACACTACCAGAGTGAGAGAAGATTTGGAGAAAATACTTAGTAGAAAGTGTCTGGAAATTGTTGTGTAATCTGGAGGAACAAAAGACTTAAGCAACGAACTGTTGTTGTGGAAGTGTAAGATGAGTACAGCAATCCATGTGAAATTTGCTCATCTGCGTACTTACTTTTGAAGGTTGATGAGAAAAACTGAGTAATTCGTGTATTGAAACTAGAAAAAATCTGACTTTCTTCACTAAATATAGCATATCTTCCAAAAGTGCCATATCGTGTAGGAATTCCTTGCAAAAAACGGTCGAAAAAAGAAATAACGTTTTTTTTTCCAAATTTCAAAATCTGAAAAAGTTGAAAATATGTAATACGAACAATTTAATTTTTTTCTGTTCTTTTCAGTTTTTGAATGTATTTTGAGTATGACAAAAAAACAAGTATGAAACGGGTCGACTGGGGCCGACTATATGATACCCTCCACACACAAAGAATAAATATGGTTGAACATGATCATGGCGACCATTATATGTTCTCTACAATCACATTTTTTGTCGCAATCATATTATTTTAGTTTTGATTATATTTTAACAATAATAAGGTTTGTGATCCTTAAAAATAAAAAATATAATTGTTGCAACAATTGTATAGTTGCGAATATGGTTGTTATGACCAAAATATGATAATTGTCCAACAATTCTATAGTCACAGACCAATCATACTATTATCAAATTATCTACAATTATCAATTTTACGGAGAAAAAAAAAGTTCGCCGTACACCTTCGAATATGAAGTATTATTGAAAGGTAGTTTCAAAAAAATTTTTTTTATTTTTTTATGCCGAACGTAGGGGTCGCGCTTTTACATTTTTCTATATAACTTCTGCATTTATAAACGGATTTTAAAGTGTGATACATCGATGTTTTTGTCCGATTTTTTTGTCTTTGAAGTCATTGAGCTCAAACATGATTCATGATTTTATGCGAGCTTTAATTTTCGATTATTAGAGTGGTACATTAGGGTAGTAGCAACTGAGAAATGATGGGTAAGTACCAGAAGGGGGTGCTTGAGCTCAATGACTTCAAAGACAAAAAAATCGGCCTCGTCGAGACAAAAACATCGATGTATCACACTTTAAAATCCGTTTATAAATACAAGTTATATAGAAAAATGTAAAAGCGCGACCCCTACGTTCGGCATAAAAAAATAAAATTTTTTTTTTTGAAACTACCTTTCAATAATACTTCATATTCGAAGGTGTACGGCGAACTTTTTTTTTGAGGTACGCCCTAATGCGCATACCCCATATCAAGTTAGTACAAGCAGCCACATTGAAAAAATATGCTTAAATACTCTAAAATATTAGGGAGTATTATGGGTATTTTTAGTCCTTGTAAGGGAAAAATTTTTCCCTTTGGGCCGAATTCGCCCAGTTTCAATCCCAACCGATCTACGACTATAAGACACATTTATGGAAATTTGGACATCCTAGCTCCTTTCGTTTAGATGCTAGCGTGCTTTCAACAGACGGACGGACGGACATCAAAGCTAATTGTTGTTCTCCTCAAGTGTGTGGTTGAAAATCCCGTTAGACTTATTGATTATACTATGTGTTAAATAATCATATTATGGTCAAATTTACATGTGCTTTCATCACTGCTGCTGATCATACTATCTTTGTTTTATAATCATATTATGATCAAAATTACATTTGCTTGTAACAACCTGTTTGACTGAATTTCATCATTGTTCTTTACATTTTAGTATTGCACAGTTCATACACTATGTTAACAGAATAAGTTCACAGTGGAGGTCTTCAAGATAATACAAAAAGCATTTAAAACTAAGAAATACATTGTTGGAGTTTGATTTAATGGAATACGTAAAGGACGATTTGGAATACATAAAGGACAAGTATGAGCTGCGTGATCTGTAAAAAAGTTATTCATTGTGGTTCAGCAGTTATAGTTTATTTTCCTAAATCTTTCAGAATCAAAACTTGGGCTTGCCCTATCAGATGCCGAACACTAGACAAAGAAGAAGGTTAAAATACAAATTATTGAAAGGTACATATTTACAATTTGCTAACTCTTTAATTAATTTTTCATTTTGTTCTTTGATTTCTTTTGCAGAATATTCAACGTTGGAACTGTTCAAGATCTATTAGCTGATTTCTGAAAAAACTGTAATACAGGTTGATCATATTGTGATAATTTAAGGACAATAGTATGATTAAGTGTGGATCATTTAATGATCATTGGGATCATAACATGATACCTATAATATGAAGAACTACAATCATAACTTCAATCATGGAAGGGTATCCATTATGATCAACCCAACCATATATTTTCTTTGTGTGCACTTTCTACCCGAATACAATCCAATTCGGTAAAAAAGTGAAATCGGGAAGGTTTTTTGTATGTGTCCTAATTTGTATGTGACCTGATCTGAAAGTCAAGTCGGGAGCGAAATTTGTATACATAAATCGGAACCGACCTGATCCAATTTCTAATTGAAATATAAGATATTTTGCCAAATTTGAAGAAGATCTGTTATAATATGTGAGGGCGTAAAAAGTCAAATCGGGAGCGAACTTTGTACGCGAGCTACATATAAATCTGAACCGCTCTGATCCACTTTCACAACAGATATTTCTATATAAGGCGCTGTGCCAAATTTTAAGAATATCGGTGAAAATTCGTCGTTTCTAGGGCCGAAAAAGTCACGCCGAGAGCGAAATTTGTATGGGAGCTATATATAAATCCGAACCGATCTGACCCATTTTCATAGTAGGTCTTACTAATTGGAATATAATATGTTTTCCAAAGTTTGAAGAAAATGTGTTAAAATAGGTGGTATCTAGAGTGAAAAGTGTCAAATCGGAATTGAAATTCGTATGGGTGCTATATCTAAATCTGACGGACGGACGGACATTTCTAAATCGACTGAAAAAGTGATTCTATACTGCCGTCTTAAGCAAGAATGTCACAAGTGCCAAAATATCAAAACTGCGAAAAGGGCAGACTTGGAACCGTGAATGAATTTTCAACTGTAAATGACTGAAAAACGTTAAGAAAAATTTCGTAGGTAGGTCTTTCCGGCAGAATCCTTGTTCAAATCAGTCTCAGATTTATTTTTATACCCTCTACCACAGGATGGGGTTATACTATGTTTGTCAAAAAGTGATAAAAATAGTATCTATAAATCGAAATTCCTCTAATTGAGTAGATACATAATATAAAAGTATTTTTCCACTTTTAAGGAGTAAATTAGAATAGAAGGATAAAAATGGTAAAAACGGCTGCACCTAAAATAATGAAATTCGGTGTATATATTCCTCTTCTTTACGAAATTCGTACTTTTGGGGTTAAAATGGAAAAAGGGGATAACAGTTGTACCAACCAAATGACTGCAGCTGAAGTCATGAACTTCGGAATATACATACCTCTGACTGCGTTGGCACGAAAAATAAAATTGTTTTTTCGACATTTGTACTTCCAAGGGATACAATGGGAACAGAGGTATAACAAGTAAAAACGGCGTTAAGTTCGGCCGGGCCGAACTTTATATACCCTCTACAATGGATTGCATTCCACAGAGGCTGTCGATTTTCGTAGAAGTGCAGTAATATTACAAGAAAATATAATATTTTTATTATTTCAAACCACGCTTATAAGGCAAGGATACCAATACGTTTACATGTCGAAATAATACTTCAATTCACCTCAAAAAATAAATATTCTTATATTTATATTTTCAAAAAGCTTAAATACCATAAAAATTGGTAGATAGTGCTACAGTTGGCTGTATATCCATTTTATTTTTATTCCAAAAGTACAAATTTTGAAAATCCATTATCTCATGTACATAGTGTAAAATAACTTAACTTCATGATTCAACTAATTTTTGCCGTAGAAGTAAAAAGTACGAATTTGGAAAAATCTTTTTATTTTGCGTGTCTATCAGATAATTGTATACACCGAATTCTATGATTCTAGATGCGGCCATTTGGTTGGTAACATTTTTATCCACTTTTTCCTATTTTACCCCCTAAAAGTACGATTTTCCAAAATCTCTTTATTACGTGTCTACGTGTCTATTAGAGGGATGAATACATCGAATTTCATCATTCTAGCTGTTGTCGTTTAATATGTACCATTTTTATCCCTTTGTGGTCCCATTTCACTCGATTTTGCTTAAGGGGAATGCACATACCAAATATCAAATATAAACAGACATATTCAAATAACATGTTTAAATACTCTAAAATATTAGGGGTTATTATGGATATTTTTAGTACTTGTGAGGGAAAAATGTTTCCCTTTGGGCCGATTTCACCCAGTTTCAATCGCAAGCGATCTACGACTATAAGACGCATTTATGGAAAGATTGAACGTCCTAGCTCTTTTCGTTTAGATGCTAGCGTGCTTTCAACAGACGGACGGACATGGCTAGATCGTCTTAGAATTTTATGACGATCAAGAATATATATACTTTATAGGGTCTCATGTCGATATTTCAAGGTGTTACAAACGGAATGACAAAGTTAGTATACCCCCATCCTGGCGGTGAAGGGTATACAAAGGGTACCAAAGAAACGTCAACAACTAGAACGATGAAATATGGTGTGTACATTCCTTTAATTACGTAAAATAATGAGATTTTCGAAAGTCGTACTTTAAGGGGTTAAAGGGGATTGAAATGGTACCAATCAAATGACCGCAGCTAGAATCATGAAATTCGGTATATACATTCCTCTGACTGCATATACACGCAATATTTAAAAATTTTAACAATTTCCTGTAATGATACTACACTCTTACGTAAAGTCCTTTTTGTTGGTCTGTAATCAAAATTTGATTTGAACTGTGATAGTTAACATCTAAGACTGCCAACTATCATATTTTATGGTATTTGATTGAAATGTGACAAATCCATAGACATAATTATTGATTTTACAGTTTGTCTATAACTGAATTGAAAAATTTAAGATTACTTTCTTAAATATTTATTTCTTATGAACAAAAAAAATACAAATTTATAAGCCCCAAAGATTATATGATTTTAAAAAGGTTTTCGAACGAAATAAAAAAACCGAGAAATAAAAATAGTTGTCTAAATAAATAATCGTCAGTTACTAACAGTTTGTAGAAGAGTACTTCAGTACACCTCAGTACGATATGATCATGGGAATTTGGTTGGTTGTTTATTCATATAAGCATGTATCAGTCTTCCGTCGATCTTCATTCTGACAAATTTGGACATAAGGTTCTCCCTAACTTATCATGTGATTGATTGTGGAACAAAAGACTTAAGCAACAAACGGATATTTAATCTGAACTCAATAAATCCGAAAATTTCAAACAGTTTATTGCTCTTTTATTGCTCGTATCCTCGTATAATTAACCAGCTAAAAGGTAGCTCGAACAAACAAAAGACTTCGGCAACGAACTTCGTGGCGCAGCAGTCAATCACTCACTCTTCCTTATAAGAGCAACAACGAACGATACATGTTTAATATTCATAATAAATTGTGCATTTAACGCAATAAATTCACATTTCATCAGAAACCTTCACTTTTGTTTCGTCGTTCTCTTCTTCTTTTTCTACGGCGGTGGCGGATGGTCAATAACAAATTATTATGTGTATTATTGTGGAGATAGAGGAGGCGGGGAGGGGGAGGACGAGATTGTAATCATAACATTACGTGTTTATGCATTTATTATTAATTCTTATCTATGGCCATAAATCAAACACAGAACTCAAAATGAACTTCTACAAAATCTTCATAAACCTCCTGCACGAAAAATAGCAAACAACAACAATAACAACATCAAAGTAAAGCGGCTTTTTGTGTTTAACAGAAATCAGTTTTCAGAATATTATGTACATATTTGTTGAAGAAAAAAAAAAAACAAACAAACAAACCCAAAAAACAAATATTGTATTGTACGTGTAATGCAATTTTAAACAAAAAAGCTAGCCAGTTTTGATACCTACCGTTGTTGTCCGAATAGATGATGAATTAATTATGTGTTGAAATTCGTCAAAAAACACAAACAAAACAACAAACAATGGCTAAAAGCGCCACTTCCTTAAAAAGCCAATAACTTTCGGGCCAACGTAGAAATGAACGCATAATGTTCTTAGAAATTGTTGTTAGAGTTTTTCTGTTTGTTTCTAGGTTTTTTATATTTATGGTCCAATTTTGTTGTTACGCCAACAACAGAGTTTTATGTATTTTTCCTGGTACTGTGTATGCCCTCCACAATAGGATGGAGGTATACGAAGTTGATCATTCCGTTTGTAACAACTAAAAATATTGAAACCTTCCTGTATTTTATTCGTTAAAGGATTTTGAAGGAAAAAACTTATGTTGGTTCAAAGTCATACATTTTTTATTTTTTTTAATTTTTTAAATATTTAATATAAACAAACTATATTTGCTAAAAACACACCATAGAAAATAGGAAACCACAGTTGAATGAAAAAGCTCTGAAAATACATGAGAAACAGATCGACAAAATCGAAAAAAGAAAATACTTTTTTTAATTTGCAAATCTGAAAGTAGTACAAATCTGTAATTCGAAAAGTAAGAAATGGATGGCGCTACGTGCCACATACAGTGGGTATAAGAAACAAGTAAAAGTGGCGTTAACTTCCTCCCCCATGGATTGCGTCCCACATAGGCTGTCGATTTTCGTATAAGTGCAGTAACATTACAGGAAAATGCCAAATTTTGAAAAAATAATTTTATAAATAAATATAATATTTTTATTATATCAAACCACGCTTATAAAGCAAGACTACCAATAAGTTTACACTATATATATCGAAATAATACTTTAAGTCAATTCAAAAAGTAAATAAAAGACAGAAATCTTCAAAAAAGCTTAAATACCATAAATATTGGTAGGAAGTGTGTGCTACGGGTGGTTGAATTTCCATTCTATTTTAGTTCCAAAAGTACAAATTTTGGAAACCCATTATCTCAAGTGCAAAATAACCTAACTTCATGATTCAACAAATTTTTGCCGTAAAAGTACGAATTTGGAAAAATCTTTTCTATTTTTCGTGCCTACGCAGTCGGAGGAATGTATACACCGAATTCCATGATTGTAGCTGCGGCCATTTGGTTGGTACCATTTTTATGTTTTTTTCCTTTTTTAACCCCCTTAATAGTACGACTTTCTAAAATCTCTTTATTTTACGTGTCTAGGCAATTAGAGGACGTACACACCGAATTTCATCATTCTAGCTGTAGTCGTTTAGTTGGTACTCTTTTTATCCCTCTGTACCATTGTACCCCTTGAAAGTACGAATTTCGAAAAATCCGTTTATTTTCCGTGTCTACGCAGTCAGAGGAATGTATACTCCGAATTGCATGACTCTAGCTGCGGTCATTTTATTGGTACTATTTCTATCCCCTTTTTTCATTTTAACCCCAAAAATACGAATTTCGAAAAATCTGTTTATTTTAAGTGTCTACGCAATCAGAGGAATGTATACACCGAATTTCATTACTCCAGGTGTAGCCGTTCGTTGGTACCATTTTTATCCCTCCGTACCCATTGTATCCCTTGAAAGTACGAATTTGGAAAAAACCTTTTATTTGTTTATTTATACTCCGAATTTCATGACTCAAGCTGCGGTCATTTGATTGGTACTATTTTTATCCCTTTTTTTAATTTTAACCCCAAAAAGTAAGAATTTTGTAAAATCCGTGTATTTGACTTGTCTATGCAATCAGAGGAATGTATACACCGAATTTCATTATTCTAGGTACAGCCGTTTGGTTGGTACCATTTGTATCCCTCTATTCCCATTTTACCCCTTAAAAGTACGAATTTGGAAAAAATACTTTTATTTTATGTATCTACTCATTTAGAGGAATGTACACACCGAATTTCGTGTTTCTAGCTGTTGTCGTTTAATATGTACCATTTTTATCCTTTTTTGCCCCATTCCACCCCCTACAAATAAGAGTCACTTTATGGTGCTCGTGTTTGCTATAAGGGGAATGCGCATACCAAATATCAAGCAAATATAAATAGACATATTCAAAAAACATGCTTAAATACGCTAAAACGTTAGGGATTATTATGGAAAATTTGAACGTTCTAGCTCCTTTAGTTTAGATGCTAGCGTGCTTTCAACAGACGGACGGACATGGCTAGATCGTCTTAGAATTTTATGACGATCAAGAATATATATACTTTATAGGGTCTTAGGTCGATATTTCAAGGTGTTACAAACGGAATGACAAAGTTAGTATACCCCCATCCTAGAGGTGGAGGGTATAATAATAATAATTATGTGCGACTCACGTGACTCACGCACGAACATTTTTCGTTCCTCACGTTCACGCACGCTCACGTGAGTAAAATAAATTTTACTCACGATCACGCGTGAATCATATGATTCACGCAGTTCACGTGAGTCGTGCCCATCTCTAGTCGGTGTCCGTCTGTCTACCCGTCCGTTAATACTGTAGACTGCACTCCACGTTGAAGGACATATAAGATTCGACCCAAACTCATGCGAATTTAACGCACAT